>CAXKVI010000018.1:0-356565 GCA_964058755.1 Campiglossa producta | reverse complement strand
CTGAGAATATTTCTGTTGTTACCTCTAACAAGGGGAAAATTTGAACAGGCTTTGTATTGGACAATGGTTGAAAAGTTCTTGATAAGAGGTAAGGAAGTGATAAATAATTGTATACTGTCATAAAACACGTTGTTAAACCCAAATTTCCGAAGTTTAAATTAAGCATCCAAATTTCGACCTTTTTTCGGTCATTTGCATTTTTTCGACATTTTTTTTTTCGGTCAAAAATCTCTTCGGTATTTTAAAATTTTTTTAAATTCGGTCTTGGAAATTCGACATTTTTTTTTTCGACATATCGTACGGGACCCCAAGTTTGGATAAGTAAGAAACCGAAATAACGTTTAAACGTTCAAAACTTCACATTTTTTATAGAAACATCGATGTATCGATACAAAAATCGATATTTTTCTGACATCTTCAAACCGGGTCCTGTACCATATGTCGAAAAAAAATGTCGAATTTCCAAGACCGAATTTCAAAAAATTTTACTATACCGAAGAGATTTTTGACCGAAAAAAAAATCTCGAAAAAATGCAAATGACCGAAAAAGGTCGAAATTTGGATGCTTAATGTAAAACTTCGGAAATTTGGATTTAACAACGTGTTTTATGACAGTATACGATTATTTATCACTTCCTTACCTCTTATCAAGAACTTTTCAACCATATTCCAATACAAAGCCTATTCAACTTTTCCCCTTGTTAGAGGTAACAACAGAAATATTCTCAGACATTTTCGGGCTTCAAACTGCACATGTAAAAATTACGATTGAGAATGACTTATGATTTGTGCTTATTAAAAGCATAACACTAACCATTTGGTAATGATCATTTCGAGAAAGTTACCGTTACCTCATTGAGCTAAACTATGCTGGAGACACCAATGACAAAAATAAATAGATGTGTCTTTGATGCGAAGGCCATGTACATTTGTTTCGCTATATATGTACATCGATGCTTCGACTTGGTTAGAAGTTTTCTAATATGTGTATATTTTTCTAATTACGTGCATAATTTTGAACAAGGAAAAGATGTTGGTCCAATTTACTTTTGTTTTTGGACAAGTGAGAAACTGAAATATCGTTTAAACGTTCAAAACTTCACAATTTTTATAGAAACATCGATGTATCGATACATCAAATATTTACGTGACTATAAATGTCGCCAAAAATATAAATTTTTCTGACATCTTTAAACCGTAGATTCGTTTCTGAGAGGTTGTTGTTAATTATATTGAGAAGAGCTTAAGAGTTTGTGTTTGTGACTTTACCATCAGGTTTTATATTTGTTTGCAAGAGCTATTGCAAAACACTAGAAAAATAATACTTAACATTAATAGCGTTCGCTATTACCCGAAGGGGAAAGCACTGTTACCGGTAAATATAAGTGAACTACCCGGCACTAGGGTGTGCCGTAATATTTAGGCCTATGGACTAAACATGCCGGCCCCCTTGCGCCGAGCAATTCCGAAAGCTCTAGCCGTATCCCGAAGCCAAGTCCCGAAGCTAATGCAAAGCTGAATGACTTAAAATTAAAGTTTATAATTCGGGCCGTTGCGCCTAGTAACTTCTTGCTTCATGCGTTACCTGTGAATAAAAGAAGATGTTAGAAATGGACGTGGGTTGATTTTAGTGCACGTACTTAAAGAACTGGAAAGCGTTTTAGTGTTGGTGGGTTCCCGACACAACCAAGCCGAAGATGGTGGCTTGTGTTAGTAGGCCGCCTACGGTTGACGGTGGAGTACCGGCAACCATTATGCTGGCGTATACATCAGCGCCCAACTTTAGCCGGACTGATGAGGACCGGTGGAAGTCTGGATCCGCCAGTTTCATGAATTGAAATGGTGCGGCGACTGACGGATCCAGTGTTTTTGTCGGACTCATCCGTGAATATTGTGCCACTACGGTGGCCTGGGTGGTCACTTCTCGGTTAACGCCGTACTTCCCCCGTAGAACCATAGTGCATTTTGTATGGTACGACGTGCTTAGGCGCTCCAAACCTTGGTCCCGTGCGAGGTTGGCATCGATAATAGAGTTCGGCGCGCATGGATCAATTAGGGCTCGAACGGTGTGTAGCCTCCCTCCTGCTACTATTTGAACTATCGCCGTTGGGAAGAGCGCTACAAAGGCTCGTGTTATAGTGGTCGAGGATGGGGCTGCTAGGAGACGCCCGGTTCTAAAACCAGGCGGTGTGGACTGGTGGCGAGCGAGGGTCGTAACCTTTGCGAGGGCGGTGACTGGGGCGCGTGCTTTATATGGGGCCGCCCTACCCGATGAGCGTCGTGACGAGCGGGACGGACGCGGTTCCGCGTCATCACGGCGCCCCCTGATAGGACGGTGCGATGGGCGGAAAGGACGGGTCTCCGCGCCATCCCCGAGTTGCATATTTGCGCACCTCTCGTGTTGTAGGAGTGGTCGAAAACGGTGTGATACCGAAACAACATGTTGACTGGTCGTCGTGAGTGTGTCAGGATCCTCCCTCCTCTCTATTTCCTTTTCGGCGACCTCCTCCGCCCAGGACATTGTGTGCGGCGTCACGTGTATTGATAAAGCTCCGCCGGAGCTAGTTTCATTGTCGTAGTCGTCGTGTTGTCGAGGTGCGTCGTCGGTGTGCGTCGAAGTGTGGTGTGGCTCATTGCATCGGTGGCATCGGGCTTCGCTGGGGCATGTCTGTCGTTGGTGGAAGGGCGACAGACAGTTGGTGCAGTAGCGTGCGTCGATGATCACCCTTAGTCGCTCAACGTTTGACATGCCCCGATAAATCGGGCAGAGCCGGATGCTGTGTGCCTTTTGACACAGCCGGCACAAAATCGAGAAACCGTTGGAGCGCGACTCTGTCTTGCTTCTTTTGTTGGCAACCCCAGTCATCCTGGAATTTGAATTTAAATTTTATTGTTTTGTGTTTTGGTATGTTGGGTGGCTTATCGACGTGGTTTGGCTATTCGGAGTGGTAGATACCGAAAACCTTTGACTTTTCTGATGTGTGCGTAAATTTCACGTAATTTGGACTGTAAGATTGCTCGCTTTTTTCAACCTTCGGATAGTTTTTTGGGGACTTGGTGGGTAGCGCTCTCCAATAAAGTGGGTAGAATATCGGATAATTGCTGCAAGTTAATTTTCGGAAATGCTAAGTGCTGTCGCCCGTGATTTTGTGTATTTGGGCTTTTTTCCGCTTAATTTGGCATTTGTCTTTGTCCATTTCCTGCCACCCAAGGGAACAGGAGGTAGCTGGATTGACACTTAACTACGTGCCAAAAACTTCGTAAAACAAGCGCCCTTTGAGGTAGAATTTAATGTTTATTTTGGCCATGCATGATACTAAATTCATCATTTTGTGTCTAAATTTGTCAAATATTATTGAATTTTAGTTCAGTGGGAACTTAGATTTGTATGGAAGACAACCGCCAAATTTGCACTTTTTTTTTTTTTCGCCAAATTTACCGGTGCGGTGACATGTACTGTCACACTTCAGTTAGCAACTTTGGTGAGGTGTAAATGTACGATTACATTTCAGTTACCAATTTTGGTACGGTGTAAATGTAAGATTACACTTCAGTTACCAAATTTGGTACGGTGTAAATGTATTATTGCTTCATACGATAACCGATAACTCGATTTGGTACAAAAAAAAAATTTTCGTGTGGCAACTCTCATGCATGGACTGTCATTCAGGAAAAATTTTACACGAGGTAAGTTGTGAATTGCATTTGTATTCTTTTAATTAAATTAAAATTTCTTTTTCTTTTATTTTCAGGTTGCAGGATGATCGGTGGAAGATGACTGGTGGACTGTAAGTCAGAGGAGTCGGGACGTGGCCAAAAAAGGGTGCAGGTAAGTATACATGAAACAAGGTAAGTGTATCGTAAAATATGTATGTTTGTACGTGTATGTATCACTTTCTGTGGTAGCCGGCACCCAGCGATGGATACATACCTGAATGAACTAATTTGGCATACATATTTTAATAATTTTTTTTTCCTTTTTTTCTTTTCAGGTTTCATGGGCAGCCGAACATATGCCCCATCGAAAAATGCGTTGCGGCACTAAAATTTATGCCACACAGAGGCATGGCGTAGGTATGAAATAATTGCAAATATTCTTTCTACGATAATCTTAATTAAACTTCACTTTGCATTCATACGTTGCTTTGTGAATGGAAATATGCGTAAATGAATATCAAAATTACTGCAAAAAAAAAACACAAAACTGAGGCACACGGCTTAATATTATATTTTTTTCTTTTGACAGCGAAAAGTTACAACAAAAAACCCACCCGAACGACATGCGAAACAGAACTCAACCAATTACATCAGCACGCGAACTTGAGACCGATTCCGATGGTTGGGAGGACCGTGAAGCTTCCAGAACACATTCCGTTAAATTCTCTGAAGATTCTACGCAGGAGAAGGATACACCGTTTGTCAGACAAAATAAACCCCACCCAAAGGAATTGAAAGCAAAGGCACATAAATTATTTGCTAAAGATCGCAGCCGAACTGATGACGCCAATTTGGATACAGTCACTGAAGAATCTTCAAAATTTTCTGTTACTAGTTCACAGAGAATTGGCGCTAATTCCACCATAGTGGAAAACGCCACGAGGCCTTTATATGAAAATCAACAACAACTGCAACAGCAGACACTCTCGCCACAAACACCTACAGCAACGGTAACATTTGGACAACAGCCTGTTGTGAGTGCTGAACCAATTGTTAGCATAGCGCCTGAGCATGGAAACGTAGCTGTTAGCGCAACAGCTGTTACAGTGGTGGCGCCTGCAAACAGTGCTCCTTGTAAAGATGAAGAAGATTTCGATGAATCGGATAAGCGTGTGGGCTTTCAAGTTGATGGTGAAGATGATGATTTTTATAAGCGTCCAATGAAGTTGCATAGACGCGATACACCTCATCATTTGAAAAACAAACGCGTGCAACATAATTTCACCGATAAGAAGGCGAGTGAAATTCTCGCAAATGCTTTAAATCAAGAAAAGAATATAGCACAATTGCCTTCAGTACAATCGCCTATACAGGAAAATGAGGCTGCCGAGCAAAGTGAACAACAATTGCAGATAGAGCCGCCATTTACTGCGCCGCTTTCACCTATTTCCCAACCGACGGCACCGGCTCCAGCTGGACAAATACCCGATGATGCGCTCGATGGACTCACAGAGCTACGTCTCGAACAGTATGAAATACACATTGAACGCACTACAGCTGGCCTTGGCCTTAGCATAGCGGGAGGCAGAGGTTCAACACCGTTCAAGGGCGACGATGAAGGCATTTTTATATCGCGTGTAACTGAAGGTGGACCTGCAGATTTGGCTGGCTTAAGAGTAGGTGATAAAGTTCTTAAAGTCAATGGCATTTCCGTCATCGAAGCTGATCATTATCAAGCTGTACAAGTATTAAAAGCTTGCGGTGCAGTTTTGGTGCTGGTGGTAGAGCGCGAAGTGACACGTCTCATCGGACATCCCGTCTTTAGCGAAGATGGTTCTGTTTCACAGATATCGGTGGAAACGCGACCACTGACAGCATCACAACAACAACATGAAAAATTCATTCCAAAACCCATTGAAATTATAGCAGAGCGCCAACACACAACTGCTACACCTACGTATTACCTGAAAACGCGCTAGACAGATGGGTTGTCACCACATATGTGGATCATGGCGAAGGCAAAGCGGTTGCGGTTTTGCAAGTTATGTAAGCATTTCATTTGTTGCATAAAGTTAACGCCGGTGCTAATAAGGTAGGTGTTTGAGATATTTATTTTCAGTTTAATTTTATTTTTGATTTTTTTTTTTGTTCGTAGCTGATACTGCCAATTGGGCTATAGCAAAGAACAGGTGTCAAGATTGGCTATGAATATCCAGTTGCTGAAACATTAGAGACCAAGGGTCCTGATATACGTGGTTTGCTATTGGTGTGATTGGAGACAAGCGTGTGCCGGTAAGATTCTACCAAAACGTGTTAGTCAGAGCCCCTGGCCCTTTCTTTATTGCCTTGGAAACCATTGTATCCCTTATATAGTAGCGCAACTCGTAAAAACGCTAATACACACGCACAGCATATTCCCCATAAGCACAGAAACATTTTTTCTCAAACGTTTGGTAAATAATGAGGGTCAATAATGTACCACGATTTGGTTTAGGGGATGGTATAGGGGGTCGTGCGTATAAAAACTGTGAAGGTAGAAACTGCCGGACATTTATAGTATAATTTTATATTTTAATTATACCTCAAGTTAATACTCATTTAGCAAAAAGGTTTACCTGCTACTGGTAGTTCGAAAATTAATTGATTAATTAATTGATATTAAGTTTTCAAGGAGAAGAAAAGAAGTTGCCAAACTATAGAGGGATGAACAATGTTGGAAACCTTATTCCTCTGTGAATGACTCCAACCAGCATTTTATAAAATTTTGATCATATTCGAGTCTTCTACGTGATTAAAACGATCACAAATGAGCTCACTTTCTGATCATAATCATAGAAGACTCTTTTGTCTTTTGAAATTTTACTTATTTTCATGTTTGGTGAATGCGATGTTGGACAGTGTGGTGCTAATTTGTTGTAGCACATTGTAATTTTCTGTGGCAGATCGGTCCGTCCGTCTGCAATAGGGTTTTGTTGGCCTCGTTAACTAGTTTAACGAGTGCATTTGCGTTTGTTTACTGACCAAATAAAGTTCAGAGCAGGTTAGAGCAGAGCAGAGCAGGGCAGCTGCCAAATAGAAATAGAGCAACTCAGAGCAGAAATGCCATGAACCACTAGAATCTCGATAGTTCCTTTTTAATTGGTTTTTTTTTGTTTGTTTTAATCTTCAAAATTAGTTCAAATTCACGTTTACAAAAATATTGATTTTCTTGCAAGCTAATTTTGTCATACCAATTGTAATCATTTTTTTTTGGATTTGAAAATTTAAAGGCGGAGTGCACGTTTCCCACATGGAAGTTCGGATATCGACAAACCATTTAAAATCTATTCATTATGATAAGGAGTTGACTTTTTTTTGACAGGGGTTGTGGGATGTCGATACAGCTCGAAACCATAACCATAGGTTTAGTTAGGCCCCGCCGCATATAGGGGCATCACCAAATGATAAGGAGTTGACTTTTTTTGACAGGGGTTGTGGGATGTCGATACAGCTCGAAACCATAACCATAGGTTTAGTTAGGCCCCGCCGCATATAGGGGCATCACCAAATAATAAGGAGTTAACTTTTTTTGAAAGGGGTTATGGGATGTCGATACAGCTCGAACTCATAACAATAGGTTTAGTTAGGCCCCGCTGCATGTAGGGGCATCAACGAATGTGAAGGAGTTAACTTTTTTTTGAAAGGGGTTATGGGATGTCGATACAGCTCGAACCCATAACCATAGGTTTAGTTAGGCCTCGCTGCATATAGGGGCATCGGGGACCCGAGTAGAATAAGGTGGGAGTCTTAGGCCTTATTGCGCTTCGCTTTCCGCCGTGTTGGACGGAAGCAATACCAATTTCGTAATTGGTCTTGTGGTTTCCCCTTTGGCTGTGTCGAGTTCGACGACTCTCACTCGATTGTCAGGACCGAAATGTAGCTTGGCTACTCTTCCTAATCACCACTCGTTAGGCGGTAAGTTGTCCTCTTTTATGACAACGAGATCTCCTTGTTTAGATTGGGTTGTGGATGTTTCCATTTAACGCGTTTCTGCAATTCGATAAGATACTCGGTTTTCCATCGTTTGCAGAATGTTTGATGTAGGGCTTTTAGTTTTTCCCAGCGGTTGACCAATGATGCACGATTCTCGCTGACGTCAATCTCTGGTGGCGCGAGTAAGTGCCCTCCAACGAGAAAATGTCCGGGCGTAAGAGGCTCCAGGTTGGACGGCTCGTTGGACGAGGGACTTAACGGTCGTGAATTGAGGCAGGCTTCTATTCGACAGAGTAGGGTGTTAAACTCTTCAAGAGAGAACTTGTGATCCGATGCGATCTTCTTGAAGTGGTTTTTCAAGCTTTTAACTCCTGCCTCCCAGAGTCCGCCCATATGAGGGGCGCCTGCCGGTATGAAATGCCATGTAAGGTTTTGATGGCTGTGTTTAGATAAGGTTTGGTTGCGAGCTTCAGCTAGAAAAGCTTTGAATTCTGAGCGGAGAACTCTCGAAGCTCCGACAAAATTGGTTCCGTTGTCGGAGTAGATGTTCATTGGACATCCCCTTCGGGCAATAAACCTATCGAAGGCAGTCAGGAACGAGGCAGTGCTGAGGTCACTAGTCGCTTCCAAGTGAATGGCCTTTGTGGAAAAGCACACAAATAGGCAGACATAGCCTTTTGACATACGAAAACCTCTTCCGATATAGGATTTGATGTCAAAAGGGCCTGTGAAATCCACTCCGGCGTTGGTAAAGGCTCTGGAAAAAGTAGTCCGTTCTGAGGGAAGGTTCCCCATAAGTTGACTGTGGGATCGCTTTCTGTACATAGTGCAGATTTTGCAATTATATATAACGCACCTGATCATATTTTTAACCCTCGGGATCCAGCACTGCGTACGGAGGAGACGCAACATAAGTTGGTTCTCTCCATGCAAGGATATTGTATGGACGAACTGGACTAGAAGGCGGGTAAGCCGACAGTTATAAGGAAGGATAATAGGGTGGCGCTCGGAGTAGGACAAATCTTGCGATGCTGCCAGGCGACCACCCGTTCTCAAGAGGCCATCTTTGTCGATGAATGGGTTCAGGGGAAGAATTTCGTTTTTTGCACCGATGGGTTTCCCTGACTTGATATTGGCTATCTCTTTGGGATAATGTTTGTTTTGAAAAATGTGGATTAGACGTTGAGTCGTAGACTTAATTTCGGCTGGCGAGATGCGGTCGGACCCGACTTTGAAGGATGCCTTCGTTTTTGGGTGGGTTCGTTGATAAAAGCGCACTATATAGGACAGGGCCCTCACAGCTCTCGACCAATCGGAAAACCGGTCGAGGACACTATCTTGTAATTTTATCTGCGTAGTTGCGTGAACATGGACCCTTTTTTCTTCGATGTTTGTGTGGTACTCCTCTTCTTGAATAGGCCATTCTGTCTTGTCTTCTTGCAGCCAAGAAGGGCCCTGCCACCACAAAGAATTGTTGACTAATTCCTTCGCTGGTAGTCCTCTGCTTGCCAAGTCTGCGGGATTGGATGCAGACTCCACATGGTGCCACGATTGGTTTCCCACTTTTTCTACTATTTTCGTCACTCGATGAGCGACAAAGGTTGACCATGAGCACGGAGGCTTCCTAATCCATGCTAAAACGATAGTGGAGTCCGTCCATAGGTGTGTGTTAACATTACCTAATTTCAGACTCTCGCGGACCGATTCCAAGGTTTCGGCCAATAAGACCGCTCCACATAACTCTAATCGGGGTAAAGAGATGGTTTTCACCGGGGCAACCCTTGTTTTCGCCACTAATAGGTTTGTGTAGACTTCATCTTTTATCTTTGCTCTTAGAAAGACTGTTGCTGCGTAGGCTTTTTCTGAAGCGTCGCAGAAACCGTGTATTTCGACGTCGTTGGTTGGTGTAAAATATATCCACCTGGGGATCCGGATATCATTAATTGCGGGGTAGTCGTGCATGAATTTGTGCCATTTTTCAAGGGTCCCTGTAGATACCGGCTCATCCCACTCCGTCCCTTCCAGCCAAATGCCTTGCATAAGGATTTTGGCTACTATGATGACAGGAGCGAGCCATCCTAATGGATCAAAGAGTTTGGCGATTGCGGAGAGTATTGCCCTTTTTGTAATTTTATCGTGGTTTTCAATTGGTTTTGCGATGAAGTAGAAATAATCCGCATGCGCGTTCCATCGGATGCCTAGGGTCTTGACTGTACTCGCGTCTTCGAATTCCAAGAGCAGATGAGGTTTTGGGATTCCTTCCAGTATTTTCTGGTTGTTGGATGTCCATTTTCGTAGGGAAAAACCTGCTGACTGTAACGCTTGTGTGATTTCGTCCCGTGCTTTGATCGCTGATTCGATGCTATGACCCCCTGCCAGCACGTCATCTACGTACATACTTGTCCGCAGGATATTTGCGGCTATTGGAAGTGATGACTCCACGTCGTCGGCTAGTTGGTACAGGGTCCTTATTGCCAGATAAGGGGCACAGTTAACTCCAAAGGTGACAGTCTTTAGTTCATAGACTTTGATAGGATCGCTGGGGTTGGCACGATAAACTATTCTCTGGTATTGGGTTTGATTGGGTTTTACCCATATTTGGCGATACATCTTTTCGATGTCGCTGTTAAAGACATACCTATAGAATCGCCAGCGAAGTAGTAGGATGGTTAAATCGGCCTGAAGCACTGGGCCTGTATGTAGTACGTCATTTAGGCTTATGCCATTGGTGGTGGGACATGACGCGTTGAATACCACGCCAACTTTGGTGGTTGTGCTTTCCTCTTTAATCACCGCGTGATGTGGTAGGAAATAGCAGTCGGAGGAGTTGGGCGATATGATTGTAGGTGTCCTTTTCATATGTCCAAGTGTCTCATACTCCTCCAATACCCTATTGTATTCTGTCTGTAGGATTGGTGTTTTGGATAAGCGCGTCTCATTCCGATAAAATTGAGAACAAACGTTTTTCAGGGAAGGCCCTAAGTAGATATTATCGGGGAAATCTTGTTTAAAGGGTAGAGCGACGGTATATTTTCCATCAGAGTTCTTTTCTGTGGTTGTTTTGTACAGTGCCTCGCAGTAAGCATTGTCTTCGTTAAGTGCCCTTTTCTTCGGTACATCTTCTAACTCCCAGAACGCAGTTAATTGCTTATCGAGACTTATTTCGCTGTAAAATGATACCCGAGTATTGGTAGGCTCTGATGTTTCGGCTCGGCCGGTTAAAATCCAACCAAAGACAGTTTCTTGGGCGAGAAGCGTGTTAAGGACGTTCTTCCGGATACCACCTAGTATGATCTGGGGATAAATGTCGCCTCCGAGGATGAGGTCGACTGGTTCATTTATGAAAAACCTTTTGTCCGCTAAGATCAGATCCGGAAACTCTTGTCGAGTCATTGCGTTGACTTGACAAGTTGGAAGATCCCCTGTTAATTGAGGCAGGACTAGGGCTACTGTGTCAATGCTGACTAAAGGATCGATAAGGGACCCTAATTTAATGAGACACGATTCTTTTACCTGGGCCGACAGGGTGTTGCTGATCCCGGAAACTTGGACATGCAGACGCTTAGATGGTAGGTTTAGTCTTCTCTTCAGTCTTTCAGTGATAAAGGAACATTCAGACCCAGAATCAATTAGTGCTCTGGCCGAGAACTTTACTCCATTAAAGTGAAGATTGACAAGTGCGGTCCCTAACAATATGCCTTTAGTGGTATTAGCGTGATGTGACGAAACGTTATTCGTTCTGTCATTTGTATTTCCAGACTGCTGATGTGCTCGTGCTTGCTGGGAAGTTGAGGGACCATCATTTGGGGCGTTTTGACGCCACGTTTGGTTTGTTGGTGTTGGCTGAGCTTCTGCCAGGTGGAGTAGGGTGTGGTGCTTTGTGCGACATATGGTGCATCTGTATCGGCTAGTGCAGCCTGTTACGGTGTGTCCAGCTGACAGGCAGTTCAGACACCCACCATTGCTCTTTATATACGATACTCTGTTTGCGGGAGTCATATCCCTGAATTTCGAGCATTCTCGTAATCTGTGATCTGCACTATTGCACATTTTACACATGGGTTTTGGAACACTCACTTGGTAAACACCAAGTTTGGTTGACGTGTTCGGTTGGTTCTTGGATGCTTTTGTAGTTTTGCTACCTTTTATATCAGATACGGTTTCTAGGGTTTGAAAACGGTTGGACAAGAATTTATCCATATCTGCCCACTTTGGAATCGCTGTTTTATCCTCTATGGTTTGTTCCCACAGAGCCAGAGTGCATTCTGGTAATTTGGTGGAGCAGAGATATGTAATAATTGCATCCCAATTGGATATGTCAATTTGATGACATTGGAGGGCTGAGATGCAATTATTTATGTCTCTCTGGAGTTGTTTGATTGCTGTCCCGCACTCGGTTTCAACAGCTTTTAAATTAAAAAGGGATTTTAGCTGCGTGTTGACCAGAATACGTTTGTTTTCATACCTATCACTTAGATTTTTCCACGCCGTAGTAAAGCCCTCGTTTGTCAAAGGGCACCGATGTACAATTTCCTTCGCCTCCCCTTGCGTTTTCTGGTTGAGATGATACAGCTTCTCAACCGGGGTAAGGCGTGTATTTAGTATATATATAGCCGTGAACATGTCCCTAAAAGTAGGCAAAGACATATAATCACCTTTGAACATATCAGTGTCACAAGGTGGGAGACGAATATTATGTTCACGGCCGGACGATTCAGTTACTTGGGTAGTTTGCTGCTGTGGTATTTGCGCTTTTTCCATCTTTTCGACTTGAGCATTCATTGCAGCCATGCATTTCGCGTAGCATGCAAAACAAGTCTTATTTTTTTGCTTTATGGATTGCAAATTTTCCTTTGAGGTTTCGTTTGACGCCAGAAGACTGTCATAAGTCGATTTTGTCTTCTTCCACATTGACTTCAGCTCCTCTTGCTGTAATGCAATGGTGTGCTTATCCATATCTTCTATGGCTTGTGAGCTGAATTCTTGTTCAAACTCCACTATGCAGTCGGATTGACGTATGTAAGTCTCCATTTTCTTAATTAATTTAAATATTTTGTATCGTTAAAGGAATGGACAGAGAAGTAATGACTCAGGAGTGTATCGTGCTTTGAAGATAAGCGAAGTTAAATAAAGTGACACAGTAATCTCTCTGGAGATTTAATGTACGAAAGTGAATGTGAAAACAGATAAAAAAAAATTGGATGCAGGTTTAATGTATCAATGTGAATTTTAAGCCACTAGAAATCTGGACGCAGATTTAGTGTATTAATGTGAATTTTAAGCCGCTAGAAATCTGGACGCAGATTTAGTGTATCAAAGTTAAAGGTTAAAAGATATGATCGGAATACAGATCTAGTGAATGGTTGAAAGTCGAAAATAGATAAAATATCTGGCAACGGATTTAATGTATCCTTAACGCCAATTTGAACGTATGTGTGAAAACTGCCGAATAGCCAACCAAATTGAAAAATTAAAGCAATTGATTTTGCGATAAAGTGTAAATAATATTTATTAAAAGTTGTAAATAAATACAGTATGTGTATATACTTGGAGATTTTGCAACAAATTAATGGACTGTTGTCGCTATAAATAATGACCACTAGCCACCCAACGGAAGTGCTAATTTTGAAGAAAGGTGTATTCTTGTGGTTGAAGTGAATATTTTAACGATGAGTGAATATTGTGCTATTTATTTGCAAATGCATCAACCAAGTGGAAGTGTATATAAAATGGACAAGTAGATATGAAACCTAGTGAGGTTGCACAGTGCAGTGATTCCTTGTTCAGAAATATTCAATCTGCCTGTCTGCCTTGAGCTGTGTCGGAGAAGTCTTACCACTGGTGGGCGACTCAACCGATAGTCAAAAGGCGCTAAGTGTGTATTAAACACGAAAACTTCCACTTACTTTGACCTGCAAATGGATATCACAAATTCACTCGCGATACGTTACGACGTATTAAAAAAAATGTGTGCACCAAAATCAACCACTTACCTTAATAAATTGTGTAAAGCGATTTGAAAATATGAAAAAAGTGATATGTTAATAGCGGACTGTATATGTGTGTTGGTGAACTCGCTGGATGAATTTGTAATTAGTTGATATGTTAATAACGGACTGTATATGTGTGTTGGTGAACTCGCTGGATGAATTTGTAATTAGTTGAAGTGCCTTCGAAATTTTGCGCCTTTGTGGTTGAATTTATTATAATTTTTTGGTGATTTCCAAATTGATTTGCGCTGGTGTTTAAAAGTATATTGTATTAGAAAATTTCCGATTAGGTGCTAGTTTGATAAAATCCGGATCTTGAATTTATCCGGCTCGAAGGACCAATGTTTACGCGGTTACCTACCGATTTGGTTCTCGCACGTAAATAATAAAAAGAAACGAGTTAGTTAAACGTTATAATATTTATTAAGGAAAATAAATAAATGGCAATGGATGGAATTCAATTTCCGTGGAAGTAAAATATAGTGAAATTATGTGGAATGTAAGGTGATGGCTTATTATGGAAATAAGTGGAAATAATTGGCTTACCTTCGGTGACTTGGCTGCGGGCTGCTATGTCGGCGTACGGAATATAAGTGAGAAGACAAAAAAAAGAAAAGTTACTTCGAACCTAACTCCGAATAATAGCGTTCGCTATTATCCGGAGGGGAAAGCACTGTTACCGGTAAATATAAGTGAACTACCCGGCACTAGGGTGTGCCGTAATATTTAGGCCTATGGACTAAACATGTACATAGACTTCGCATCAAAGACACATCGATTTATTTTTGCCATTGGTGACTCCAGCATAATTAAGCTCAATAAGATAACGGTAACTTTCTCGAAATGATCATTACCTAATGATTAGTGTTATGCTTTTAATAAGTACAAATCATAAGTCATTCTCAATCGTAATTTTTACATACATACATTTTTGTAGCCCGAAAATGTCTGAGAATATTTCTGTTGTTACCTCTAACAAGGGGAAAACTTGAATAGGCTTTGTATTGGAAATGGTTGAAAAGTTCTTGGTAAGAGGTAAGGAAGTGATAAATAATTGTATACTGTCATAAAACACGTTGTTAAACTCAAATTTCCGAAGTTTTACCTTAATCATCCAAATTTCGACCTTTTTTGGTCAATTGCATTTTTTCGACATTTTTTTTTTCGGTCAAAAATCTCTTCGGTATTTTAAAATTTTTTTAAATTCGGTCTTGGAAATTCGACATTTTTTTTCGACATATCGTACGGGACCCCTCAGAAAATACAATATATTGTGCAGAAAGCAAGCAAATGAAGTAAATTTTGTTTTTTTTTGTTGAAATATGTTTTAAATCGTTTGTAAAAAAAAAACGCATCTCAAAAAAAGGCAGAATTCAGCAATTTGAAAGCACTAAAAGTACTTTTCCTACAACTACAAACGACAAAATTGATTGTAGTGAAATTTTTTTTTTGTAGCTTTTATAGTTACTCCGAAAATACAATGGGTCCCGTACGATATGTCGAATTTCAAAAAATTTACTATACCGAAGAGATTTTTGACCGAAAAAAAAATGTCGAAAAAATGCAAAAGACAGAAAAAGGTCGAAATTTGGATGCTTAATGTAAAACTTCGGAAATTTGGGTTTAACAACGTGTTTTATGACAGTATACAATTATTTATCACTTTCTTACCTCTTATCAAGAACTTTTCAACCATTTTCCAATACAAAGCCTATTCAACTTTTCCCCTTGCTAGAGGTAACAACAGAAATATTCTCAGACATTTTCGGGCTACAAACTGGACATGTAAAAATTACGATTGAGAATGGCTTGTGATTTGTGCTTATTAAAAGCATAACACTAACCATTTGGTAATGAGCATTTCGACCGTTATCTACCGTTATCTCATTCAGCTAAACTATGCTGGAGACACCAATGACAAAAATAAATCGATGTGTCTTTGATGCGAAGTCTATGTACATTTGTTGGGTCCCGTACGATATGTCGAAAAAAAAAATGTCGAATTTCCAAGACCGAATTTAAAAAAATTTTAAAATACCGAAGACATTTTTGACCGAAAAAAAAAATGTCGAAAAAATGCAAATGACCGAAAAAGGTCGAAATTTGGATGCTTAATGTAAAACTTCGGAAATTTGAGTTTAAAAACGTGTTTTATGACAGTATACAATTATTTATCACTTCCTTACCTCTTACCAAGAACTTTTCAACCATTTTCCAATACAAAGCCTATTCAAATTTTTCCCTTGTTATAGGTAACAACAGAAATATTCTCAGACATTTTCGGGCTACAAACTGCACATGTAAAAATTAAGATTGAGAATGACTTATGATTTGTACTTATTAAAAGCATAACACTAATCATTTGGTAATGATCATTTCGAGAAAGTTACCGTTATCTTATTGAGCTAAACTATGCTGGAGTCACCAATGGCAAAAATACATCGATGGGTCTTTGATGCAAAGTCTATGTACATTTGTTTCGCTATATATGTACATCGATGCTTCGACTTGGTTAGAAGTTTTCTAATATGTGTATATTTGTCTTATAACGTGCATATTTTTGAACAAGGAAAAGATGTTGGTCCAGTTTACTTTTGTTTTTGTGAGAAACCAAAATAACGTTTAAACGTTCAAAACTTCAAAATTTTTCTGACATCTTTAAACCGGAGATTCGTTTCTGAGAGGTTGTTGTTAATTATATTGAGAAGAGCTTGAGAGTTTGTGCTTGTAACTTTACCGTCAGGTTTTATATTTGCTTGCAAGAGCTATTGCAAAACACTAGAAAAATAATACTCAACATTAATATATAAGATATATTTTTTTTTCGACATTTTTTCATTCGACATTTTTTTTCGAGACATTTTTTTTTTCGACCTTTTGTGTTTTCGGCAAATTTTTTTTCGACATTTTTTTTTCGACATTTTTAGTTTCGACTTCTTTTTTTTCGACATATCGTACCAGACCCACATTTGTTTCGCTATATATGTACATCGATGCTTCGACTTGGTTAGAAGTTTTCTAATATGTGTATATTTTTCTAATTACGTGCATAGTTTTGAACAAGGAAAAGATGTTGGTCCAATTTACTTTTGTTTTTGGACAAGTGAGAAACCGAAATAACGTTTAAACGTTCAAACCTTCACAATTTTTATAGAAACATCGATGTATCGATACATCAAATATTTACGTGACTATAAAAGTAGCCAAAACTCGAAATTTTTCTGACATCTTTAACCCGTAGATTCGTTTCTGAGAGGTTGTTGTTAATTATATTGAGAAGAGCTTAAGAGTTTGTGATTGTAACTTTACCGTCAGGTTTTATATTTGCTTGCAAGAGCTATTGCAAAACACTAGAAAAATAATACTCAACATTAATATATAAGATGTAGAAACAATGTAATGAATGATGTGTTAAATTCGCGCGAATTTTACACATCATTCATTACATTGTTTCTACATCTTATATATTTTTTTCGACATTTTTTCATTCGACATTTTTTTTCGAGAAATTTTTTTTTTCGACCTTTTGTGTTTTCGGCAAATTTTTTTTCGACCTTTTTTTCGACATTTTTAGTTTCGACTTCTTTTTTTTCGACATATCGTACCAGACCCAAATACAATATATTGTGCAGAAAGCAAGCAAATGAAGTAAATTTTGGTTTTTTTGTTGAAATATGTTTTAAATCGTTTGTAATTTTTTTATCCGAAAAATAAATTTTTTTTGCTCCGAAGTTTTCGGAGTAATCGAAAACGCGTGTCAAAAAAGGCAGAATTCAGCAATTTGAGAGCACTAAAAGTACTTTTCCTACAACTACAAACGACAAAATTGATTGTAGTGAAATTTTTTTTTTTGCAGAAACCAAACAAATGAAGTAAATTTTGGTTTTTTTTTTGTTGAAATATGTTTTAAATCGTTTGTAGTTTTTTATCCGAAAAAAATTTTTTTTTTGCTCCAAAGGATTCGGAGTAATCGAAAACGCATGTCAAAAAAAGGCAGAATTCAGCAATTTGAGAGCACTAAAAGTACTTTTCCTACAACTACAAACGACAAAATTGATTGTAGTGAAATTTTTTTTTTGTAGCTTTTATAAGTACTCCGAAAATAAAATATATTGTGCAGAAACCAAGCAAATGAAGTAAATTTTGTTTTTTTTGTTGAAATATGTAATAAAATCGTTTGTAATTTTTTATCCGAAAAAAAATTTTTTTTGCTCCAAAGGTTTCGGAGATATCGCCTAATGCCCATCACGCTGGAACCCGCTTTGAAAAATCTCAAACTTTTTTTGCATTTTTGTGAAATACAAACGATGAGATTGATTGTAGTGAAATTCATTTTTTTTTTGCTCCAAAGGTTTCGGAGATATCGCCCAATGCATATCACTCTGGAACCCGCTTTGAAAAAATTCAAACTTTTTTTGCATTTTTGTGAACTACAAACGATGAGATTGATTGTAGTGAAATTTTTTTTCTAGCTTTTATAGTTACTCCGACAATACAATATATTGTGCAGAAAGCAAGCAAATGAAGTAAATTTTGGTTTTTTTTGTTGAAATATGTTTTAAATCGTTTGTAATTTTTTTATCCGAAAAAAAAAAATTTTTTTTTTTGCTCCGAAGGTTTCGGAGTAATCGAAAACGCATGTCAAAAAAAGGCAGAATTCAGCAATTTGAAAGCACTAAAAGTACTTTTCCTACAACTGCAAACGACAAAATTGATTGTAGTGAAATTTTTTTTTGTAGCTTTTATAGTTACTCCGAAAATACAATATATTGTGCAGAAAGCAAGCAAATGAAGTGAATTTTGTTTTTTTTTGTTGAAATATGTTTTAAATCGTTTGTAATTTTTTTATCCGAAAAAAAATTTTTTTTTTTGCTCCGAAGGTTTCGGAGTAATCGAAAACGCATGTCAAAAAAAGGCAGAATTCAGCAATTTGAGAGCACTAAAAGTACTTTTCCTACAACTACAAACGACAAAATTGAATGTAGTGAAATTTTTTTTTGTAGCTTTTATAGTTACTCCGAAAATAAAATATATTGTACAGAAACCAAGCAAATGAAGTAAATTTTGGTTTTTTTTTGTTGAAATATATTTTAAATCGTTTGTAGTTTTTTATCCGAAAAAAATTTTTTTTTTGCTCCGAAGGTTTCGCAGTAATCGAAAACGCATGTCAAAAAAAGGTAGAATTCAGCAATTTGAAAGCATTAAAAGTACTTTTCCTACAACTACAAACGACAAAATTGATTGTAGTGAAATTTTGTTTTTTAGCTTTTATAGTTACTCCGAAAATACAATATATTGTGCAGAAACCAAGCAAATGAAGTAAATTTTGTTTTTTTTTTTTGTTGAAATATATTTTAAATCGTTTGTAGTTTTTTATCCGAAAAGAAATTTTTTTTTTTGCTCCGAAGGTTTCGGAGTAATCGAAAACGCATGTCAAAAAAAGGCAGAATTCAGCAATTTGAAAGCACTAAAAGTACTTTTCCTACAACTGCAAACGACAAAATTGATTGTAGTGAAATTTTTTTTGTAGCTTTTATAGTTACTCCGAAAATAGAATATATAGTGCAGAAAGCAAGCAAATGAAGTGAATTTTGTTTTTTTTTTGTTGAAATATGTTTTAAATCGTTTGTAATTTTTTTATCCGAAAAAAAATTTTTTTTTGCTCCGAAGGTTTCGGAGTAATCAAAAACGCATGTCAAAAAAGGCAGAATTCAGCAATTTGAGAGCACTAAAAGTACTTTTCCTACAACTACAAACGACAAAATTGAATGTAGTGAAATTTTTTTTTGTAGCTTTTATAGTTACTCCGAAAATACAATATATTGTACAGAAACCAAGCAAATGAAGTAAATTTTGTTTTTTTTTGTTGAAATATGTTTTAAATCGTTTGTAATTTTTTTATCCGAAACAAAATTTTTTTTTTTTGCTCCGAAGTGATAAAGGAACATTCAGACCCAGAATCAATTAGTGCTCTGGCCGAGAACTTTACTCCATTAAAGTGAAGATTGACAAGTGCGGTCCCTAACAATATGCCTTTAGTGGTATTAGCGTGATGTGACGAAACGTTATTCGTTCTGTCATTTGTATTTCCAGACTGCTGATGTGCTCGTGCTTGCTGGGAAGTTGAGGGACCATCATTTGGGGCGTTTTGACGCCACGTTTGGTTTGTTGGTGTTGGCTGAGCTTCTGCCAGGTGGAGTAGGGTGTGGTGCTTTGTGCGACATATGGTGCATCTGTATCGGCTAGTGCAGCCTGTTACGGTGTGTCCAGCTGACAGGCAGTTCAGACACCCACCATTGCTCTTTATATACGATACTCTGTTTGCGGGAGTCATATCCCTGAATTTCGAGCATTCTCGTAATCTGTGATCTGCACTATTGCACATTTTACACATGGGTTTTGGAACACTCACTTGGTAAACACCAAGTTTGGTTGACGTGTTCGGTTGGTTCTTGGATGCTTTTGTAGTTTTGCTACCTTTTATATCAGATACGGTTTCTAGGGTTTGAAAACGGTTGGACAAGAATTTATCCATATCTGCCCACTTTGGAATCGCTGTTTTATCCTCTATGGTTTGTTCCCACAGAGCCAGAGTGCATTCTGGTAATTTGGTGGAGCAGAGATATGTAATAATTGCATCCCAATTGGATATGTCAATTTGATGACATTGGAGGGCTGAGATGCAATTATTTATGTCTCTCTGGAGTTGTTTGATTGCTGTCCCGCACTCGGTTTCAACAGCTTTTAAATTAAAAAGGGATTTTAGCTGCGTGTTGACCAGAATACGTTTGTTTTCATACCTATCACTTAGATTTTTCCACGCCGTAGTAAAGCCCTCGTTTGTCAAAGGGCACCGATGTACAATTTCCTTCGCCTCCCCTTGCGTTTTCTGGTTGAGATGATACAGCTTCTCAACCGGGGTAAGGCGTGTATTTAGTATATATATAGCCGTGAACATGTCCCTAAAAGTAGGCAAAGACATATAATCACCTTTGAACATATCAGTGTCACAAGGTGGGAGACGAATATTATGTTCACGGCCGGACGATTCAGTTACTTGGGTAGTTTGCTGCTGTGGTATTTGCGCTTTTTCCATCTTTTCGACTTGAGCATTCATTGCAGCCATGCATTTCGCGTAGCATGCAAAACAAGTCTTATTTTTTTGCTTTATGGATTGCAAATTTTCCTTTGAGGTTTCGTTTGACGCCAGAAGACTGTCATAAGTCGATTTTGTCTTCTTCCACATTGACTTCAGCTCCTCTTGCTGTAATGCAATGGTGTGCTTATCCATATCTTCTATGGCTTGTGAGCTGAATTCTTGTTCAAACTCCACTATGCAGTCGGATTGACGTATGTAAGTCTCCATTTTCTTAATTAATTTAAATATTTTGTATCGTTAAAGGAATGGACAGAGAAGTAATGACTCAGGAGTGTATCGTGCTTTGAAGATAAGCGAAGTTAAATAAAGTGACACAGTAATCTCTCTGGAGATTTAATGTACGAAAGTGAATGTGAAAACAGATAAAAAAAAATTGGATGCAGGTTTAATGTATCAATGTGAATTTTAAGCCACTAGAAATCTGGACGCAGATTTAGTGTATTAATGTGAATTTTAAGCCGCTAGAAATCTGGACGCAGATTTAGTGTATCAAAGTTAAAGGTTAAAAGATATGATCGGAATACAGATCTAGTGAATGGTTGAAAGTCGAAAATAGATAAAAAATCTGGCAACGGATTTAATGTATCCTTAACGCCAATTTGAACGTATGTGTGAAAACTGCCGAATAGCCAACCAAATTGAAAAATTAAAGCAATTGATTTTGCGATAAAGTGTAAATAATATTTATTAAAAGTTGTAAATAAATACAGTATGTGTATATACTTGGAGATTTTGCAACAAATTAATGGACTGTTGTCGCTATAAATAATGACCACTAGCCACCCAACGGAAGTGCTAATTTTGAAGAAAGGTGTATTCTTGTGGTTGAAGTGAATATTTTAACGATGAGTGAATATTGTGCTATTTATTTGCAAATGCATCAACCAACTGGAAGTGTATATAAAATGGACAAGTAGATATGAAACCTAGTGAGGTTGCACAGTGCAGTGATTCCTTGTTCAGAAATATTCAATCTGCCTGTCTGCCTTGAGCTGTGTCGGAGAAGTCTTACCACTGGTGGGCGACTCAACCGATAGTCAAAAGGCGCTAAGTGTGTATTAAACACGAAAACTTCCACTTACTTTGACCTGCAAATGGATATCACAAATTCACTCGCGATACGTTACGACGTATTAAAAAAAATGTGTGCACCAAAATCAACCACTTACCTTAATAAATTGTGTAAAGCGATTTGAAAATATGAAAAAAGTGATATGTTAATAGCGGACTGTATATGTGTGTTGGTGAACTCGCTGGATGAATTTGTAATTAGTTGATATGTTAATAACGGACTGTATATGTGTGTTGGTGAACTCGCTGGATGAATTTGTAATTAGTTGAAGTGCCTTCGAAATTTTGCGCCTTTGTGGTTGAATTTATTATAATTTTTTGGTGATTTCCAAATTGATTTGCGCTGGTGTTTAAAAGTATATTGTATTAGAAAATTTCCGATTAGGTGCTAGTTTGATAAAATCCGGATCTTGAATTTATCCGGCTCGAAGGACCAATGTTTACGCGGTTACCTACCGATTTGGTTCTCGCACGTAAATAATAAAAAGAAACGAGTTAGTTAAACGTTATAATATTTATTAAGGAAAATAAATAAATGGCAATGGATGGAATTCAATTTCCGTGGAAGTAAAATATAGTGAAATTATGTGGAATGTAAGGTGATGGCTTATTATGGAAATAAGTGGAAATAATTGGCTTACCTTCGGTGACTTGGCTGCGGGCTGCTATGTCGGCGTACGGAATATAAGTGAGAAGACAAAAAAAAGAAAAGTTACTTCGAACCTAACTCCGAATAATAGCGTTCGCTATTATCCGGAGGGGAAAGCACTGTTACCGGTAAATATAAGTGAACTACCCGGCACTAGGGTGTGCCGTAATATTTAGGCCTATGGACTAAACATGTACATAGACTTCGCATCAAAGACACATCGATTTATTTTTGCCATTGGTGACTCCAGCATAATTAAGCTCAATAAGATAACGGTAACTTTCTCGAAATGATCATTACCTAATGATTAGTGTTATGCTTTTAATAAGAACAAATCATAAGTCATTCTCAATCGTAATTTTTACATGTGCAGTTTGTAGCCCGAAAATGTCTGAGAATATTTCTGTTGTTACCTCTAACAAGGGGAAAACTTGAATAGGCTTTGTATTGGAAATGGTTGAAAAGTTCTTGGTAAGAGGTAAGGAAGTGATAAATAATTGTATACTGTCATAAAACACGTTGTTAAACTCAAATTTCCGAAGTTTTACCTTAATCATCCAAATTTCGACCTTTTTTGGTCAATTGCATTTTTTCGACATTTTTTTTTTCGGTCAAAAATCTCTTCGGTATTTTAAAATTTTTTTAAATTCGGTCTTGGAAATTCGACATTTTTTTTCGACATATCGTACGGGACCCCTCAGAAAATACAATATATTGTGCAGAAAGCAAGCAAATGAAGTAAATTTTGTTTTTTTTTGTTGAAATATGTTTTAAATCGTTTGTAATTTTTTTATCCGAAACAAAATTTTTTTTTTTTGCTCCGAAGGTTTCGGAGTAATCGAAAACGCATCTCAAAAAAAGGCAGAATTCAGCAATTTGAAAGCACTAAAAGTACTTTTCCTACAACTACAAACGACAAAATTGATTGTAGTGAAATTTTTTTTTTGTAGCTTTTATAGTTACTCCGAAAATACAATGGGTCCCGTACGATATGTCGAATTTCAAAAAATTTACTATACCGAAGAGATTTTTGACCGAAAAAAAAATGTCGAAAAAATGCAAAAGACAGAAAAAGGTCGAAATTTGGATGCTTAATGTAAAACTTCGGAAATTTGGGTTTAACAACGTGTTTTATGACAGTATACAATTATTTATCACTTTCTTACCTCTTATCAAGAACTTTTCAACCATTTTCCAATACAAAGCCTATTCAACTTTTCCCCTTGCTAGAGGTAACAACAGAAATATTCTCAGACATTTTCGAGCTACAAACTGGACATGTAAAAATTACGATTGAGAATGGCTTGTGATTTGTGCTTATTAAAAGCATAACACTAACCATTTGGTAATGAGCATTTCGACCGTTATCTACCGTTATCTCATTCAGCTAAACTATGCTGGAGACACCAATGACAAAAATAAATCGATGTGTCTTTGATGCGAAGTCTATGTACATTTGTTGGGTCCCGTACGATATGTCGAAAAAAAAAATGTCGAATTTCCAAGACCGAATTTAAAAAAATTTTAAAATACCGAAGACATTTTTGACCGAAAAAAAAAATGTCGAAAAAATGCAAATGACCGAAAAAGGTCGAAATTTGGATGCTTAATGTAAAACTTCGGAAATTTGAGTTTAAAAACGTGTTTTATGACAGTATACAATTATTTATCACTTCCTTACCTCTTACCAAGAACTTTTCAACCATTTTCCAATACAAAGCCTATTCAAATTTTTCCCTTGTTATAGGTAACAACAGAAATATTCTCAGACATTTTCGGGCTACAAACTGCACATGTAAAAATTAAGATTGAGAATGACTTATGATTTGTACTTATTAAAAGCATAACACTAATCATTTGGTAATGATCATTTCGAGAAAGTTACCGTTATCTTATTGAGCTAAACTATGCTGGAGTCACCAATGGCAAAAATACATCGATGGGTCTTTGATGCAAAGTCTATGTACATTTGTTTCGCTATATATGTACATCGATGCTTCGACTTGGTTAGAAGTTTTCTAATATGTGTATATTTGTCTTATAACGTGCATATTTTTGAACAAGGAAAAGATGTTGGTCCAATTTACTTTTGTTTTTGTGAGAAACCAAAATAACGTTTAAACGTTCAAAACTTCAAAATTTTTCTGACATCTTTAAACCGGAGATTCGTTTCTGAGAGGTTGTTGTTAATTATATTGAGAAGAGCTTGAGAGTTTGTGCTTGTAACTTTACCGTCAGGTTTTATATTTGCTTGCAAGAGCTATTGCAAAACACTAGAAAAATAATACTCAACATTAATATATAAGATATATTTTTTTTCGACATTTTTTCATTCGACATTTTTTTTCGAGACATTTTTTTTTTCGACCTTTTGTGTTTTCGGCAAATTTTTTTTCGACATTTTTTTTTCGACATTTTTAGTTTCGACTTCTTTTTTTTCGACATATCGTACCAGACCCACATTTGTTTCGCTATATATGTACATCGATGCTTCGACTTGGTTAGAAGTTTTCTAATATGTGTATATTTTTCTAATTACGTGCATAGTTTTGAACAAGGAAAAGATGTTGGTCCAATTTACTTTTGTTTTTGGACAAGTGAGAAACCGAAATAACGTTTAAACGTTCAAACCTTCACAATTTTTATAGAAACATCGATGTATCGATACATCAAATATTTACGTGACTATAAAAGTAGCCAAAACTCGAAATTTTTCTGACATCTTTAACCCGTAGATTCGTTTCTGAGAGGTTGTTGTTAATTATATTGAGAAGAGCTTAAGAGTTTGTGATTGTAACTTTACCGTCAGGTTTTATATTTGCTTGCAAGAGCTATTGCAAAACACTAGAAAAATAATACTCAACATTAATATATAAGATGTAGAAACAATGTAATGAATGATGTGTTAAATTCGCGCGAATTTTACACATCATTCATTACATTGTTTCTACATCTTATATATTTTTTTCGACATTTTTTCATTCGACATTTTTTTTCGAGAAATTTTTTTTTTCGACCTTTTGTGTTTTCGGCAAATTTTTTTTCGACCTTTTTTTCGACATTTTTAGTTTCGACTTCTTTTTTTTCGACATATCGTACCAGACCCAAATACAATATATTGTGCAGAAAGCAAGCAAATGAAGTAAATTTTGGTTTTTTTGTTGAAATATGTTTTAAATCGTTTGTAATTTTTTTATCCGAAAAATAAATTTTTTTTGCTCCGAAGTTTTCGGAGTAATCGAAAACGCGTGTCAAAAAAGGCAGAATTCAGCAATTTGAGAGCACTAAAAGTACTTTTCCTACAACTACAAACGACAAAATTGATTGTAGTGAAATTTTTTTTTTTGCAGAAACCAAACAAATGAAGTAAATTTTGGTTTTTTTTTTGTTGAAATATGTTTTAAATCGTTTGTAGTTTTTTATCCGAAAAAAATTTTTTTTTTGCTCCAAAGGATTCGGAGTAATCGAAAACGCATGTCAAAAAAAGGCAGAATTCAGCAATTTGAGAGCACTAAAAGTACTTTTCCTACAACTACAAACGACAAAATTGATTGTAGTGAAATTTTTTTTTTGTAGCTTTTATAAGTACTCCGAAAATAAAATATATTGTGCAGAAACCAAGCAAATGAAGTAAATTTTGTTTTTTTTTGTTGAAATATGTAATAAAATCGTTTGTAATTTTTTATCCGAAAAAAAATTTTTTTTGCTCCAAAGGTTTCGGAGATATCGCCTAATGCCCATCACGCTGGAACCCGCTTTGAAAAATCTCAAACTTTTTTGCATTTTTGTGAAATACAAACGATGAGATTGATTGTAGTGAAATTCATTTTTTTTTTGCTCCAAAGGTTTCGGAGATATCGCCCAATGCATATCACTCTGGAACCCGCTTTGAAAAAATTCAAACTTTTTTTGCATTTTTGTGAACTACAAACGATGAGATTGATTGTAGTGAAATTTTTTTTCTAGCTTTTATAGTTACTCCGACAATACAATATATTGTGCAGAAAGCAAGCAAATGAAGTAAATTTTGGTTTTTTTTGTTGAAATATGTTTTAAATCGTTTGTAATTTTTTTATCCGAAAAAAAAAAATTTTTTTTTTTTGCTCCGAAGGTTTCGGAGTAATCGAAAACGCATGTCAAAAAAAGGCAGAATTCAGCAATTTGAAAGCACTAAAAGTACTTTTCCTACAACTGCAAACGACAAAATTGATTGTAGTGAAATTTTTTTTTGTAGCTTTTATAGTTACTCCGAAAATACAATATATTGTGCAGAAAGCAAGCAAATGAAGTGAATTTTGTTTTTTTTTGTTGAAATATGTTTTAAATCGTTTGTAATTTTTTTATCCGAAAAAAAATTTTTTTTTTTGCTCCGAAGGTTTCGGAGTAATCGAAAACGCATGTCAAAAAAAGGCAGAATTCAGCAATTTGAGAGCACTAAAAGTACTTTTCCTACAACTACAAACGACAAAATTGAATGTAGTGAAATTTTTTTTTGTAGCTTTTATAGTTACTCCGAAAATAAAATATATTGTACAGAAACCAAGCAAATGAAGTAAATTTTGGTTTTTTTTTGTTGAAATATATTTTAAATCGTTTGTAGTTTTTTATCCGAAAAAAATTTTTTTTTTGCTCCGAAGGTTTCGCAGTAATCGAAAACGCATGTCAAAAAAAGGTAGAATTCAGCAATTTGAAAGCATTAAAAGTACTTTTCCTACAACTACAAACGACAAAATTGATTGTAGTGAAATTTTGTTTTTTAGCTTTTATAGTTACTCCGAAAATACAATATATTGTGCAGAAACCAAGCAAATGAAGTAAATTTTGTTTTTTTTTTTTGTTGAAATATATTTTAAATCGTTTGTAGTTTTTTATCCGAAAAGAAATTTTTTTTTTTGCTCCGAAGGTTTCGGAGTAATCGAAAACGCATGTCAAAAAAAGGCAGAATTCAGCAATTTGAAAGCACTAAAAGTACTTTTCCTACAACTGCAAACGACAAAATTGATTGTAGTGAAATTTTTTTTGTAGCTTTTATAGTTACTCCGAAAATAGAATATATAGTGCAGAAAGCAAGCAAATGAAGTGAATTTTGTTTTTTTTTTGTTGAAATATGTTTTAAATCGTTTGTAATTTTTTTATCCGAAAAAAAATTTTTTTTTGCTCCGAAGGTTTCGGAGTAATCAAAAACGCATGTCAAAAAAGGCAGAATTCAGCAATTTGAGAGCACTAAAAGTACTTTTCCTACAACTACAAACGACAAAATTGAATGTAGTGAAATTTTTTTTTGGAGCTTTTATAGTTACTCCGAAAATACAATATATTGTACAGAAACCAAGCAAATGAAGTAAATTTTGGTTTTTTTTGTTGAAATATATTTTAAATCGTTTGTAGTTTTTTATCCGAAAAAATTTTTTTTTTTGCTCCGAAGGTTTCGCAGTAATATATTTTAAATCGTTTGTAGTTTTTTATCCGAAAAAAATTTTTTCTTTGCTCCGAAGGTTTCGCAGTAATCGAAAACGCAATCCAAGCAAATGAAGTGAATTTTGGTTTTTTTTTGTTGAAATATGTTTTAAATCGTTTGTTGTATTTTATGAGAAAAAAATTTTTTTTCCTCCGAAGGTTTCGCAGTAATCGAAAACGCATGTCAAAAAAAGGTAGAATTCAGCAATTTGAAAGCATTAAAAGTAATTTTCCTACAACTACAAACGACAAAATTGATTGTAGTGAATTTTTTTTTTTTTAGCTTTTATAGTTACTGCGAAAATACAATATATTGTGCAGAAACCAAGCAAATGAAGTAAATTTTGGGGTTTTTTGTTGAAATATGTTTTAAATCGTTTGTTGTATTTTATCCGAAAAAAAATTTTTTTTTGCTCCAAAGGTTTCGGAGTAATCGTAAACGCATGTCAAAAAAAGTCAGAATTCAGCAATTTGAAAGCACTAAAAGTAGGGTAGGTAGGTAGAAGTGGCTGCCGCAAAGGCACACCTAGGCCAGTAATAAAAGGCCCGTTGTGATACCACCAAACACTAGGAAAGTCAGTCCCGGGGCCCGGCCATATGGAAAATCCCAGTGCTGTCGGGACTCTCCATATAGCCGAAACCCGGGACTGACACTCCTAACCGACACCGCTACCCCTCCTCGAACCATTTTGATAACTTGATGAAGGCCATCAAGTCCTTTATGTCTAGCTCCGCGACCTGGCTTAAGCTAACCAGGAAGGGAACTCCCAGAGAGCGCCTTCTCGCTCCGCTTAAGGCCGGGCAGTTGCAGATGAGGTGCTCCACCGTTTCCTCTTCCTCATCATCTTTG
The DNA here is from genome assembly GCA_964058755.1 of Campiglossa producta. Classification (NCBI taxonomy): domain Eukaryota; kingdom Metazoa; phylum Arthropoda; class Insecta; order Diptera; family Tephritidae; genus Campiglossa; species Campiglossa producta. The sequence goes on along the minus strand of CAXKVI010000018.1, from coordinate 327,760 downwards.
CAACTCCTGCAGCATCGTCGGTAGGGAACGCCTAGCCTTGCTGCGTGCCTACCAATAAGGCAGTGCCCGGTTAAAACACCTATTAATATGGAGATTTCCTTCCTTTTTAGGGCGTATATGTGTCTAGATCTTTTAAGATCGCATTTTGGCCAGGTTTGCTTGGATATCCGGCACCCTGGGGCTTGTAGCCATCTTTCGTTGGCTTCGCGGAGTGTATGCTCCTTCAGCATTAGCTTGCACGTGGCAAACGGCATACCTATGCGCTCTTTATCTTGAAGAATCTGCTTGGTCGTGCCCTGCCTGGCAAGTTCGTCTGCCCTACAGTTTCCCTCAATGTCCCTGTGTCCCGGGACCCATGTGAGGTTCACGCGGTTCTGTTGGGCCATCTCTTGAAGAGATCGACGACAGCTGAGCGCCAGTTCAGAGTTGAACGAGTAAGAGCCAAGGGATTTGATGGCCGCTTGGCTGTCGCTGAAAATACAGATATCCTGTCCGATGGTGCGTTCACCTATCCAAGTCACGGCGTCCATGATTGCTGAAACTTCAGCCTGGAAGACGCTGCAGTGATCAGGTAGTCTAAAGGAGAGTTCTAGGTCCAAATCCCTTGAGTAAACCCCTCCTCCGACTCTGCCGTCTAACTTCGAGCCGTCGGTGTATATAAAAGTGCCGCCATTAGTAGCGGGACACCGATCTATGTTCTCCCAGTCTTCCCTGCTGGGAATGTTTATTCTAAAACAACAATCTCCGAATGTTGTGGTCGCACACCGATCTGTGCTCAGAGGGAGAAAGCTGTAAGATCTTAGAATACAGGAGTGTCCAATAGTGCTTGCGCCCCAGACGGACGTTTCCCTTAGACGCACATCCGATGCTGCTGCTGCTCGGTACCCTTCCAGATCGAGTGGCAAAAAGCCAAGAATGGCCTGGAGAGCTTCATTGGGCGTTGTTCTTAACGCCCCGCTTATACAGATCATGCTCGATCTGTGGACTTTCCCTAACAGATTTAGGTTTGTTGCCTTTCTTAGCGCAGGCCACCATACCACGACTTCATACAGCATAATTGGCTGGATTATCGCATAGTAGATCCATCTGCAAATTTTGGGGCTGAGCCCCCATTTTTTGCCAATGGCTCTTTTACACGTGTAAAGTGCAATGCACGCTTTCCTCTGGCGCTGGATGACATTCTCCTTCCAGTTAAGCTTTCTATCTAGAACTGTGCCTAGGAATTTGGCTTTGTCAGCTAAGTTCAGGCGCACGCCATCTAGTTCTGGTAGGTTCAACGGTGGTATCTTGTACCGCCTGGTATAAAGGACAAGCTCCACCTTTCCCGGGTTGATGCTAAGTCCGCAGCGAGAGGACCATGAAGAAACTTCGCGCAGTGCTACTTGCATCAAGTCACACAGAGTTTGTGGGAATTTGCCGCTATATGCAATAGCTAAATCGTCTGCATATGCCACTATCTTCCCGCCCCCCCACCTTGTGTCTCGTAGCAGCGAGTTTACGGTGAGGTTCCATAGGAGCGGGGAGAGAACACCACCCTGAGGCGTTCCTCTTGTGACATAGCGTGAAAGATCAACCGTTCCCAGTGAAGAAACTATTTTCCTTCCCTTTAGTAGTTGATCAATTAGTCCAATAAGAGACCTACTTATGCCCAGGTTTGTTAAAGCAGTGTTAATAGCCTCCGGCCTTATATTGTTGAAAGCCCCTTCGATGTCCAGAAAGGCCACGAGACAGTACTCCTTTTCATGCAATGATTTTTCAACAATAGAGACTAGGCTGTGGAGCGCAGTTTCCGTTGATTTACCTTTGGTGTATGCATGTTGATAGCTAGAAATAAGGTTGCTATCAATAGTAGAGGAGAGATAATCGCTAATTATCCTCTCGAAGGTTTTAAGTGCAAAAGACGAGAGACTGATCGGTCTGTAGTCTTTAGGCTCATAGTGTGAGGCCTTCCCAGCCTTTGGAATAAATACTACCGTGGCGCTTCTCCAGGAGCACGGAATGTAATTAAGAGCCAGGCAGGCTGAATAGAGAACTACCAGCCATTTAGCTGATATTTCCAGCGTGTTTATGAGTTGTGCGGGGAAAATTCCGTCTGTCCCAGCTGCCTTGAACGGCTCAAAGCTTTTGATTGCCCACCTTACCCTTTCCTCCGTAATGGGTATGTTTACCGCCAGGTTTGTTGCAGATGCTATAGGTGCATCATACAAGTTCCCCGGAAAGTGTGTGTTCAGGAGCAGCTCCAGGGTTTCCCCTTCCGTGCTGGTCCAAGATCCGTCAGGCTTCCGTAAATAGCTAATGGCTGTTTGAGTTTTTGATAGCACTCGTCTAAGTCTCGCTGTATCATCGACTTTTTCGACCCCGGTGCAGAAATTTCTCCACGAAGTTCTCTTCGCTTGCCTTAGAGCCTTTTTATAGGCCCTCAGTTTAGCTTTATATTCTAGCCATTCAGGCTCCGTACCGATGCTCTTGGCCTTGTTAAATTGCTTCCTGCATGATATACGGAACGAATCCAGGTCGCAAGACCACCAGTGGGGTCTATGTTTGCCGCGTGGTTTTGGTACTGGACAAGCCTGCTCTAGGGCATTTGAGAGCGCCGTTGTAAAGGTCGTTACCAGATCATCCATTTCTCCCACTAATGAGGGGGCTTGTGGAGGTAATACTGGTAGGTCCCTAGCTAATATTTGGTTATGTAGCTGCCAGTTAGTGTTGCGTGGATTTCGTTTCATAACTGGCTGCTCAACAATAAAGTCTAACACAATTTCTATGTACCGATGGTCAGAAAATGAATGCTCATCAAGAACACGCAATTTTCTGACCCACTCATAAGCGCCTTCGCTACAAACAGTGAGGTCTATAACCTCCCTACGAGCTTTAGGTATAAAAGTAGCCTCGTTACCCACGTTACAAACCACCAGGTTAGTTGTTAGTAGGTAGTCAAACAGAGACTCGCCCCTAGCGTTAATATCGGAGCTTCCCCACTGGACGTGATGAGCATTAGCGTCAGCTCCAATAATAAAATGGCCCGTACAGAAATTATCCACCAGATCTTTCACCTCCTTTTGTGGAGGAGGTTCTTCGGCGTCATAGGGCATATAAACCGACGCCATCGTTAGGCTGGTGCTGCCGACTGTTAAGCTGGCAGCTGTAACGTCACCATTTGAGTAGTTGGGTAATAGAAAGGTGTTTAGCTCAGACTTTACCAAAATACAGGTTCTGACCTTGCCCTCATCATTGGCTTGGATGAGCTTGTACCCCTTAGTCCCCAATCCACAGATCCTAGAGCTATTGACCCAGGGCTCTTGGATAAGGACCACGTCTACGTCGCCTTTAGAAAGACGACTGCTTAAAACAGCCGAGGCTGCTTTAGATTTGTGCAGATTTATCTGAAGCACCACCAACATGAGAGAGCTCAGACTTCCCCGCCGCCAGCGTGTCGTCGAGGTCTGGCCTGTTCCGGGGGCTGTCTCTCAACGAGGAGTTGTTCAGAGCACCTGCACGATTTAGCGTGGCGGGAACCCTGCTGTCTGAAGCAGCATCAACGTTAGTGTGCTCAGGTTTAGCCACGATCGTGACGTCGAGGCCTTCTTCGTCAAGCAGGCTTTCTTCTATCGCCGAGTTGTTCGCAGCACCATCGCAATTTGACGTGGCGGATAACATACTTTCCGCGTCGGACTCGTCCGCTTCCCCTTCCGATGCCTCGATCTCCGAGTCCTCCGGAGTGTCCGGAATAGCAGCGCGCTGTGCATCGCCACGGTATACGTAGATCACGATCTGACCCAAGCCGTAATGCGCTCGTCCGTTGCACCGTTTAAGGGGCTCGAGCGCCTCCTTATTCAGAGTGATAACCACCTGTCTATTGGGCCCAACCACATCATCGACCAGATTGACGCCCCAATCCTGCGTCGGGAGCGACGGATTCCAGACCTGCAGCATCTCAAGAATGTTCTCGGGTTCTGCAGGGACGGCAGGAATCCATGCCCTTGCCCTTGGCCGAGCAGGAATGTCCTTCCAGTCGACGACATCTAGTCTTGCCCCTGGGTAGACTTCACCCAGTCTTGCAACTGCTGCCTTATACAGTGCGACAGTTCTTGCATCCTCGCACGCGAATATTTTGATCTGACCTTGGTGCCAGCCCGCGTCAGTACCTCGCGGCGGACTACCCGGAGACTCACGCATTAAGTCGAGGAGGGCCCTGCCCATTTCATTCCGGACATACAGCCACCGGTCTTTGGGGATAGACCAACGGTCGTTACCTCGGTCAATGAAACCTATAAGGATTCTGTCCTTGGTTACTTCAGCAAAGCTGAGTTTTCCTACTACGGGATTGACCTGATGCCGCTTCGGATGGGGGTTTACCTCTCCGTCCGATCTCTGGCGTTTGAAAGGATTACCGTTCACCCTCTTAGGCACATAGGGCCTCTGAAAATTTGGTATCAGAGCTTTCCCTTCCTCCACCATCTTCCTTTCTTCCGGCGACAGCTTCTCCTGCGATGCTCCCTCATATTTTTTAAGGATCCTTGCGGCCTTTCTTTTATCCCAGTACGCAAAGCGTCAGGGAGATGCCTCTTGGGGGGGATTCAGACTCGTAGTTGCCATCGCGGTCTCTCCCTTTGCGGCGTCGTCCTTCTCTTTCGAAACTCTGAAACCAGGTCGTGAGACCATTGCCCCAGATGTGAAGAGATTGGGTTTCGTACCAGCGCTTGATGGAAGTTTAGCTTCCGCCGTTTTCTGCTTGACTGCGTAGGCAGCCGCACTGCTGCTTGCTCCCATCAAGTCACTCTTACTTGATAGCAGTTTGGGGGATGGCTGACCCGTAGTTTCCATCGCTGTCGGTCTCCCAGTTAACTTTGAGGCGGAGTTTGTCCTCCGGCGTTGTGTTTTCGCTTGCTCCAGCATAGTTCTTCTCTGCTGCGGAGTAAACGAAGTCGTTAATTGCTTTGTATTTTGTGTGTTCTTCATCTTGTTCGTACGACCCCTCGCCGGACAAGGCTAGCTTAGGGTCAAGGGTAGTGTAAGGGGAAGTGTGTCGTCCGCCGAGGCAGAGCCCCATACCGCGGTAAGACCATAGTTACTCCCTGAGGCGGCCCGGTATCAGTGAGGCTCCGTTCGACTACAGCCACGATTTGCCTCCCGGCTGCAAACGTCCAATGGGCACGGTATCGCATAACACCCTGGATTGGGAGGGAAAAGTTTTGCACATTTATATAGCGAGCCGCTTGCTTCAAGACAGACGCTCGCTTACAGCCGCACCTCATGGTGTACAGACGGTGCGAAAAAGACCCCGGTGAGCCCTTAAAACAAGTATGTCAGAGTGGCCCCACCGGGGCTCCCTCTCTTTCTGCCGCGAGCCTAGGTAGCTCAACGTTGCCCAGAGTGCACGAACGAGGACGCAAGAGTCGGGATTGAGCGCGGTCGCTCAGCAACCACACCCCATTACACTCCTAAAAGTCCTTTTACTACAACTACAAACGACAAAATTGATTGTAGTGAAATTTTTTTTTTAGCTTTTATAGTTACTCCGAAAATACAATATATTGTGCCAAAACCAGGCAAATGAAGTAAATTTTGGTTTTTTTTGTTGAAATATGTTTTAAATCGTTTGTAGTTTTTTATCCGAAAAAAATTTTTTTTTTTCGCATGTCAAAAAAAGCCAGAATTCAGCAATTTGAAAGCACTAAAAGTACTTTTCCTACAACTACAAACGACAAAATTGATTGTAGTGATATTTTTTTTTGTAGCTTTTATAGTTACTCCGAAAATACAATATATTGTGCAGAAACCAAGCAAATGAAGTAAATTTTGGTTTTTTTTGTTGAAATATGTTTTAAATCGTTTGTAATTTTTTTATCCGAAAAAAAATTTTTTTTTTGCTCCGAAGGTTTCGGAGTAACCGAAAACGCATGTCAAAAAAAGGCAGAATTCAGCAATTTGAGAGCACTAAAAGTACTTTTCCTACAACTACAAACGACAAAATTAATTGTAGTGAAATTTTTTTTTTTGTAGCTTTTATAGTTACTCCGAAAATACAATATATTGTGCAGAAAGCAAGCAAATGAATTAAATTTGGTTTTTTTTGTTGAAATATATTTTAAATCGTTTGTAGTTTTTTATCCGAAAAAAAAATTTTTTTTTGCTCCGAAAGTTTCGGAGTAATCGATAACGCATGTCAAAAAAAGGCAGAATTCAGCAATTTGAAAGCACAAAAAGTACTTTTCCTACAACTACAAACGACAAAATTGATTGTAGTGAAATTTTTTTTTTAGCTTTTATAGTTACTCCGAAAATACAATATATTGTACAGAAACCAAGCAAATGAAGTAAATTTTGTTTTTTTTTTTGTTGAAATATATTTTATATCGTTTGTAGTTTTTTATCCGAAAAAAAAATTTTTTTTTTGCTCCGAAGGTTTCGGAGTAACCGAAAACGCATGTCAAAAAAAGGCAGAATTCAGCAATTTGAGAGCACTAAAAGTACTTTTCCTACAACTACAAACGACAAAATTAATTGTAGTGAAATTTTTTTTTTGTAGCTTTTATAGTTACTCCGAAAATACAATATATTGTGCAGAAAGCAAGCAAATGAAGTAAATTTTGTTTTTTTTTGTTGAAATATGTTTTAAATCGTTTGTAGTTTTTTATCCGAAAAAAAATTTTTTTTTTTTGCTCCGAAGGTTTTGGAGTAATCGAAAACGAATGTCAAAAAAAGGCAGAATTCAGCAATTTGAGAGCACTAAAAGTACTTTTCCTACAACTACAAACGACAAAATTGATTGTAATGAAATTTTTTTTTTGTAGCTTTTATAGTTACTGCGAAAATACAATATATTGTGCAGAAACCAAGCAAATGAAGTAAATTTTGGTTTTTTTTTGTTGAAATATGTTTTAAATCGTTTGTTGTATTTTATCCGAAAAAAAATTTTTTTTTTGCTCCAAAGGTTTCGGAGTAATCGTAAACGCATGTCAAAAAAAGTCAGAATTCAGCAATTTGAAAGCACTAAAAGTACTTTTACTACAACTACAAACGACAAAATTGATTGTAGTGAAATTTTTTTTTAGCTTTTATACCCTGCAGTCAACTTAACTAGTTTTATACTAATCAAATACCAGTCAGCCAGGCGGCCTCAACTAGTTCGAGTTCTGTAATTTTTCCATATTAGCAACTGGTATTTTTAACACGGCGATGTCCTACGAGATGGCAATTGTCCTTCTCTGCATCAGCACCATACCAATTGGCTGACTAGTCAGCCTCTGCATCAGGAATATACCAGTTGATATACTTGTTATTATACACATCAGTATCGTACCAGTTGAAAGAATAGTTCATATATACATAAGAATCATTCTAGTTGAAAGACTAGTTCATATATGAATCAGAATTATACCAGTTGACAGACTAGTTCATATATGCATCAGAATCATACCTGTTGACAGACTACTTCTTATTTGCATCAGAATCATACCAGTTGACAGACTAGTTCATATATGCATCAGAATCATACCAATTAACAGACTAGTTAAAAAAATCATCGGATTCATACCAGTTGTCATACTAGTTCATATATGCGTCAGAATCATACCAGTTGATATAGTAGTTCATTTATGCATCAGAATCATACCAGTTGACATACCAGTTCACTTATGCATCATAATCATATCAGTTGACATACTAGTTCAAATTTGCATCAGAAATATACCATTTGACATACTAGTTCATATATGCATCAGAATATTACCAGTTGACATACTAGTTCATATATACATCAGAATCCTACCAGTTGACATACTGCTCAGTCTCTGCGGCAGGACATACTAATCATTATGCCCATTCAGATCGTACCACTTGTCATACTATTCCATTAATTTGACATTCATTCCAGTTGGTATACTAGTCGGTCTATGCACCAGTATCATAGTCAGCCTCTACATCAGCAATATACCAGTTTATTCTTTAGAAAGCAGCGACTATTTGTATTTACCCAAACACGAAAAAGCATCTGTGAACTTCAAGGTAAAAAAGAAGCACTTACAGAGAAAAAGAAAAGCAATTGTCCTCTTCTGCATCAGCAGCATACCAATTGGTATACTAGTCAACCTCTGCATCAGCATTATACCAGTTTATATACTAGTTCATACACGGCCAAAAATGAGCTAAAGGCTCTGAGTTCGATTCTCGGTAAAGTTGACACAAGTTTTTTTTTCTATATTTTTTAAATTATGTTGTTTATTGTATTTTTAATTTAATTATTGAATTCAACTTGCAATGGCTCCTTGCAAATTCCGCGTTCGTCAAGTTTGATTATATAGGTGAAGGCCCAATTGCATTCAACTTTGTAGGATTCACTTTCATTCAAAGTTTTTTAAACGTAAAGCGAAGCGAAATTTTTGCAAATGCTCAAAAACGAGGCGCCCATTTGTCAAAGTTTTATGTAATTGGGGCTTTGGAGTTGTATTTTTAAGTAAGGTAAATTAAGGTTACTCAAGGTTAAGTTTGTCGTCCACTGCGGAGTTCCGGTCCCACATATGTATATATAGATAAAAGTAAGTCTTATTTTTACATCAAAAAGAGTCAAAGTAAGACTGCTTTCATGCTGGGCCATACACTCGAGTTAAAGGAGCATTGTTAGAGTCAATCTATATTGTTGTTGTCAATATACTCAAGTTTATGCCGCAACGTAAAAAAAATGGCGGTTATATACCAACAGGTTGTCATAACCTCTAACGAGACTTTTGCCGAACTTCTCTTCCAACTTTGATTTTTGTTGGGATTTTCCACATAGTAGTATCCCGGGACTGACACTCCTAAACCGACACCGTTACTCCTTCTCGAACCACTTAGATGACTTTATGAAGGCCATCAAGTCCTTTATGTCCAGTTCAGCGGTCTGGTTTAGGCTATCCAGGAAGGGAACTCTCAAAAAACGCCTTCTCGCGCCGCTTAAGACCGGGCAGTTGCAGATGAGGTACTTCACCGTTTCCTCTTCCTCATCATCTTTGCAGCTCCTACAGCATCGTCGATAGGGCACACCTTCTGCGTGCCTACAAATAAGGCAGTGCCCAGTTAGAGCACCTATTAATATGGAGATTTCTCTCCTTCTTAGGGCGTGAATGCCTCTAGATCTTTTATGATCACATTTCGGCCAGGTTTGTTTGGATGTCCGGCACCTTGGGGATTGTTGCCACATTTCGTTGGCTTGGAGTACACACTCCGTCAAGCCAACGAAAGGTAGCAACAATCCCAAGGGTGCCGGACATCCAAACAAACCTGGCCAAAATGGGATTATAAAAGATCTAGAGGGATCATAAAAGATCTGAATACAGTTACTTCAACAAAAAATACCGTTCAAACAACCAAAATTTGGTCAACTTCAGGATAACAGCACGAGATTGTTGATTGTACCAGTGCCTTTTTTCTGTGTATATGCACAAGAAATATAGCAGTTGACATACTAGAACATATATACATCAGCATCATATTTGTATTTACCCAAACACGAAAAAGCATCTGTCAATTACAAGAGAAAAAAAGAAGCAAACAAAAAATTTCAAATAATGTTTGCATAGTACCATGTACTACAATAGATCGTACTAATGGTTGCGGTGTAATAAGGCCTTATAATAATAATGTAGTATGAAATGGAATTTTTCTAATTAGTATTTTTCTAAAATAGATTAGACTTTTTCTGACTACACCTTTTTCTGTTTATATTCAGAAAGTAACACTTTATATTTAGAAAATTACAATTCATATTCAGGATTTCCATTTGATATTCAGAAAAATACAATTGACATTCAGAAAATTACAATTGATATTCAGAAAACTTTCTGAATATAAACTGAAAAAGGTGTAGTATAATTTCAACCCGAGATTCATACATACTTGCATACTAGTACGAACCAGGATTTTTGTGACTAGTATGATTTCGCCCAGCAAATTATAGTTTTATACTAGTATGTTTTCTGATTAGATTGGCATTTATTTGTTTAAGGGTAATCAGCAAAGAACTAGTATAAAAACATCCATAAAATGTATAGTAAACGAGCTAGGTGTCTGCTGAGTAGTTTGGAATTGATTAGTTTGAAGGTATTCAGAAATTAACTGGTATGAATACACCACAAAATGTTTAGGCGTAGAACTATAATGTTGCTGAGTAGTTGGCATTGACTTGTTTAAAGCTAATCAGAAATGAACTAGTATGAATACACCACAAAATGGACAATCAATGAACTACATTGTTTGCCGAGTAGTTTGGCAATGACTGGCTTAAAGGAAATCAGAAATGAACTAGTATGAATACACCACAAAATGCATAGTCGATGAACTAGAATTTTCGCTGAGTTGTTTGGCATTGAATGGTTTAAAGCTAATCAACAATGAACTGGTATGCATATGCCACAAAATGCATAGTCAATGAACTATATTGTTTGCTGAGTAGTTGGACATTGACTGGTTTGAAGCTAATCAGCAATTAACTAGTATAAATACACCACAAAATGTATAGTCAATGAACTATATTGTTTGCTGAGTAGTTGGACATTGACTGGTTTAAAGGTGGTCAGAAATGAACTAGTATGAATACACCACAAAATGTATTGTCAGTGAACTATATTGTTTGCTGAGTAGATCGGCATTGACTTGTTTAAAGGTGATCAGAAGTGAACTAGTATGAATACACCACAAACTGTATAGTCATTGAACTATATTGCTTGCTGAGTAGTTTGGCCTTGACTGGTTTGAAGCTTATCAGAAATGAACTAGTATAAATACACCACAAAATGTATAGTCAATGAACTAGAATTTTCGCTGAGTAGTTTGGCATTGACTGGTTTTAAAACTAATCAACAATGAACTGGTATGCATATGCCACAAAATGGTTAGTCAATGAACTAGTATGTTTGCTGAGTAGTTCGGAATTTGACTGCAGGGTAGTTACTCCGAAAATACAATATATTGTGCCAAAACCAAGCAAATGAAGTAAATTTTGGTTTTTTTTGTTGAAATATGTTTTAAATCGTTTGTAGTTTTTTATCCGAAAAAAATTTTTTTTTGCTCCGAAGGTTTCGGAGTAATCGATAACGCATGTCAAAAAAAAGCCAGAATTCAGCAATTTGAAAGCACTAAAAGTACTTTTCCTACAACTACAAACGACAAAATTGATTGTAGTGAAATTTTTTTTTGTAGCTTTTATAGTTACTCCGAAAATACAATATATTGTGCAGAAACCAAGCAAATGAAGTAAATTTTGGTTTTTTTTGTTGAAATATGTTTGTGTTTGTAGTTTTTTTATCCGAAAAAAAATTTTTTTTTTGCTCCAAAGGTTTCGGTGATATCGCCTAATGCATATCACTCTGGAACCCGCTTTGAAAAAATTCAAACTTTTTTTTGCATTTTTGTGAACTACAAACGATGAGATTGATTGTAGTGAAATTCATTTTTTTTTGCTCCGAAGGTTTCGGAGTAATCGAAAACGCATGTCAAAAAAAGGCAGAATTCAGCAATTTGAAAGCACTAAAAGTACTTTTCCTACAACTAAAAACGACAAAATTGATTGTAGTGAAATTTTTTTTTTTTGTAGCTTTTATAGTTACTCCGAAAATACAATATATTGTGCAGAAACCAAGCAAATGAAGTAAATTTTGTTTTTTTTTGTTGAAATATGTTTTAAATCGTTTGTAGTTTTTTATCCGAAAAAATTTTTTCAACTACAAACGACAAAATTGATTGTAGTGAAATTTTTTTTTGTAGCTCTTATAGTTACTCCGAAAATACAATATATTGTACAGAAACCAAGCAAATGAAGTAAATTTTGGTTTTTTTTGTTGAAATATATTTTAAATCGTTTGTAGTTTTTTATCCGAAAAAATTTTTTTTTTTGCACCGAAGGTTTCGCAGTAATCGAAAACGCATGTCAAAAAAAGGTAGAATTCAGCAATTTGAAAGCACTAAAAGTACTTTTCCTACAACTACAAACGACAAAATTGATTGTAGTGAAATTTTTTTTTTGTAGCTTTATAGTTACTCCGCACTGAGACTCAGGGAGGCTGGGAGCTGGAAGGATACTCAACATGGGCACAGTAGTATCCTTAACACCCTCCCAGAGGGAATAGTTAATAGCGCAATAGACTACTATCCTCACAAACTGAAGTTTGAGAGGAATGCCACCACGGTCCTTCCAAGTAGGAATGAGTGGAAAAAGAGCAGGGTCACAACAAATAGCAACATTGAAGTGTATACAGACGGATCCAAGATGGATTCGGGGGTGGGAGCCGGCATATTCTCGGCAGGTCTGGATATTTCAGAAGCATTCAGACTCCCGTCGTATAGCAGTGTGTTTCAAGCAGAGGTGCTTGCGATTGTTCAGGCGTGCAAATTGCTTGAGCAAAGGAACACTACTGGGAAAGTGGCTATCTTCACCGACAGCCAGGCGGCGATAAAGGCAATCGCATCGCCATACACAAGCTCTAATGCAGTGCATGCATGTAAACAAATTTTGGATACGTTAGCTGAGGTTTTAGAAATATCCATTATCTGGGTCCCGGGTCATAAAGGGATCGAGGGTAATGAGAGGGCTGATGAGCTAGCACGGGCAGGCTCATCAACAGAGAACGAAGAGATATCTAGACTCGAAATTGGGGTACCCCTGGCAGTAGCCAAGGGGAATCTCCAAAAATATTTTCTCAATGAAGCACAGCGGAAGTGGAAAGCTACTACTACATGTGCAATATCGAGAGCCACTTGGCCGAACTACAGCGAGAAGAGGACAAAGGGACTTCTAAGCAGGTCCAGAGTAGACACCTACAAGCTTGTAGCAGTCTGCACGGGCTACTGGACGATAGGTACGCATGCGGAAAAACTGGGTATTCCGCATAATGACCACTGCAGAAGCTGTAAAGACATTAATGCAAAAGAGACCGTTGCGCACTTCCTGTGTAAGTGCCCCGGTCTAGCCAGAACACGACTGAAAGTGTTTGGGACCCCTTTTTTGGAAAATCTAGGGAGAGTGTCCGAATTAGGGATCCCAAGCATCCTGGAGTTTATAAACAGCTCTGGGTGGTTGTAGCATATACTCACGGCAGTAGGTTTCTACGAGTTTTATGGCATCAAAACGGCTTTTAAAGCTACTTGGGCGACTTTGTCGCAGCCATTCCACCTACCTACCTATAGTTACTCCGAAAATACAATAGGTATATTGTGCAGAAACCATGCAAATGAAGTAAATTTTGTTTTTTTTTTTTTGTTGAAATATGTTTTAAATCGTTTGTAGTTTTTTATCCGAAAAAAAAATTTTTATGCTCCGAAGGTTTCGGAGTAATCGGTAACGCATGTCAAAAAAAGGCAGAATTCAGCAATTTGAAAGCACTAAAAGTACTTTTCCTACAACTACAAACGACAAAATTGATTGTAGTGAAATTTTTTTTTTTTTAGCTTTTATAGTTACTCGGAAAATACAATATATTGTACAGAAACCAAGCAAATGAAGTAAATTTTGGTTTTTTTTGTTGAAATATATTTTAAATTGTTTGTAGTTTTTTATCCGAAAAAAATTTTTTTTTTGCTCGGAAGGTTTCGCAGTAATCGAAAACGCATGTCAAAAAAAGGTAGAATTCAGCAATTTGAAAGCACTAAAAGTACTTTTCCTACAACTACAAACGACAAAATTGATTGTAGTGAAATTTTTTTTTTGTAGCTTTTATAGTTACTCCGAAAATACAATATATTGTAAGGAAACCAAGCAAATGAAGTAAATTTTGTTTTTTTTTTGTTGAAATATGTTTTAAATCGTTTGTAGTTTTTTATCAGAAAAAAATTTTTTTTTTGCTCCGAAGGTTTCGGAGTAATCGATAACGCATGTCAAAAAAAGGCAGAATTCAGCAATTTGAAAGCACTAAAAGTACTTTTCCTACAACTACAAACGACAAAATTAATTGTAGTGAATTTTTTTTTTTTTTTTGTAGCTTTGATAGTTACTTCGAAAATACAATATATTGTGCAGAAACCAAGCAAATGAAGTAAATTTTGGTTTTTGTTTGTTGAAATATGTTTTAAATCATTTGTAGTTTTTTATCCGAAAAAAAATTTTTTTTTGGTCCGAAGGTTTCGGAGTAATCGATAACGCATGTCAAAAAAAGGCAGAATTCAGCAATTTGAAAGCACTAAAAGTACTTTTCCGTCGTTTCGACTACCCCTTAGCCCAAAACCCGCTCATGAAGACAATCTTATTAATTTTATTAGCCATTTTTGGCTCTGTGCACTACAATCAATCTCGTCGTTTATAGTTGACGAAAGTGCAAAAAAAATTTGAATTTTTTCAAAGCGGGTTCCAACGTGATGGAGCTTGGTTTCCGTTATGCATTTTATGCAATATATTTATTTTTAGGCTTGCCCTATTATAGCTGTAAAAATGTTTCTATTAGAGATATCCTTACATTCGATATGGTGTTTTAAAGGTAAAAGAGAGTAGTTTGTTTAAAAGTAAATAATAAATCATATCGCGTGTACCTGGTATTAAAAACCTGGTACTGAAAATACGCAATTTTTATTCTTTTTTGTCAATTTTAGCTGGCTCTGGCGTCTTCCCGGTTTTAAGTAGCTACTAAATTTTTTTCAGAAATTAAGGGTACACATCCTAGGAGAAACCAACCAATCCATCGGCAAAAAACTCACTCCTTATAGAAAAATTATTGTCTCGAAATTACTAAGTTTTCAAAACTCGTGTTTTTCAGGCTCTAAAACGGATATGTTTCTCAATAGATAAAAATACCAAGTTCTCATGAACTCCAGTCCTGACCTTTAGCTTCTAATACCTCAACATTTCGTTTTGTTATTTTCATACAAAGGGTCTCTGCTGATGGATCTCCTAAACCAATATAATTTTTTTTTTTAGTAAATTTTCGTATAATTTTTGGAACTTTTTTCAAGCAACCTTTACATAGTCCTAAAACTGAAGCCTACAACCTTCCAACAAAAAAAACCGCGTGCAATTATCGTAACTCTTGAGCTACCCTGCAGCGAAACCTTAAACTAGTCAGAAAAATACTAGTAGACAACTATAATTTTCTGGCTGAATTCATACTAGTCAAGAAATATCCATTTCATTCTAGTATACAACTAGAATTTCCTGGCTGAACTCATACTAGTCAGGAAATATCCATTTCGTACTAGTATACAACTAGAATTTTCTGACTGAATTCATACTAGTCAGGAAATATCCATTTCATACTAGTATACAATTAGAATTTTCTGGCTGAACTCGTACTAGTCAGGAAATATCCATTTCATACTGGTATACAACTAGAAATTTCTGGCTGAATTCATACTAGTCAGGAAATATCCATTTCATATTAGTATACAACTAGAATTTTCTGGCTGAACCCATACTAGTCAGGAAATATCCATTTCGTACTAGTATACAACTATAATTTTCTGGCTGAATTCATACTAGTCAAGAAATATCCATTTCATTCTAGTATACAACTAGAATTTCCTGGCTGAACTCATACTAGTCAGGAAATATCCATTTCGTACTAGTATACAACTAGAATTTTCTGACTGAATTCATACTAGTCAGGAAATATCCATTTCATACTAGTATACAATTAGAATTTTCTGGCTGAACTCGTACTAGTCAGGAAATATCCATTTCATACTGGTATACAACTAGAAATTTCTGGCTGAATTCATACTAGTCAGGAAATATCCATTTCATATTAGTATACAACTAGAATTTTCTGGCTGAACCCATACTAGTAGGAAATATCCATTCCATACTAGTACACAACTAAATTTTTCTGGATGAAATCATACCAGTTAAAAAATTCAAAATTCATTCGCTTCGTTTGCTTCTTTTTTCTCTTATAATTCACAGATGCTTTTTCGTGATAGGGTAAATACAAATAGTCGCTGCTTTCTTAAGAATAAACATGAAAGTAAAGGCAAATGATAAAAGAAAGCATAAGCCATGAAAATTCTGGTTCAAATCATACTAGTCCAGGTTCAATGCTTTTTGGACTAGTATGGCACTAATATATTTTACACTAGTCCTTTTTGGACTAGTATGGGGTTTAGTTCATTTTATGGTATTTTACAACTAGTATAAATCTAGTATATCATGACTAGTAGATGACTGGTATGTTCTGGTCGAAATCTGACAATTGACATTTCGTAGGACATCAACACGTAAAAAATACCAGTTTCTTATATGGAAAAAAGACAAAACACTGACTGGTTGGGCCCGGTGCACCAACTAGTTGTAAAGTAGTTTTCAACTAGTTGATTTCGCTGCAGGGTTGTTACAGAAATTTGAATATAACTTATATAAATTGTGTACTATTTTAAGGAACACATACATATAAAGCCGCAATTAATTTTTAAATATATGTAACTAGTTTAGGGCCGATTGTATAAAAGCCGATAACGATTAATCGCCCGGTTCATCATCATCACCATTTATTGGCGCTTAACCGCCTAAGCGATTTTGGCCGTTGCATATCAAAGCACGCCAGTCATTCCTTTTTAGCGATAACTGACGCCAATTGGAAACCCCAAGGGAGTTCAAGTCATCCTCCACCTGTTGTTTCCATCTCAGTCGAGGCCTCCCCCTTCCTCTGTTGCCGAATTCAAGCGACGATAGGAAAACCTTCTGTGCTGGAGCTTCTTTGTCCATTCGCATAACATGGCCCAGCCAGCGGAGTCTTTGGGCTTTAATTCGCTGGACTATGGTCAGATCTGCGTAGAGCTCGTACAGCTCATCGTTAAATTTCCTTCGATACTCGCCGTTGGCATCACGGGAAGGACCATACATCTTCCGGAGAACTTTTCTCTCAAATACTCCAAGAGCCATTGTTATAGTACAGCCCTGTCTTCATTTTTTTGAACTGATACTAGGGAGCTCGGAGCGGGCGTGCATGCTTGCGGTAACCGGGCTTAGTCACTCGGAAATGTCGGGGTTCTTGCTCCTTGCGATCCACCCTAGTATGGGCATATATTTAAACAAACATATTTCATGCACTGTGCGGAACGAACCGAATAGAAACACACTTCAGGTAAGACCGAAAGCAAAACAATACAATGCACACAGCTTTCATTCATTATAAGCGGACGGACATCATAAATCAGCATAGTAAAAAAAATAAAAAGACGGACGGGTAGAAAGCAGCAAAGCAACATTCATAACTAGAAGAAAACTCGAATTACCGATCAAAACCATATGATCAATGGTGTAACAAAAGGAACTAAGCTGAAAATAGTATGCGTAAAAATCAAAGAGAAAAATCATATCAGTGAGTGGAGGAATAGGGTGTTATTCTCCTCATATTATACTCTCACTCCCTGCCCTACCATTGTATTGAGAGTTATTAGCAACTCTCCCATACCCAACCAAAATAAACTCACGACTATTTGTTTAGCTTACAAGACCCTGATAACAAAATTTACTCTTAATTCATTATTCCAAAACTCTAATTTCACATTAAATAAGACTGCAAATTCAGGCGAAACTCTTTTAAGAGTTTCATTGACACTCTTCTGAGAATGATTATAATTATTAATTATTAAACCTTAATATTCCTGACTGAAGCAACATATTTACAAATTTACCAATCTACTCTAAACAGGTTTTCTCATCAAGAACTCATTCAATATGTTCTAGGTATATATGTATGTTTTTTTTCTTTCAAATGTAATGCAGTGAGAAAGAAAACTTATCCTTAAAATTAAACTAGGTGTGGAAAACAAAAACTGTATAAAAAAACACATAGTTATGAATGATTTGAGCAAAAAAAACCCCAAAAAAATAGGAAAGAAATAGTTATGCAACTACAATTCATTCATTGAAGTGTATCAATGAAATATATGTTCACGTACGTATATATGTAATGTATATATATATATATATATATGAAAGAAAAATATTGAATTGGCTATGGACTTACATGATATTTGGGTGCTCCAACGTTGTTTGCGCAAACAGGCTGTGGTCATTCATTCCGGATATCTTTATGTTGTGGTTGTCCCTTAATTGATGTTAAATATATACTTTTATATATATGTACGTAAATTTAATTTTTTTTCTTCTTTTTTTTTTTTTTTTAACCTATCTTTCCTTTTTTTCTCTAATTCAACGTAGCATAATTAACTTTTTTTTCTCTTTTCTTTTAAATTATTTACATTATTAATTGTAAATTTTTTTTTTTTTCACATCAATTTTAGGCCACTACTAGCTAAAGCATATAGTTATATATTGGCATGAATTTCCTAAATTTCAAGGAATCAAACGAAATATGTATGCACGTGGTAAGATAAATGTTTCTCCTTAGATGAACGGAGTCAGGTTTGCGAATACCCTTTCCTGCAGTGATGACCACGTTCAAAGCAACTTAGGATCCTTCCGATTATAGTGGGTTGAAAATTGAACTTGTGCCAGTCGGTAGACCCCAAAGGGAACCAGTCCCTTCAGCGATGCTTCTACTGAAATCGCCGATATGGGCCCCGGCACGTTAATATCGTTAACTCCTTGGTTGTAGGCTTAAAAAGGATAGCCAATTCCGTAAAAATAACTTAACCTGTCAAGCTGCTGATACTTCAAGCAGTTGACCCGCGATATTAACTTTTAAAACTTCTTGCGGATGGAATAAAAACTTTCGGATTCCAAATTAAAATTTTAATCCAAAGAAGATATCACTGAAACTTGAATACTGCTGCAGATCCGCCGATGAAATGGCAGAGGAAATGAAAAATCTTGAGTACCCCACCTACCATTTTCTGTTCTCTCAGTTATTCTGATAAGTAACATGTAGTGTTGAGTAACGTAAAAAAAATGTGTGCTGTGTTAACTTTAGTATGGTGAGTTTTAATGTTATCAGGATCATTTCTGCTTCATTGGTGATGTATGTATAGGAAGCTAAAATCTGGGGCAAGTAGTAGGAAAACAACTCTATGGTAGTATCTGAGCCAATTCCCATGGTCATATATTTAAGAGGCCATAACAAAACAGATTTAAAAGATGTTTAAATAACACAGCATCTTTTAAAGCTGGAATAGGGCCAACTATCAAAGCCTACCTGAGGGGTTGGATATCTTTTGCGTGATACATCCCTAATAATTTACCAGACAAGTCCTCTAAAACATAGCATGATTTCCCTACTTTTTCTCGAATTCTAGCTTTCTCAAATATTTTAGCCAACTTGCTATTAAATTTCTCTGAAGCTTTACTTAGAGTGAAATTTCGACGCATAACTTCTTGACCAATATTAAAATTTATGGATCGAGAACGCAGGTTGTATCGTTGTGAACTTGTTTCGTACGACTGTTGTATATTTTTGCGCACTAAGCTCCTCACCAGGTCTAAGTTATCATGTCTATTCTCAAGAGTTGCAACTTTTCCTTCCTCCAACATGTTTATATTTCTAAGCAACTTATAGTCGTTACCATGTGTTACCATGTGTTGTCCGAATAATACAAAATATGGGGATTGACATATGGTCTGATGAATGGAGTTCCTCAAAGCACAATTTATACTACTTAGGTGTAGGTCGCAATCGCGTTGGTCGCTTTTTATATTAGCTCGGAGTGCCGCATTAATAGAGCGATTAACTCGCTCTGAGCTGTTGCTTTGGGGTGAGTAAACCGCCATAAAAATATGTTTAATACCATATTTCTTCAGAACACTTTCAAAATCACGAGACCGGAACTGGCTACCGTTATCACTTACGATCCACTCAGGAACTCCAAAGGTGTCAAATACACACGTATTTTTGTTTCAAAAAATTCGTAATAGACAAGGTGGTAAACTTCTTGAGTGGACATAAAAATGTGTACTTCGACATATGGTCAAGCACAATTAATATTCCAATGTGTCCACTCTTTGACCGTGGGAATGGTCCTATCAGATCTATGTATAGGCGTTGGAAAATACGTTCTGTTGGCGTAAAGTTACCCATGGGTGGTCTGAGAACTTTGGTGGGGTATTTGGTTGCTTTACAGACTTCACAACCTGAAACATAGTCCTTTACAGAGCGATAAAGACCTGCCCAATAGAAATATCTTCGCACTCGTTCGAGAGTTTTAGCTACTCCGCCATGAGCAGCTGTATCCACGTTATGCGCACTGAACAAAATCTGATCTCTCAATCCTTCTGGTACAACAAGTTTCCATGCGGCTTCTTGTTGATCTGCATCTCCACTATAAAATTCGGTTCGATGATAAATATACTTATCATCAACCTTGAAGTCAGGATATTGGGTTTCTTTGTCTTTTATCTTTTCTCTCAGCTTAGATAAGGCTAGCAGATCTAAGTTTTCGCCATTTACCCGAGACAGGGCATCTGGTACCACATTGACTGATCCCTTACGATGTTCAATCGTAAAATCAAAGACTTGTAATTTTAATGCCCTACGCGCCAAACGACCGCTGAGATCACTTTGCTTCATCAACCATCGAAGACTAGCATGGTCGGTTATTATACGAAATGCTTGGCCTTCGATGTAAGGTCTAAACTTTTTCACAGCCAAAACTGCCGCCAGACATTCCTGTTCCGTAACGGAGTAATTGCGCTGTGCTTTGTTCAGCTTTTGGCTCATGTAGGCAATAGGGACCTCCTCTCCATTCTCATTTACTTGGGCAAGAACCGCGCCAACCCCACATTGACTCGCATCACACTGTATTAGGAATGGCTTATTGAAATCGGGGTTCGCTAATACAGGTGCGGACGTTAAACGTTGCTTTAAAAGCTCAAAAGCTTCCTGTGCTTCTTGATTCCAATGGAAATCGTGACCTTTCTTCAGGAATTCCGTCAACGGGTGAGTAATAGCAGCAAAATTCGCTATAAATCTCCTGTACCAGCCCGCCATTCCTAAGAAGCGGCGTAACTGTTTCACCGACTTCGGAGGCGGATATTCTACGATTGCTGATACCTTATCTTGGTCCGTCTGAAGCGTGCCGCCCCCAACCACATATCCCAAATAACGAACTTGCTTTAAGCAAAATTTACTTTTAGCGATATTGATGGTTAAGCCAGCTTTCTGAATATGTAATGCTACGTCTAAAAGCAATTGTAAGTGAGACTCAAAGTCTTCTGATATCAGCAAAAGATCGTCTAAGTAGACAAAAACTCGTTCTTTGAGGTAGTAAGGGATAACCTTATCCATTAGCCGGCACATAGTTTGGGGCACATTACAAAGACCAAATGGCATCACTTTAAATTGATATAACGGCCTGTTTGGCACAGTAAAGGCCGTTTTTTCGCGAGAAGCCATCTGAAGTGGAATTTGCCAAAATGCGTCTTTTAGGTCTAAACTAGAAATATACTCTGCGCGGGGCAATCGGCTAAGTATGCCCTCTATGTGCGGCAATGGATAGGCATCCTTTACGGTCAATGAGTTCACTTTACGGCTGTCTAAACATAACCGAACTTTCCCCGGTTTCCTAACTAAAACTACCGGTGAGGACCAGGAGCTATTCGACTCTTCGATTACCCCAAGAGCTATCATCCGGTCTATTTCTTGGCCCATCAACTTTTCAATTGCCGGAGAAATCGGGAAATGTCGTTGTTTTATTGGAGTAGCTTCCCTAACATCAATGACATGCTCTACTAGGGTTGTCTGTCCTAAGCCCTTTTCTTCAAATGAAGGGTAGCAGCGTATAGCAGCAGCCAGTTTTTCCTTCTGAATCGCCGAGAGATCATGTGCATTTTCATCCTTTTCACATACATTCAGTTCCCTGACAAGGTTCGGAGAAATTTGGAAACTTTTCCAAAAATTTATTCCCAAATAGACATCTTGTTTAAGGCTAGGAACGAGGTAAAAGTCAATAGGAAGGGTTTTATCGTTATAGAGTACATCTAGAGTTGCAACACCGAGAACTGACTGATTCGAGCCGTCTGCAGTACACAGTGTTGTGTCAAGTTTCTTAATTTTCAGGTTTCGTGAAAGCACATCCGTAACCCATTTTGAACCTAAACAGCTAACCGAAGCTCCTGAGTCTAGTAACCCGAAAACTTGTTTCCCTAATATTTCAACCGATGCATATGGTCGAACATCCCCCGGTTTACAGACTATTGTAGCTGATAAGTGTTGCTGTTTTAACCTTACGTTTTTCCAATACGCCCTCGAGCGAGCAATCGAACGAGGTTCAGAAAATATTTGTTGTCGTTTCAATGCGTACTCCTCTAGCCTTCGGTGAAGTGGGCGAATCGGGTGAACGGGTATATTTGTTGACGTCTTGCTACTGATATTTTGGAGTATTTTAATTTTTGGCTCTAATTTGAGGTCGGGTTGGGGTGCCTCCTGGTGGTGTTGTCGGCACCCCTTTGCTTGTTTTCCGGATTGTTGCAATTGGCTTTGGTAAGAAAAAGGCAAGTAAGCCACAACCATAGCAGAATACTCTACGAGGTTTGAGGCACTGCTTGTAACTGTGGCCAGACAAATCGCAGTTCCAGCACTTCTTTTCAATTGCTTCTATATTTGGCTGCTCTACAGGTTCATTCCAAACATTTTCCGAACTTGAACTCTGATCAGGTGTCCGTACTTCCGCCATCTGTCTTTTTTGCGGTAATTGAGGTCTCGAAATATTACCCTTAACTGTTTCGAAAAAGTTTTCGCGGTGCCTACATGCGCGTCTTAATTCAGAAATAGAGGATATGTTCAAATGGAGCAACTCCAAGCGTATATCCGGAAGTAGGTTTCGAATGAGAGTTGCAACTTGTTCCTGTTCGGACATTGCTACTCTCAGATTATCGTTCAATTTCATAACCGTTTCCAAATATTGCTCAAATGTTTCCCCTTGTTTCTGTTTCCTATTCCTAATACTTTCCTTGATATCGTAATCTGTTCGAATATCCTTGAAGTTGCTTTTTAAATCATCGCATAAGTCGAACCAATCTACGGGTACCTCCAATACCAATTCTTTGCCTTTCCTTCGAAAAGTATATGGGCGCATTGGCAGAGAGCATTAAAGTTGCCTCGCAAGGATGAAATAGTCAGTGCGTTCACTCTATAAATGAATTCATCAACGGAAACGTTCTCCAAAGATCCATCAAATGTCAACTTCCAGTTAATGATAATCTTTGAAATGGTTTCAGGTGATAGATTTTGTGAGTTCGCGCTACTACGGCTATTGTTAGCAACATTTGGGACATCTTGATGTCTACGGGTATTATTACTTTGTTGTTGTTGTGATGGAGAAAGTTGTCTTTCGCTTGTATTAGGCAGATCTAATAAGTTTTGGGACGACTCTGGGCCATGTCCGTGTCTAATATTATTAATATTCAAATTAAGATTTTGGAATTGGGACTCAAACGTTTGAGGCACTAACTGGCCTACAATATCGGTTAATTCACGTGTCATGATAACTCGATGACGTTGAGCAGACTTCTCAATCATTCCCTGTATACGATGCTGGTCGATTTGATTTTGTCGATTATTATTACGACCGCGCCGCGGATATGCAGGCGAACGCGTGCCGTCTTGTATAGACCTTTCAAGTACATTGTTATGTGCAGATCTCGTTGTAGGACCTCTAAAACTATTATTATTATTTCTCGGTATTGCACCTAGAGATGATGCATTTTCAATTTCTGGACGAAGTTCTTTAGTATCAATAACTCTCCTACACAATGGACATGAGTCATTATCGGTTAGCCAGATCGTTAGACACGATCTGTGAAAAGCATGCATACAAGGGGTAGAGACAAAATTAAAATTTGTAGTCTCATCATTGCAAATCGCACAGATACTTCCAGGAACCGCGAGGTTGTTTAAATTTTCTTCACTATGGCGTAAAGACATTTTTAATTTTTTTAAAAATACCAATATCAAAAAAAATTACAAATATATGTATAATCTTTATACTCAATAAACAAGATCTTGTAAGTAAACGTAAGTCGTGAGCTAAATATTCGTATTATTTCTCTCTTCTTGAATACACATACTAAAAGGGTTAGCTGGTGCAAGGGTTAACTATATATGTCTCCCTTACTATTTCGCATCCAAACATTACTAACTAAACGCTTTAAGTAATACGAAAAATGTAAAAGAGAGTTCCTACATATATTCCGAGCATAACGCTGGCAGGGTATACTTATAAAAGCTAAATAAACTCTGTTCCACTATCGCTAAAACTAGAAATAATATGCGGATACAATTCACTACTTTTATGAGTTGGTTAGATGGACGTCCACGCGCATCCAAACTAATTCCGTCACTCATTAAAACTAGCATTGAAATAAAAATAAAAATGGAAGCTCCAAAACATCATATTCAAAATATCACATTTCGGGCCCCACGTTGGGCGCCATTTTGTTATAGTACAGCCCTGTCTTCATTGTTTTGAACTGATACTAGGGAGCTCGGAGTGGGCGTGCATGCTTGCGGCAACCGGGCTTAGTCACTCGGAAATGTCGGGGTTCTTGCTCCTTGCGATCCACCCTAGTATGGGCATATATTTAAACAAACATATTTCATGCACTGTGCGGAACGAACCGAAGAGAAACACACTTCAGGTAAGACCGAAAGCAAAACAATACAATGCACACAGCTTTCATTCATTATAAGCGGACGGACATCATAAATCAGCATAGTAAAAAAAATAAACAGACGGACGGGTAGAAAGCAGCAAAGCAACATTCATAACTAGAAGAAAACTCGAATTACCGATCAAAACCATATGATCAATGGTGTAACAAAAGGAACTAAGCTGAAAATAGTATGCGTAAAAATCAAAGAGAAAAATCATATCAGTGAGTGGAGGAATAGGGTGTTATTCTCCTCATATTATACTCTCACTCCCTGCCCTACCATTGTATTGAGAGTTATTAGCAACTCTCCCAGACCCAACCAAAATAAACTCACGACTACTTGTTTAGCTTACAAGACCCTGATAACAAAATTTACTCTTTATTCATTATTCCAAAGCTCTAATTTCACATTAAATAAGACTGCAAATTCAGGCGAAACTCTTTTAAGAGTTTCATTGACACTCTTCTGAGAATGATTATAATTATTAATTATTAAAACCTTAATATTCCTGACTGAAGCAACATATTTACAAATTTACCAATCTACTCTAAACAGGTTTTCTTATCAAGAACTCATTCAATATGTTCTAGGTATATATGTATGTTTTTTTTCTTTCAAATGTAATGAAGTGAGAAAGAAAACTTATCCTTAAAATTAAACTAGGTGTGGAAAACAAAAACTGTATAAAAAACACATAGTTATGAATGATTTGAGCAAAAAAAAACCCAAAAAAAATAGGAAAGAAATAGTTATGCAACTACAATTCATTCATTGAAGTGTATCAATGAAATATATGTTCACGTACGTATATATGTAATGTATATATATATATATATATGAAAGAAAAATATTGAATTGGCTATGGACTTACATGATATTAGGGTGCTCCAACGTTGTTTGCGCAAACAGGTTGTGGTCATTCATTCCGGATATCTTTATGTTGTGGTTGTCCCTTAATTGATGTTAAATATATACTTTTATATGTATGTACGTAAATTTGATTTTATTTTTATTTTTTTTTTTTTTTTTTTTTAACCTATCTTTTTTTTCCTCTAATTCAACGTAGCATAATTAACTTTTTTTTCTCTTTTCTTTTAAATTATTTACATTATTAATTGTAAATTTTTTTTTTTTTCACATCAATTTTAGGCCACTACTAGCTAAAGCATATAGTTATATATTGGCATGAATTTCCTAAATTTCAAGGAATCAAACGAAATATGTATGCACGTGGTAAGATAAATGTTTCTCCTTAGATGAACGGAGTCAGGTTTGCGAATACCCTTTCCTGCAGTGATGACCACGTTCAAAGCAACTTAGGATCCTTCCGATTATAGTGGGTTGAAAATTGAACTTGTGCCAGTCGGTAGACCCCAAAGGGAACCAGTCCCTTCAGCGATGCTTCTACTGAAATCGCCGATATGGGCCCCGGCACGTTAATATCGTTAACTCCTTGGTTGTAGGCTTAAAAAGGATAGCCAATTCCGTGAAAATAACTTAACCTGTCAAGCTGCTGATACTTCAAGCAGTTGACCCGCGATATTAACTTTTAAAACTTCTTGCGGATGGAATAAAAACTTTCGGATTCCAAATTAAAATTTTAATCCAAAGAAGATATCACTGAAACTTGAATACTGCTGCAAATCCGCCGATGAAATGGCAGAGGAAATGAAAAATCTTGAGTACCCCACCTACCATTTTCTGTTCTCTCAGTTATTCTGACAAGTAACATGTAGTGTTGAGTAACGTAAAAAAAATGTGTGCTGTGTTAACTTTAGTATGGTGAGTTTTAATGTTATCAGGATCATTTCTGCTTCATTGGTGATGTATGTATAGGAAGCTAAAATCTGGGGCAAGTAGTAGGAAAACAACTCTATGGTAGTATCTGAGCCAATTCCCATGGTCATATATTTAAGAGGCCATATCACCATCTCATCTTCTCTTGACATTGTCCATGAATCTGAGTCATACATCAGGACAGGTATGACGAGAGACTTATAGAGCGTGGTCTTTGTTCTTCGAGAGAGGACTTTACTTCTCAATTGCCTACTCAGTCCAAAGTAGCACTTGTTGGCAAGAGTGATTCTCCGCTGGATTTCTAGACTGATATTATTTTCGGTGTTGATACTGGTTCCCAAATAGACGAAGTCCCTCACAGTTTCAAATTTGTAACTATCAACAGTGACATGGCTGACAAGGCGCAGGTGAGCCGATTCTTTCTTTGATGACAGCAAATACTTCGTCTTGTCCTCGTTCACGGCAAGACCCACTATTTTCGCTTCCTTATCCAGTCCAGAGAAGGCAGCGCTTACGGCGCCGTTGTTAAGGCCAATGATATCAATATCATCGGCATACGCCAGCAATTGCACGCTCTTGTAAAAGATTGTACCATTGCGGTTTAGCTCTGCTGCTCGCATTATCTTCTCCAGCATCAGATTGAAGAAATCGCACTAAAGGGAGTCGCCCTGTCTGAAGCCTCGTTTGGTTTCAAATGGCTCAGAGAGGTCCTTCCCGATTCTGACGGAGCTGTTGGTATTGCTCAACGTCATTTGGCAAAGCCGTATAAGCTTTGCAGGGAAGTCAAATTCAGACATGGCGGCATACAGGCAACTCCTTTTTGCGCTATCAAAAGCGGCTTTGAAATCGACAAAGAGATGGTGTGTGTCGATTCTTTTATCATGGGTCTTCTCCAGGATTTGGCGTATCGTGAAAATCTAGTCGATGGTAGACTTACCAGGTCTAAAGCCACACTGATAAGGTCCAATCAGCTTGTCTACGATGGGCTTCAGCCTTTCACACAACACGCTCGAAAGAACCTTATATGCGATATTAAGAAGACTGATTCCGCGGTAGTTGGTCCGGTTAGCGGGATCGCCTTTCTTGTGGATTGGGCAAAGCACACTTAAATTCCAATCCGGTGGCATGCATTCGTCTGACCATATTCTGCATAAGAGCTGATGCATGCTTTTTACCAGCTCTTTGCCTCCGTGTTTGAACAGCTCGGCGGGTAGTCCGTCTTTTCCAAGCGCTTTGTTGTTTTTGAGCCGGGATATAGCTATCCTCACTTCATCATAGTCAGGTGGTGGGACGACTTTTCCATCGTCAGGGATTGGGGTATCGGGTTCGACGTCTCCCTCGCAATTTAGCAGTGAGGAGAAGTGCTCCCTCCATAATTTAAGTACACTTTGTACGTCGGTTACCAGGTCGCCATTATTGTCCTTACAGGAGCTTGCCCCGGTCTTAAAACCTTCCGTCATCCGCCGGATCTTTTCATAGAATTTTCGGGCATCATTCCTGTCAGCCAGCATCTCAAGCTCCTCACACTCACGCCTTTCGGCCTCACTTTTTTTTTTTCTGAAAAGGCGTCTCTCTTCCTTCTTTGCCTCACGATATTGTTGCCATACACTGCGGGTTGCGCCCGTTCGCAACGTCTCCTTGTAGGCAGCGTCCTTTTTTTTCGAGGCAGTTTTGCATTCCTCATCGTACCAGTTCTTCTTGCGGGCTCGCTGGAACCCTATAGTGGCCTCAGCGGCGGTACGCAATGAGTGAGAGATATGCTTCCATTGCTCGGTTACATCGTTAGGTCGGGGATTGCCCTCTGCTAGCAGGTGTGAGAGTCGAGTTGTGAAATTATCAGCTGTCTGTGTCATGCGCAGCTTCTCGACGTCAAACTTTCCTTCCGTTACTGTGCGCAGTTTCTTCGCTGCACAGAGGCGTGTGCGTATCTTGGCTGCGACAAGATAATGGTCAGAGTCAATATTGGGACCAAGCAGTGTACGCACGTCCAGAACGGTGGAGCTATGTCTGCCGTCAATCAAGACATGATCAATCTGGTTTCTAGTTCTTTGATCAGGGGACAGCCATGTGGCTTGGTGTATTCGCTTATGCTGGAACCTGGTACTACTGATGACCATATTGCGAGCAGCGGCGAAGTCAATCAACCTAGTGCCGTTGGGGGATGTTATATCGTGGAGACTGAATTTTCCAACTGTAGGACCAAAGACTCCTTCCTTGCCCACCTTGGCATTAAAGCCGCCGAGCACGATTTTGATATCATGCTGGGGGCAGCGATCATAAGACTGTTCAAGTTTATCGTAGAAGGAGTCCTTCTCTGCGTCGTCCGTCTCCTCAGTCGGCGCATAGGCGCAGATAAATGTTATGTTGAAAAACCTCGCCTTGATGCGGATCGCAGCGAGACGCTCGTCCACAGGAGTGAACGCTAATACTTGGCGGGGAAGTCTCTTTCCCACCACGAATCCTACACCACGCGCTTTGCCGCGTGTCTGGCCACTGTAGTATACGTCACAAGGACCGATCGTCGTCTTTCCTTGCCCCGTCCATCGCATTTCCTGCAGGGCGGTGATGTTGGCCTTTGCGCCTACGAGGACATCAACCAGTCGGGCAGCGGCACCGTCCCTTGAAAGGGTCCGGACATTTCCGGTACATGCCCTAATATCCAAATCATTATGCCTTATTCGTTTTGCCGGGTCGTCAACATTAAAGGGGGTTCTCATCCGAGGCTTTGATTTTGTTTTCATTGGAATTAAGTTTTTTACGTGGCGGGTCCCAAACCCAGCGCACAACCCGTTTCGGGGATTTTGGGAAATATTTACACATTTATATAGCGAGCCGCTTGCTTCAAGACAGACGCCCGCTTGCAGCCGCACCTCATGGTGAACAGACGCTACGCAAAAAAACCTCGGTGAGCCCGTAAACCAAGTATGTCAGAGTGGCCCCACCGGGGCTCCCTCTCTTTCTGCCGCGAGCCTAGGTAGCTCCCGTTGTCCAGAGTGCACGAACGAGGACGCAAGAGTCGGGTTTGAGCAAGGTAACTTAGCAACCACACTCCTCCAACACTGACTGGTTGGGCCCGGTGCACCAACTAGTTGTAAAGTAGTTTTCAACTAGTTGATTTCGCTGCAGGGTTGTTAACGAATTTTAAATATAACTTATATAAATTGTTTACTATTTTAAGGAACAGATACATATAATGCCGCAATTAATTTTTAAATATATGTAACTAGTTTAGGGCCGATTGTATAAAAGCCGATAACGATTAATCGCCTGGTTACCGGAGTTTAATTGACGTATTTTGTTCGGTTAGCTGTCAAACTAATCACCGATTAGTCGTTATCGGCTTCTATGCAAGCGGCCCTTAATAGTTATGATAATTGCCCGCGGTTTTTTCTTTTTTTGGATAGTTGGAAGCTTCAGCTTTCAGACCATGTAGAGGTGGCTTGAAAAAAGTCTCAAAAATTATACGAAAATTTACTTAAAAAAATTTAAATTGGTTTAGAAGATCCATCAAAACGAAAAGTTTTAATTTTCAAACCAAAAAGGTTTAATTTAAACCGAAAAGTATTAAGAATAAAATAAAATTTAAAAAATGTGGCACTTGGCAGGATTCGAACGAAAGCGATCAGGAGTAACACCCGACTACCCTAACGCTGACCTATGCCGCACATAAAGTTTTTGTGGTTAAAACTCAACTACTTTCAAACAAACAAAAAAAAAGTTTTGACTGCTTTTTCATTAAGACTTAAATCGAAACCAAAAGAAATTGAAAATTTTTTTTAAATTTAGGATCGTTTTTGACCGTGCAACTGTGAGTTTTGAAATGTACAAAAAAGCTGCAAACGTAATATTAGCATAAGTATGTAAAAAATTTCTTTTTACTGTGTTTTATGTGAGACGCAGTCACAATAAGAAATTTATTTTGTGAGTTCATCTGCTTTTGTCCACTAATTTAATTGACAAAATAAAAATTTAAGTATTAAAACAGACATGTACCGGGTTTGAGTGTACGCCGTGGCGCTAGCCACAGGTATTCCAGACATCCGGACTTGGCATCGCGTAGCCCAGGGTTATTTTTTATAAGCGCTGCCGAAGGCCACCAACTCAAAAAGGTGTTCTGCGCATAAATACCATGGATCCCGCCCCAATTTTGGTATCGGACCCGGGTCAATTTTCGGTTTTATGACCATAACTTTTCAAAGAAACAAAAATTTAAAAAAGCGCTTCCGGACTCGTGATCCTGACGCCAAAACACTTTTTTGAGTCCTATCCCATAATTTTAGCTAGTTTTTGAGCAGTTGGGTGCTAAAGGAAACAAATACCAAAACGGCTTATACCTAGTTTATACAATATATGTATGGCCCTTCAGCGGATCGAAAAACATATAAATTGATATTTATGCTGATTAATCGGTCGGACTCTACTAACCTCAACTCTTTCCCTGTAGGGAAAATCTCTAGTTCATAGCTAGTTCGCTTCTAGTGCGTTCAATGGATACGAACCCCCGACTTGTGGTTTGTCGCTATACTACGGTGGTTACTCGTAATTACATAGCAATATAAACGATTTCTCAATAACGCTCCACCTACCTTTCTAGATTAACAACCAATCATATTTTCCCATTTAATGATGCCACCACTTTGATGTGTTATATACAATTAACCAATGAGAGTAGTCAAACGGCCTTAATGGGCTGTTCAGATATTTTTTTAGAGGTCAGACTTGAAAATTGTGTCCATGTGAAATATATATATATAAAAAAATATATACAAATTTACTTGCTTCCTGTTATCACCTTTGATCATAGGGTGCACAAGAAGTCTATAAAGTAAGAAAAACACATCGCAAATAGGTATTAGAAAGAATATAAATGCAAGATTGCATGCAGGGCATATGGCTCAAAGCTTTAAGACAGCGCAATGCCAATGCAATCTTGTAGGTTCAATGCCAGCCAGACCGGATAAAACACTACGTCTAAATGCTTGGTCGCATGGAAACTAGTCAGTGAATTACCATTCCGCTGTATTCAATTTTGCATTCAATTCTTTCTAATACCTATAATTACAAAATTAACGTATAAATATATACATTGGATTTACTCCACAAATAAAACTTCATATACATAGAAAATCAAGCATTTAAAATCGCACATCGTTACACTAATATAGAAAAGACCTAACTCATTTTTCATTTTCAATCAAGTTGCTGGTGGATTTTTATTAATAACTTCTGGACGAAACTTCACAAAAATCTTAGTACTATACTATATCGTAGTTAAATATTACAGACATTGATATTTGTGTTTTCGAACAAGCCATCGTTGCTATGGTTTACTTTACATTCAGTTTTTTCGAGTAATTGTGATTATGCCTACTTGGGCCACCCATTGTTTAATAATATAAAGTTAAGCAGTCCGAGACGTTTTCGACACTTCTCGGCTTCATGCTTCCTTGTCTGATTGACAGTGCTACTTCTTTTCTAAATCGTATGAAAATGGTAGTATAAACCAATATTCTTGATACGAACAAATTTACAGCAACACTGAAAGCTTTTGAAGTTTGTTTTATTTTTATTTTGAAAAATTAATTGTCTATTTGGTAAGATTTTTATGAAAATTTATTATTTTAATTTAATAATAGCAATTTTCCTTTTCTGCAGCCTTTTGTCAGCATAGAAATGCGTTACCTCATCGTTTCAAGCTGAATTGAAATCAAGGAAAAAGCTTCTTACAAGAAAAGAGCCCAGATTCTTACAAGAAAAGAGTCCAGCACACATTTTCGCCAAGCTCGAATGAGCTTGAAGCCCATAGTCCCCAATCCACAGATCCTCGAGCTGTTGACCCAGGGTTCTTGGATGAGGACCACATCCATGTCGCATTTAGAAAAACGACTACTTGAAGCAGCCGAGGATACTTTAGAAATGTGCAGATTTATCTGAAGCACCACCAACATGAGAGGTTATCTCTCAACGACGAGTTGGCGTAACGGGAGCCCTGCTGACTGAAGCATCAGAGATAATGCGCTCAGGATTGGTTGCTACCACCGTGACTTCGAGGCCTTCCCCGTCCAGCAAGCTGTCTTCCATCTCCGAGCTGTTCACGTCACTTTGCGAAAGTGCTGTGGCAGATAACATGCTTTTCGCGTAGAACTCCTCCGTTTCCTCTTGCAGTACTTCGAAATTCGAGTCCCCCGGAGCAGCGGAGATGGCAGCGCGATCTGCATAGGCACGGTTTACGTGGATAACTATCTGGCCTACACTATAATGCACTAGTCCATTGCAACTTTTAAGGGGCTCGAGTGCCTCCTTATTCATGGTGAAGTACACTTGTCTGTCAGGTTCTACCGCATCCCCAACACTCCAGTCCTGCGTCGAGAGGGACGGATCCATTATCTGGACTATCGTGGTCAGGCTCTGCAGGGATGGCAAGAATCGATGCCCTTGCCCTTGGCCAAGCCGGAATGTCATTCCAGTCGACGACCTCGATTTTTGCACCTTTATAGACTTCACCCAGTATTGCTGCTGCTACCTTGTACAGTGCAACAGTTCATGCGTCGTCACACGCGACTATTTTAATGTGTTCCTGGTACCAACCCGCATCCGTGACCGCTGCTGTACCACCCGGAGTCTTCAAGTAAACGTCAAGAAGAGCGTTACCGAGTTCGTTTCGGACGTAACGCCACCGGTTTTTGGGTATGGCCAAACGGTCGTTGCCTCAGTCAAGAATGCCTATAAGGATCCTGTCCTTAGTTACTTCGGCAAAGCTTGGTTTGCCCACTCCGGGATGAGATTTTAACTCCACGTCCGATCTCTTGCGTTTGAAAGGGTTTCCGTTTACCCTCTTTGCCACATAAGTGGTTTGGAAATCCGGTATCAGAGATTGCACCAACGGCGACATCGTTTCCTGCGAAACTTCCTCATATTTCTTCAGGGTCCTTGCGGCCAATCGATTTTCCAAGTACGCAGAAAGGAGGAGAGATGTCTCCTGGGAGTCCAGACCCGTAGTTGCCATCGCGGTCGCTCCCTTTGCTGAAAACTCAGGTGTGGCTTTTTTCTCCTTTCTATCTCCGAGGCCAGTTCTTGAGACCGCTGCCACAGACGTTAAGAGATTGTTTTTCACACCGGCGATTGATGAAATCCAATTATAAACCATTTTATATGTTTATTTCGTACATGTTTACTGCTATCCACAAAAAGGGCATGCTTTTTACAGTTAAATTTAAAATTGATTTAATTTTCCTAATAATTTTAAAAAATAAATGTGGAAAAGACAGATTTCCGGTAAAAAAAAATCCTGAAATTTTGCGAACGGCGTTCCTTCCTTTTCAACTACAATTTTCCTAAAGGGGGATTTTTTCCCCCTTTTTGCATCCTTCGTAAATGCAACTCTAATAAGGAAGTTATGCCTTGGCAAATGTCAAAATTTGCTTAACCTTATATAATTTAACAATAGGGCCACCCACATGGAAATTGGAAATTTGGAAAAAAAATCGCGCGATTTTTTACCCCGAATTTTCGCCTGCAGCCCTTTTTAAAATATTTTTAAAAAAATATTTTGGTAGTAGTGCAACTTGGGGTCCCCTCCGAAAAGGGTAAATTGGGGCATCAAAAGACGCGTATTCACGAGTAGATTAAGAATCCGAAAGCGGAAATTAATTTTGTTTATCCGTTCAAAAGTTATAGGCAAAAGTACATTAGTTTCGTACCGTGGCGATGGCGCCACGGTCAGGCAACCACCCGGACTTGGCATGGCATAGTCCAGGGCTATTCATAATAAGCGCGGCCGAAGGCCGCCTACGCAGGAGGGTATACTACGCAGAAGAACTTAGCATAGTGTAACCCAGGGTTGTTTTTAAAATTAAATTTTAAATGTTTCACATACGCGGTAAGGCACCCACAACAGTGGTACCTCAAATGAAAGGTAACTTAATTCCCTATCCAAAACAAAAAAAAAAATTTAAAGTCGATTCAATAGTATTGAAGTCATTTTGATTTTAAAAAAATGCTTTAAATAAACTGTTGACCCTTAATAACTTTTGTTCGGTTGAAAAAAGTTAATTTCCGCTT
Organism: Campiglossa producta; assembly: GCA_964058755.1. Lineage (NCBI taxonomy): Eukaryota > Metazoa > Arthropoda > Insecta > Diptera > Tephritidae > Campiglossa > Campiglossa producta. The sequence goes on along the minus strand of CAXKVI010000018.1, from coordinate 293,396 downwards.
TCGGATTCTTAATCAACTCGATACGACTAAAAGCCACAAAGGGTTATGACTTGAAACTTTATGGCAAGAAAGGAGGATTTGCAATGACCTAGAAGGTTCACCTTGAGATACCTAATCGCTACTATAGGAGCATACCTTATGAAAGAGCAAATCAAAAACCCTTTGGTATGAAGCTCAGGCACTGCCGACAACCTTCCCCAAAACCTTCGGGGAGTGCTTTTATCGTTGCCGAGTACTAAAATTCTCGTCTTTTTGCAGTTTTCAGTGTTTGGACAGGCTGTCCGATTATTGAATTCAACAGGAAATATGGGGTCAATGCTGGGGCACCCATTTAAAAAATAAACCTTCTATCTGCAAGTAAAAAAATATCTTAAATGATAGCTTACCCTGTTTATAAATCACTAATAATGTTTTGTTTTCATTTTCCACTTAAATTTTTCTGTTAAATCAATTTGGCTGCACTGCCTTCACTAACCAAAAACATACAATTATTTCACTCGCGCAACACTGCGCCAATAAACAAACTCAATTAAATTTTTCAAAAATACATTTTCCAAGGAAATCTTGGGTTGAATTCTGGATTATGATGCTGAAATATCAAAGAAATTTTTTAATTTTTTTTATGTACACTGAACCAAAAACGTACATGTTTTGTACGAACAAAGTTTCATAGAAGTTCACGCTGATTTTTTCTTAGAATCTAAGAAATATTTCATATAATTTAAGAAAAGTTTCTTATTATATATGAAAAAATACGTTAAATTTTATTAACGTCAGAACTTCGTTCTTAAAATATAAGAACTAAAATTCATTAATTTTTTAGATGAATTTGTTCTTAAATGTTACGAATTTGTCCTTAAATTTTAAGAAAAAAACGTACGTACAATTTTTTTACTTTTGTTTCGTAGATTTTAAGAACTATTTCTTATATTTTAGGAAAGCGTCATTGATTGAACCAACACATTCTTAACTAGAGCAGACAGCCGCCACTGTTTGATTTTTTTTATTAATACAATTTATTGAAAAGATCGTGTGTTAAAAATTAAACATATAGTAATATTGTATATTAAAAAAAAAAAGAAAAAAGTTCGCTATTATGAAGTGTAGTGTGTGATAAAGACTTGTTAAGTCCCGAGAAATTAACGTTTCACCTAAAAAGAACCCACAAGACATCTGGAAATAAACAAAAAATACTTCAACCTCAACTGAAGCAGCACCATTATAACCTGCAGCCGTACCAGAGCGAGATTATGCAACAACACCAACTTTAGCTGAAGCAGAAACATTATATTATATTTTTAATTACATATGTACTACTTATTTCAGCCCTCCTTTTATACATACAAACTACTTTTGCTAATGAACGTTTAACTTTAATAATTTTTTTTTTATGAAAATACGTTACTACTTTTGTAAATGAAATAAGTATGTCAATTAAAATAAAACATTCCAACTGAATTTCATGATTTTTAAAATTCAAGAATGGATCCATACATTCTAAGAATGAGTTCGAAAAATTTAGAATGGATTCATACCTTCTAGGAACGAGTTCGTATAATTTATGAATGGATTCATACATTCTAAGAATGAGTTCGTAAAATTTAGGATGGATTCATTCAATCTAGGAACGAGTTCGTATAATTTAAGAATGGATTCATACATTCTAAGAATGAGTCGTATAATTTATGAATGGACTGACATATTCCAAGAATGAGTTCGTACAATTTAAGAATCTTTGCATACATTCTATTATTATTAAAATTTAGTTTGACATGAATATTTACGAAGTTTTGTTCTTAAATTCTACGAAAACGTTCTTTGGAGAGCTTTTAATGAAAAAAATTCGTAAAATATATGTACTTTTTCGTAGAAAATATGTACTTTTTTGGTTCAGTGTTGTAAATATTACGGTTTTCTTATTTTAAGAGTACAAAACGAAAAGTGTCCGACTACTGGGGTGTGTCCGACCACTAGTGCCTTTACCCTATACCGTTATAATCAAGAGCAATATACGAACCATTCCTGTATTCTGCAATTAAGCCACTGTTTCTCGCCAAAAACTTAAAAATAAATAAAATAATTTAATTTTTCAGCTCAAAGATGTTAAAAACCCAAATGGGATTATGACATTGCATGGGGAGTGTCATAATCCCAATTTTTTTGCCACTTGGGATTTTGTCATGGCACCTGAAGATACTTATAGAGCTAAAGGCAAAAAATGTTTTTGGGAACTAGTTCAACAGTTTAAATCGGAAAAATGAAAAATACAAATTTTTGACATGCCTATATGAAATACCTAGTGTCTTGCAAAAATAGGAATTTTCATATTTTCACCGATATCTCGGAAACTCGATCTGCCACGGCAAAATGAAAGTGATATTCGGAATCAGAAGAAAATTTTACTTTAGGAAAGGTCTAAGTATGCATTTTGTTCTTGGAGACTAAAGTTGATCAACATTTTTCGAGTAGTGTTACACGCAAACTTCATTTAACAGAACGCTAAGTGGCAGTTCCCAAGTCAGGTCAAGTCTTTGCTGCTTTAAACTTTATCATTTCCAGTCGAAACGGTTATTGTGAAAAAATTATATATTTTATTATTACTTTATATTTCACATGGACACAATTTTTTAAATCTGAACTCTGAAAAAATATCTGAACAGCCCATAAATTTCCAGGCTTCAGATAACATGCTTGAAGGCCGTTGACTACTCTCATTGGTTAATTGTATATAACACATCAAAGGGGTGGTATCATTAAATGGGAAAATATGATTGGTTGTTAATCTAGAAAGGTAGGTGGAGCGCTATTGAGAAATCGTTTATATTGCTATGTAATTACGGGTAACCACCGTAGTATAGCGGCAAACCACAAGTCGCGGGTTCGTATCCATTGTAAAGAGTTGAGGTTAGTAGAGTCCGACCGATTAATCAGCATAAATATCCATTTCTATGTTTTGCCATCCGCTGAATGGCCATACATGTATTGTATAAACTAGACCCGGGTCCGATACCAAAATTGGGGCGGGACCCATGGTATTTATGCGCAGAACACCTTTTTGAGTTGGTGGCCCTCGGCAGCGCTTATAAAAAATAACCCTGGGCTACGCCATGCCAAGTGCGGATGTCTGGAATACCTGTGGCTAGCGCCACGGCGTACACTCAAACCCGGTACATGTCTGTTTTAATACTTAAATTTTGATTTTGTCATTTAAATTAGTGGACAAAAGCATATGAACTCACAAAATCAATTTCTTATTGTGACTGCGTCTCACATAAAACACAGTAAAAAGGAATTTTTTACATACTTATGCTAATATCACTTTTGCAGCTTTTTTGTACATTTCAAAACTCACAGTTGCACGGTCAAAAAAACGAGCCTAAATTGAAAAAAAAATCAATTTCTTTTGGTTTCGATTTAAGTCTTAATGAAAAAGCAGTCAAAACTTTTTTGTTTGTTCGTTTGAAAGTAGTTGAGTTTTGACCACAAAAACTTTATGTGCGACATAGCTCAGCGGTATAGCAGTCGGGTGTTACTCCTGATCGCTTTCGTTCGAATCCTGCCAAGTACCACATTTTTTAAATTTTACTTTATTCTTAATACTTTTCGGTTTAAATTAGTGGCATATGCAGACGACTGCAGAGAACTGGCAACAAAATGTTTCAGATTCGAGCCAGGCGACTCCCCAAATAAGGCGACTCGAACAACTCAAGCGATTCCCGAACGGTAATAGGGCCCAAAAATAACTGAAACTTCAGTTTGGTTTAATTTGCAGTTTTTTTAACATTTGACGCTTACTCCTTTCTGTTTTCAGAACTGGCAACAAAATGTTTTAGGCGAACTGATATGTTCGCTATCCATAATCATTCGAGCCAGGCGACTCGCCGAATAAGGTGACTCGAAAAACTCAAGCGACTCGCGAACGGTAATAGGACCCTTAAACAACCAATTTTTCATAACATATGCCTCGCCACGCCTCTCAATTTTTGATATAAATAACTGCGGCCTTGCAAAGCTCGTTCGCCGACACCTGGATTTGGTCTAACGCCGCTACTGTTGGTGGCCTTCGGCAGCGCTTATAAAAAATAACCCTGGACTACGCCATGCCAAGTCCGGATGTCTGAAATACCTATGGCTACCGCCACGGCGTACACTCAAACCCGACACATGTCTGTTTTAATACTTCAATTTTTATTTTGTCAACTAAATTAGTGGACAAAAGCATATGAACTCACAAAATCAACTTCTTATTGTGACTGCGTCTCACATAAAACACAGTAAAAAGGAATTTTTTACATACTTATGCTAATATTACTTTTGCAGCTTTTTTGTACATTTCAAAACTCACAGTTGCACGGTCAAAAGACGAGCCTAAATTAAAAAAAAATTCAATTTCTTTTGGTTTCGATTTAAGTCTTAATCAAAAAGCAGTCAAAACTTTTTTTTTGTTTGTTCGAATCCTGCCAAGTGCCACATTTTTTAAATTTTATTTTATTCTTAATACTTTTCGGTTTAAATTATTGGCATATGCAGACGACTGCAGAGAACTGGCAACAAAATATTTCAGATTCGAGCCAGGCGACTCGCCAAATAAGGCGACTCGAACAACTCAAGCGATTCCCGAACGGTAATAGGCCCCATAAATAACTGAAACTTCAGTTTGGTTTAATTTGAAGTTTTTTTTTTAACATTTGACGTTCACTCCTTTCTGTTTTCAGAACTGGCAACAAAATGTTTTAGGCGAACTGATATGTTCGCTATCCATAATCATTAGAGCCAGGCGACTCGTCGAATAAGGTGACTCGAAAAACTCAAGCTACTCGCGAACGGTAATAGGACCCTTAAACAACCAATTTTTCATAACATATGCCTCGCAACGTCTCTCAATTTTTAATATAAATAACTGCGGCTTCGCAAAGCTCGTTCGCGGACACCTGGATTTGGTCTAGCGCCGCTACTGTTGGTGGCCTTCGGCAGCGCTTATAAAAAATAACCCTGGGCTACGCCATGCCAAGTCCGGCTGTCTGGAATACCTGTGGCTACAGCCACGGCGTACACTCAAACCCGGTACATATCTGTTTTAATACTTCAATTTTTATTTTGTCAATTAAATTAGTGGACAAAAGCATATGAACTCACAAAATCAATTTCTTATTGTGACTGCGTCTCACATAAAACAGTAAAAAGGATTTTTTTACATACTCATGCTAATATTACTTTTGCAGCTTTTTTTGTACATTTCAAAATTCACAGATGCACGGTCAAAAAACGAGCCTAAATTTAAAAAAAAATTCAATTTCTTTTGGTTTCGCTTTAAGTCTTAATGAAAAAGCAGTCAAAACTTTTTTTTTTGTTTGTTCGAATCCTGCCAAGTGCCACATTTTTTAAATTTTATTTTATTCTTAATACTTTTCGGTTTAATTTAAAACTTTTTGGTTTGAAAATTAAAACTTTTCGATAAAATTAAAACCTATCCGGTCTACAATTTTTGGGGTCCCGTACGATATGTCGAAAAAAGAATGTCGAATTTCCAAGACCGAATTTAAAAAAATTTTTAAATACCGAAGAGATTTTTGACCGAAAAAAAAGTCGAAAAAATGCAAATGACCGAAAAAGGTCGAAATTTGGATGCTTAATATAAAACTTCGGAAATTTGAGTTTAACAACGTGTTTTATGACAGTATACAATTATTTATCACTTCCTTACCTCTTACCAGGAACTTTTCAACCATTTTCCAATACAAAGCCTATTCAAATTTTCCCCTTGTTAGAGGTAACAACAGAAATATTCTCAGACATTTTCGGGCTACAAACTGCACATGTAAAAATTAAGATTGAGAATGACTTATGATTTGTACTTATTAAAAGCATAACACTAATCATTTGGTAATGATCATTTCGAGAAAGTTACCGTTATCTTATTGAGCTAAATTATGCTGGAGACACCAATGGCAAAAATAAATCGATGTGTCTTTGATGCAAAGTCTATGTACATTTGTTTCGCTATATATGTACATCGATGCTTCGACTTGATTAGTTTTCTAACATGTGTATATTTAAAAAATAACGAAATAACGTTTAAGCGTTCAAAACTTCACATTTTTTATAGAAACATCGATGTATCGATACATCAAATATTTACGTGACTATAAAAGTCGCCAAAAATCAAAATTTTTCCGACATCTTTAAACCGGAGAATCGTTTCTGAGGGGTTGTTGTTAATTATATTGAGAAGAGCTTAAGAGTTTGTGCTTGTAACTTTACCGTCAGGTTTTATATTTGCTTGCAAGAGCTATTGCAAAACACTAGAAAAATAATACTCAACATTAATATATAATATGTAGAAACAATGTAATGAATGATGTGTTAAATTCGCGCGAATTTTACACATCATTCATTACATTGTTTCTACATCTTATATATTTTTCATTCGACATTTTTTTTCGAGACATTTTTTTTGGACCTTTTGTGTTTTCGGCAAATTTTTTTTCGACATTTTTTTTTCGACATTTTTAGTTTCGACTTCTTTTTTTTCGACATATCGTACCAGACCAGTTTCTACATCTTATATATTTTTTTCGACATTTTTTCATTCGACATTTTTAGTTTCGACTTCTTTTTTTCGACATATCGTACCAGACCCCAATTTTTGTCCTGTCTTCGTTTTGATGGATCTTCTAAACCAATTTAAATTTTTTTAAGTAAATTTTCGTATAATTTTGAGACTTTTTTCAAGCACTCTTTACATGGTCTGAAAGCTGAAGCTTCCAACTTTCCAACAAAAAAAAAACGCGGGCAATTATCATAACTTAGAAGGACTTAGCATGGTGTAAAGGCTTGGTTTCCTCGAAAAGCGGTGCCGCTATGTAACGTTCGATATATAGCTGTAGCTATGCTCACCGTCATTAGCAGCACCGCTTTTCTGTAAACTTACATGCAAGTAGCGGTGACTTCAATCCATTTGAAATTGTAAATTTGCGGCCACTTTTCTTTTTTTTCTATTCTATATTTTTAAAGTATTTGTTTTGAAAACAATTAATTGTTGTTTTTGTAAACGAATTTGAAGAATTTTATTGAATTGACACCGCTATGACAATGACGGTGAGAAAAAACGTTGACGAAAAATTGCCACCGTCATGACGGACGCTATATTACATTACGGTGAACTTCACCGTCTTCTTACTTTACACTCAATTACTTTTACATGGCAGTATTTTTGACAACGTACTTCACCGCTATGTAACGGACGCTATATAGCGTCCCCGCTTTCGAGGAAACCAGCCCTTAAGCCAGGGTTGCTTTTAAAATTAAATTTTAAATGTTTTACATACGCGGTAAGGCACCCACAACAGTGGTACCTCAAATGAAAGATAACTTCATTACCTATCCAATGCAAAAAAAAAAATTGAAAGTCGATTCAATAGTATTGAAGTCATTTTGATTTTAAAAAATGCTTTAAATGAACTTTGACCCTTAATTACTTTTGTTGGGTTGAAAAAAGTTAATTTCCGCTTTCGGATTCTTAATCAACTCGTGAATACGCGTCTTTTCGCCTGCGGCGCTTTTTTAAATATTTAAAAAAATTAAAAATCATAATAAAAAATGAAAATTTGGAATTAAAAATAGCGCGATTTTTTATTCCAAATTTTCGCCTGCAGCGCTTTTTTAAATAATTTTGTAAAAAATTATTTTAGATTTTGACTCGTTTTTATTTGGGATTATGACACCCAGCCTATAAAAAAAAAACTAATTGCGGCGATATACCAACAGGTTACCATAACCTCTAACGAGATTTTTAGCCGAGCTTCTCTTTCCAACTTGTGGTGTGTTGCTTTTTGAGTTTTTCCTACAAGTTGGCGGGACCTACAGTTTTTTGCCGACTCCGAACGGCACTTGCAAAGCAAATTAATTTTTTGCTGAGAAGCTTCTCATGGCAGAAATACACCCGGAGAGTTTGCCAAACTACTGCCGAGGGGCGACCCCGTTTAGAAAAATTATTTTTCTACGACTTGGTGTAGAAGGCCGAACACTTAACCGCTAAACCGCCAACCCAGCCTATAGTCCCAAGTAAAAAAGTTAGGATTATGACACTGCAAGGGGAGCGTCACAATCAAAATTTTTTTACTTGGGATTTTGCCACTTGGGACTATGACATATCACCGTATCTTGTGTAGTTTGGCCATTATGCCAAAAAAATTTCCAAAAATTTCAAAAAAATACCACATGGTGCGGCTGCAAGCGGGTGTCTGTCTTGTAGCAAGCGGCTCGCTATATAAATGTGTGAATATTTTTATCAAAATCCCGGAGACGGGTTGTGCGCTGGGTTTGGGACCCGCCACGTAAAAAATTTAGTCCAATGAAAAATTTAATAAAGCCTCGGATGAGAACCCCCTTTAATGTTGACGACCCGGCAAAACGAAATAAGTACTACGAGAAGGATATTAGGGCATGTACCTGGAATGTCCGGACCCTTTCAAGGGATGGTACCGCTGCCCGACTGGTTGATGTCCTCGTGAACGCAAAGGCTGACATCACCGCCCTGCAGGAAATGCGATGAACGGGACAAGGAAAGACGACCATCGGACCTTGTGACGTATACTACAGTGGCCAGACGCGCAGCAAAGCGCGTGGTGTAGGATTCGTGGTGGGAAAGAGACTTCGCCGCCAAGTACTAGCGTTCACTTCTGTGGACGAGCGTCTCGCTGCGATCCGCATCAAGGCGAGGTTTTTCAACATAACATTTATCTGCGCCTATGCGCCGACTGAGGATACGGACGACGCAGAGAAGGACTCCTTCTACGATAAACTTGAACAGACTTATGATCGCTGCCCCCAGCATGATATCAAAATCGTGCTCGGCGACTTTAATGCCAAGGTGGGCAAGGAAGGAGTCTTTGGTCCTACAGTTGGAAAATTCAGTCTCCACGATATAACATACCCCAACGGCACTAGGTTGATTGACTTCGCCGCTGCTCGCAATATGGTCATCAGTAGTACCAGGTTCCAGCATAAGCGAATACACCAAGCCACATGGCTGTCCCCTGATCAAAGAACTAGAAACCAGATTGATCATGTCTTGATTGACGGCAGACATAGCTCCACCGTTCTGGACGTACGTACACTGCGTGGTCCCAATATTGACTCTGACCATTATCTTGTCGCAGCCAAGATACGCACACGCCTCTGTGCAACGAAGAAAGTGCGCACAGTAACGGAAGGAAAGTTTGACGTCGAGAAGTTGCGCGTGACACAGACAGCTGATAATTTCTCCACTCGACTCTCACACCTGCTAGCAGAGGGCAGTCCCCGACCTAACGATGTAACCGAGCAATGGAAGCATATCTCTCACTCATTGCGTACCGCCGCTGAGGCCACTATAGGGTTCCAGCGAGCCCGCAAGAACAACTGGTACGATGAGGAATGCAAAACTGCCTCGAAAAAAAAGGACGCTGCCTACAAGGAGACGTTGCGAACGGGCGCAACCCGCAGTGTATGGCAACAATATCGTGAGGCAAAGAAGGAAGAGAGACGCCTTTTCAGAAAAAAGAAAAGTGAGGCCGAAAGGCGTGAGTGTGAGGAGCTTGAGATGCTGGCTGACAGGAATGATGCCCGAAAATTCTATGAAAAGATCCGGCGGATGACCGAAGGTTTTAAGACCGGGGCAAGTTCCTGTAAGGACAATAATGGCGACCTGGTAACCGACGTACAAAGTGTACTTAAATTATGGAGGGAGCACTTCTCCTCACTGCTAAATGGCGAGGGAGACGTCGAACCCGATACCCCAATCCCTGACGATGGAAAAGTCGTCCCACCACCTGACTATGATGAAGTGAGGATAGCTATATCCCGGCTCAAAAACAACAAAGCGCCTGGAAAAGACGGACTACCCGCCGATCTGTTCAAACACGGAGGCGAAAAGCTGGTAAAAAGCATGCATCAGCTCTTATGCAGAATATGGTCAGACAAATGCATGCCTCCGGATTGGAATTTAAGTGTGCTTTGCCCAATCCACAAGAAAGGCGATCCCGCTAACCGCACCAACTACCGCGGAATCAGTCTTCTTAATATCGCATATAAGGTTCTTTCGAGCGTGTTGTGTGAAAGGCTGAAGCCCATCAACTCCGCTGGCTGGGCCATGTTATGCGAATGGACAAAGAAGCTCCAGCACAGAAGGTTTTCCTATCGTCGCCTGAATTCGGCAGCAGAGGAAGGGGGAGGCCTCGACTGAGATGGAAACAACAGGTGGAGGATGACTTGAACTCCCTTGGGGTTTCCAATTGGCGCCAGTTATCGCTAAAAAGGAATGACTGGCGTGCTTTGATATGCAACGGCCAACATCGCTTAGGCGGTTAAGCGCCAATAAATGATGATGATGATTGATATGTAGCAACTTTTCCCTGCTATTACGATATGATTTGAAAAAATTTACGTATTTCACTCCGGTCTAATACACATGTACCTATTTATATCTAATAATAATGGCGGCGATATACACAGAGCCAAAAAGCTCACCTATAATCAAAGAGATCGACGTCTAAAAAAGCTTTTTGGCCGGGGAGAGCGAGTGGAGACAATTTTGAAGAAATTTGTGCTAGGAAATCTTCTTGATTTTAGCTTGAATTTCTTCTCAAATTTATTGAAAAGGAAATCGGCTAAAAACAAGGAGGTAGTTTCTTATTTATGAATTTTTTATGTACTTTTGTCCAAAGTTAGAAGAAATCTGCTTGTTTTTATGAGAAAACCTGTTTAAAGTAAATTAATGAGAACATCCTCTTATTTTCACTAGATTCATATTGAATTTATTGAAAAGTAAAACTATATATTTTTAAAAGATCCCTTATTAATTCAAATTCAGGTATGCCTTCTTAAAATGTGTAATTCGACGCTACCAAGCACAAGCGCACGATAGCATCATGGTAGAGATCTCCGTTCAGCAGTTAATAGTTCTTAGTTCGATTCGCGGTGAAGGGAATAAGGCAAGTGGACATGTGGTGAGTCAAAAAGAACAAAGGTGTAATTAGACGTTGGCAAGTTAAGTATACGATGGAGTGGTAGTGTAGATTAGACTAGACTGACTAGACATCTGGGTTGAGCGTTCATTTTTTTTAATTTGAAATATTAAAAAGAAAATCTTCTTAATTTTATGTGATTATCTACTCAGTTTTATTAAAAAGAGACACCCAGTCATAATAACACGGGCATCTTATTGGAAAAATATCATAGAGAAATCCTTCTGATTTAGAGGGCATTTTATGTGACTTTTTGCTCTGTGTACCAACAGGTTATCATAACCTCTAACGAGATTTTTAGCCGAGCTTCTCTTTCCAACTTGGGGTGTGTTGCTTTTTGAGTTTTTCCTACAAGTTGGCGGGACCTACAGTTTTTTGCCGACTCCGAACGGCACTTGCAAAGCAAATGAATTTTTTGCTGAGAAGCTTCTCATGGCAGAAATACACCCGGAGAGTTTGCCAAACTACTGCCGAGGGGCGACCCCGTTTAGAAAAATTGTTTTTCTAAATAATTTTGGATGTTACTTTTGCCGGGCATCGAACCACCACGACTTGGTGTAGAAGGCCGAACACTTAACCGCTACACCACGGCGGCCGCCAATCTAAATATTTATACCTACCTGTGAAAAAAATTATGTTAAATAAAAATATAGAAATATAGAAAGAAATATATTGAAAAAAAGGGGGAAAAAACAACGTGTGTTTTTTTTTCAAATAACCTAGAGCCAGCCTTAACAAACAATTGTTATAAACTATTTTTGTGTAATGAACTTCGATAAAAAGTTACAGAAACCATGTGCTGATCTGTTAATATTTTCGCTATTACCTTCCCGATTTTTATGACATTTGATTTCGTTTTGAGGAGATGAAGTACCCTTTTAACCAATGCAAAAATAATTAAAATCGACATTCGACCAACTGCTATACCAAGGACTTCGGGAATAAACTATCATGGGCGAAATTGTTTGGTTTCTTCTTTGGGAAGCATAAAATGTGACAAAAATGTGAAAACTATCACCTTTTAAACACTTTTTATATACATAATTTTAACTTATGTATCTCAAAAACTGAAATTTCAAAATATTTCGAAAACTATTCTACTGTTAAACCAAATGATTATATTTTTGGAATCAGCAGAAAATTTTTATAGAAATCATGTATCAAATGTCGAGAATGTGAAAATTTCTTGGGTAAAAACAGAGAAAATAATCTATGCAAATCTATTCTTAATCTAGGCGCTGGCTAGATTTTCCTACCATAGACAATTCTGCCTTGGGCCTGCCAGGGCTCTGGAATGGAAAGCGTATGTTTTTCAATTTACGGGCAATTTATGGTATTTTCTGTAAGGGGGCTTCCTAGTTTTGCATACCTTGCACCTGCTCAGTTTTTCAATCCAGGGCCTGAATATTTTTTCTATATTGGGGCGGCCTAGTTTTTCCAATCCAGCGCCAGGATAGTTTTTCCACGATTATAAAATTTAATTAAAATTGTTCATTTGCCGAACAAATTTCATGACTTGTTACAGCTGAATGAATATAGATGATGACAGTAATATGAAGGTTCCTGGGTTCAATGCTGGCTCATGGGCAATGAACTTTTTTAATTATGTTAAGAAAGTTAATTCAAGTTGTTCATTTGCCGAAAATATTTCAATGATTGGAATAGCCCAATGTACAGAGAGGACGAATGTGATGTAAAGGTGCCCGGGTTCAATGCTGCCTGAAATGCAATGAAATATTTTATTTCTAAGCTGGCATTGCCTTGGAAAAACTAGGCACGGCCTAGATTTGCATTACCCCGCAGGCCCTTTTTTAAAAAGCATTAACAAACAGATAAGGGCCTGCGTAAACTTTCCTTGGCAGGCCCAAGATTTTAAGAGGGAAAATCTAGTCAGGTCCTAGGCTAAATTTAGAAGATTTTCTACCCGGGTTATATCGGTAACTTAGTATGGACAAGAAGCAGTGTTGCCGCTGCCTTAGAAAAAAGTGTATCAATTTCTTAACAAAAAATGTATCAAAAGAATAAAAAGCACAATTTTTTTAGCCACTACTCAGTTAGTTAATACTACCTGATTTTTTCCTCGAAATCCGCTGGAGCTTCCGTAGTGTGGTGGTAGTGTGTTCCGCTTATCACACCAAAGATTCCGGATCGGGAAAAACATTAACATTTTTTTAGAAAAAATGGTTTCTTATCGGGGTTTGGCAAACTCTCAAAAATTCAACTGCTTTGCAGAAGCCATTCGGACCCGGCAAAAGAACTGTAAGTCCCGCCAATTTGTAGGAAAAAAATTGTAAAAGAAGCTCGGCGGAAAAATCTCTTTGAAGGTCTATGTAGGTATATGGCGCCGTACATTTATTTTAAATTTTTTAGGTTTAGTTAATGTAAATTTATTAAAATAAAAAGTTTTAAAATGGAACCATATCAGGTGGAAGCATTGGCTTAGCTGATTGGCACTTGATTTGTCAGTACAATAGCTTCGCATTGTGATTTTGACAGCAAAGCCGCGAATTACGATAACAACTGCTGTAAAAATTTAACAATCAGTGTTGTGCTTGTCGTACAAGAATTTTCTAGCTGATGCAAAAAGTTAAGGCTTTATTTCGAAATGAATCAACATAAAACTGAAAAAGTATCAAAACAGGGAATTCCTTTTTAAAAAAGTATCAATTTTACAAAAAAGTGTATCTAAAATGATACAATTGTATCAAACCGGCAACGCTAACTAGAATCACTGAAAATTGAAAATTATGCTTCGTTTATTTATTGCTGAGCAAAAATGTTGTCTACAAACTCTCCAGCTATTTTGTTATACTACTTTCTGTTATACCCGCAAAATTCAGCACTCTTATAAAGCCACACGCACCCGCTCATTCCCTTACACACACACGTACATTTCTATGCAATGATCCAGGAGCGGCCACTTGCTTTTATTTTTGTGCTAAACATTTCGTACCAAATCATGTTATATCCTGCTGGGCATTTAAACTAGTCCGAAGCATTTTTGTAACTGAGGTAGAGTTAGTGCGACGCACGAATGAAATGTTGTCATTTCCCAGCAAACCATAAGTTTTCTAAATTATAGCATATACGACTCTTTCCTCTGAGAGCTCACATTCATAATGAGTTCGTAAAAAAAATGATAAACAGTCATAAAATGTTCGAAATTGAATGGCTTTTCCTATGAAACTGGTCACTCATAAATGAAGTCTCGATCTTATGCATAAATAATTCTTTTTCGAATATTTTTTGAGCTCTTTAAAGTGTGCATAAAAGAGTATTTTTTGAAAGTTTTTTGTACGAATAACTATCTTCCCTCTATCTTTCATTTTTATTAGCTTCCTTTAATTTTCTCTTCTTTTCCCATGTTTTCCTTTTAAATATGTAGAGACAAAGAGAAAAACATGAATTTTCATGCATATCTAACATTCAAACATTATTTAATTTTTATTTTCCTAAAAAAACTTATTTTCAAAAAAAAAAAATTAAAACGTACACAGGTACTTGAATCCAAATAATGAAAGTAAACTCATATTAAACCCCTTAGAACACGCGTAACTAATCGACAATTTATATACCGTTAGAAAGGTATTAAAATCACCTTTTGAAAACATGTACTGTAAAGATTCTATATTACACTGAAAAACAAATTTTAATTTTGTTCAATTTTTTTTTTCAAACTGGGATAACACGATTAAGCGATTTAAACAAAAAAAAATTTAGAAAGGTCTATGGTCAGCATGTACAGCAACCAAACACGTAACAATGAACAAGCAAAATCTAAAAATGAACCATACGGCAAAAATCACCGAGTTCTTCCTACCTTAACCTACCGCTTAGCTAACAAGCGGAATGTCAATGTCAGGTAACAAAAAATTTTTACAGTGTATTTATTTCAATACCTTTCTAATGGTATGAAGATCTTTGAAATCGGTAAAGCCATTTCGTAGTAATCACACTTTAAAAGTACCTACTATCGTCATTTTTCGAATATTTCGATACCTTGTCACGCCCACAATTTTACGAAAATGCAACTTCTAAAAAGGAGGTTGTGTTTGGGTAGGTAAGATGTACCTCTATGCAAAATTTCATAAAATTCTGAGGGGGTCGGGTTCAATGTATATTGGGTTTGATATGAAATTCATCAAGTGTGTGTTCACATATATTCACACATACTAGCACAAAAAAACCGCGCATGTGCAGAAGTGTCACTTTCATTCATTATGTTTGACGCTATTTTAGCACATTGCAAGGATAGCTTACTAGCAATAGAGAAGTATTAAATATATGATCTAGGTGTGCTCCGAAGCTGATTTGCAATTATTTCTTGCGCATAAAATAATTTGTCCGCATACGGGGCTACTCTGTTGCTTGACAGTAAGCTACTAAACAAAAACTAACGACAGCACTTCATTCATCGAAGCCATGGTTCAATAATTACTGGTTGTATTGACAGCTGTGGCTAACGGTTCTTTCATGCTTTGTTGATTTTTTATCACTCAAACTATCACCCTTTTTGTGTTCTTGTTTACATTCTTTGAAAAGTTCGTGGAAAAGCTACGAAATTCGTTTGCGTTTTTAATGAGTTTTAGTTAATTTTTTTAGAAAAAATAGTTGTGAAAATAAATTTAGTAAGTGCTTTGTGATAATCTCTTTAGAAAATGTGGAAAAACAAGTAAAAAGCCAGGAAAAATAAGTATATCGTTTGCTCACGTGTTTTTATGCGTTTGTTGTTTTGCCACTGCTTTTGACACAAAAATTCAGGCCAAAACGGTAATTTCGTATTCTGTTTTGGGCTGCGATTACTATTCAATTATTTTGCCATGATCGAAGCGATAATAGGACTCACACAAGCGAAGCAAGCAAAGAGCGTACTAATCTGTGTGAATTTGGTTCTAAATTCCTAGATGCCTACGGCTGTTCTAAATGAAAACAATTTTTAAAATTTACATTATACAAAATGCATCGTCTTTTTTGTAATATGCACTGGGAAAAAGTGATTATAGCGGGAAAACTATAGCATTTACAAGAAAAACTGATAACATACTTTTGATGGAGCATCACCCCACCAGCAAACTGGAGAAGAAAATTTTTTGACAGATGTTACCATTACCGAAATAATTGAAAGAAAAACAAAAATTAAATTTTTGGATGACTAAATTTATGTTACGACGAAATTCACAGCCAAGCTATAATTAATGCTTCAATTAGCTTCTTATCTAAACGCAAACCGCACGTGTAACGTAACATTCTTTTTTTGTAACGTAATAGTCCGAGCAGTTATGTGTCTGAAAAGCACAGACAAATTTTTTTCAGTGTAATTTTATTTTATTATTATTTTTATTATTATTATATTTCTGGAGTGTAATCGGGTGTGGTTGCTGAGTGACCGCGCTCAATCCCGACTCTTGCGTCCCCGTTCGTGCACTCTGGGCAACGTTAAGCTACCTAGGCTCGCGGCAGAAAGAGAGGGAGCCCCGGTGGGGCCACTCTGACATACTTGGTTTAAGGGCTCACCGGGGTCTTTTTCGCAGCGTCTGTACACCATGAGGTGCGGCTGTAAGCGAGCGTCTGTCTTGAAGCAAGCGGCTCGCTATATAAATGTGCAAAACTTTTCCCTCCCAATCCAGGGTGTTATGCGATACCGTGCCCATTGGACGTTTGCAGCCGGGAGGCAAATCGTGGCTGTAGTCGAACGGAGCCTCACTGATACCGGGCCGCCTCAGGGAGTAACTATGGTCTTACCGCGGTATGGGGCTCTGCCGCGGCGGACGACACACTTCCCCTTACACTACCCTTGACCCTAAGCTGGCCTTGTCCGGCGAGGGGTCGTACGAACAAGATGAAGAACACACAAAATATAAAGCAATTAACGACTTCGTTTACTCCGCAGCAGAGAAGAACTATGCTGGAGCAAGCGAAAACACAACGCCGGAGGACAAACTCCGCCTAAAAGTTAACTGGGAGGCCGACAGCGATGGAAACTACGGGTCAGTCATCCCCCAAACTGCTATCAAGTAAGAGTGACTTGATGGGAGCAAGCAGCAGTGCGGCTGCCTACGCAGTCAAGCAGAAAACGGCGGAAGCTAAACTTCCATCAAGCGCTGGTACGAAACCCAATCTCTTCACATCTGGGGCAATGGTCTCACGACCTGGTTTCAGAGTTTCGAAAGAGAAGGACGACGCCGCAAAGGGAGAGACCGCGATGGCAACTACGAGTCTGAATCCCCCCCAAGAGGCATCTCCCCGACGCTTTGCGTACTGGGATAAAAGAAAGGCCGCAAGGATCATTAAAAAATATGAGGGAGCATCGCAGGAGAAGCTGTCGCCGGAAGAAGCGAAAGCTCTGATACCAAATTTCCAGAGGCCCTATGTGCCTAAGAGGGTGAACGGTAATCCCTTCAAACGCCAGAGATCGGACGGAGAGGTAAACCCCATCCGAAGCGGCATCAGTTCAACCCCGTAGTGGGAAAACTCAGCTTTGCTGAAGTAACCAAGGACAGAATCCTTATAGGTTTCATTGACCGAGGTAAGGACCGTTGGTCCATCCCCAAAGACCGGTGGCTGTATGTCCGGAATGAAATGGGCAGGGCCCTCCTCGACTTAATGCGTGAGTCTCCGGGTAGTCCGCCGCGAGGTACTGACGCGGGCTGGCACCAAGGTCAGATCAAAATATTCGCGTGCGAGGATGCAAGAACTGTCGCACTGTATAAGGCAGCAGTTGCAAGACTGGGTGAAGTCTACCCAGGGGCAAGACTAGATGTCGTCGACTGGAAGGACATTCCTGCTCGGCCAAGGGCAAGGGCATGGATTCCTGCCGTCCCTGCAGAACCCGAGAATATTTTTGAGATGCTGCAGGTCTGGAATCCGTCTCTCCCGACGCAGGATTGGGGCGTCAATATGGTCGATGATGTTGTTGGGCCCAATAGACAGGTGGTTATCACTCTGAATAAGGAGGCGCTCGAGCCCCTTAAACGGTGCAACGGACGAGTGCATTACGGCTTGGGTCAGATCGCGATCCACGTATACCGTGGCGATGCACAGCGCGCTGCTATTCCGGACGCTCCGGAGGACTCGGAGATCGAGGCATCGGAAGGGGAAGCAGAGGAGTCCGACGCGGAAAGTATGTTATCCGCCACGTCAAATTGCGATGGTGCTTCGAACAACTCGGCGATAGAAGAAAGCCTGCTTGACGAAGAAGGCCTCGACGTCACGATCGTGGCTAAACCTGAGCACACTAACGGTGATACTGCTTCAGACAGCAGGGTTCCTCGTTGAGAGACAGCCCCCGGAACAGGCCAGACCTCGACGACACGCTGGCGGCAGGGAAGTCTGAGCTCTCTCATGTTGGTGGTGCTTCAGATAAATCTGCATAAATCTAAAGCAGCCTCGGCTGTTTTAAGCAGTCGTCTTTCTAAAGGCGACGTAGACGTGGTCGTTATCCAAGAGCCCTGGGTCAATAGCTCTAGGATCTGTGGATTGGGGACTAAGGGGTACAAGCTCATCCAAGCCAATGATGAGGGCAAGGTCAGAACCTGTATTTTGGTAAAGTCTGAGCTAAACACCTTTCTATTACCCAACTACTCAAATGGTGACGTTACAGCTGCCAGCTTAACAGTCGGCAGCACCAGCCTAACGATGGCGTCGGTCTATATGCCCTATGACGCCGAAGAACCTCCTCCACAAAAGGAGGTGAAAGATCTGGTGGATAATTTTTGTACGGGCCATCTTATTATTGGAGCTGACGCTAATGCTCATCACGTCCAGTGGGGAAGCTCCGATATTAACGCTAGGGGCGAGTCTCTGTTTGACTACCTACTAACAACTAACCTGGTGGTTTGTAACGTGGGTAACGAGCCTACTTTTATAACTAAAGCTCGTAGGGAGGTTATAGACCTCACTGTTTGTAGCGAAGGCGCTTATGAGTCGGTCAGAAAATGGCGTGTTCTTGATGAGCATACATTTTCTGACCATCGGTACATAGAAATTATGTTAGACTTTATTGTTGAGCAGCCAGTTATGAAACGAAATCCACGCAACACTAACTGGCAGCTACATAACCAAATATTAGCTAGGGACCTACCAGTATTACCTCCACAAGCCCCCTCATCAGTGGGAGAACTGGATGATCTGGTAACGACCTTTACAACGGCGCTCTCAAATGCCCTAGAGCAGGCTTGTCCAGTACCAAAACCACGCGGCAAACATAGACCCCACTGGTGGTCTTACGACCTGGATTCGTTCCGTATATCATGCAGGAAGCAATTTAACAAGGCCAAGAGTCGATGATACAGCGAGACTTAGACGAGTGCTATCAAAAACTCAAACAGCTATATCAATTAGCTATTTACGGAAGCCTGACGGATCTTGGACCAGCACGGAAGGGGAAACCCTAGAGCTGCTCCTGAACACACACTTTCCGGGGAACTTGTATGATGCACCTGTAGCATCTGCAACAAACCTGGCGGTAAACATACCCATTACGGAGGAAAGGGTAAGGTGGGCAATCAAAAGCTTTGAGCCGTTCAAGGCAGCTGGGCCAGACGGGATTTTCCCCGCACAACTCATAAACACGCTGGAAATATCAGCTAAATGGCTGGTAGTTCTCTATTCAGCCTGCCTGGCTCTTAATTACATTCCGTGCTCCTGGAGAAGCGCCACGGTAGTCTTTATTCCAAAGGCTGGGAAGGCCTCACACTATGAGCCTAAAGACTACAGACCGATCAGTCTCTCGTCTTTTGCACTTAAAACCTTCGAGAGGATAATTAGCGATTATCTCTCCTCTACTATTGATAGCAACCTTATTTCTAGCTATCAACATGCATACACCAAAGGTAAATCAACGGAAACTGCGCTCCACAGCCTAGTCTCTATTGTTGAAAAATCATTACATGAAAAGGAGTACTGTCTCGTGGCCTTTCTGGACATCGAAGGGGCTTTCAACAATATAAGGCCGGAGGCTATTAACACTGCTTTAACAAACCTGGGCATAAATAGGTCTCTTATTGGACTAATTGATCAACTACTAAAGGGAAGGAAAATAGTTTCTTCACTGGGAACAGTTGATCTTTCACGCTATGTCACAAGAGGAACGCCTCAGGGTGGTGTTCTCTCCCCGCTCCTATGGAACCTCACCGTAAACTCGCAGCTACGAGACACAAGGTGGGGGGGCGGGAAGATAGTGGCATATGCAGACGATTTAGCTATTGCATATAGGGGCAAATTCCCACAAACCCTGTGTGACTTGATGCAAGTAGCACTGCGAGAAGTTTCTTCATGGTCCTCTCGCTGCGGACTTAGCATCAACCCGGGAAAGGTGGAGCTTGTCCTTTATACCAGGCGGTACAAGATACCACCGTTGAACCTACCAGAACTAGATGGCGTGCGCCTGAACTTAGCTGACAAAGCCAAATTCCTAGGCACAGTTCTAGATAGAAAGCTTAACTGGAAGGAGAATGTCATCCAGCGCCAGAGGAAAGCGTGCATTGCACTTTACACGTGTAAAAGAGCCATTGGCAAAAAATGGGGGCTCAACCCCAAAATTTGCAGATGGATCTACACTGCAATAATCCAGCCAATTATGCTGTATGGAGTCGTGGTATGGTGGCCTGCGCTAAGAAAGGCAACAAACCTAAATCTGTTAGGGAAAGTCCACAGATCGAGCATGATCTGTATAAGCGGGGCGTTAAGAACAACGCCCAATGAAGCTCTCCAGGCCATTCTTGGCTTTTTGCCACTGCATCGGCTGTGCAGCATCGGCTGTGCGTCTAAGGGAAACGTCCATCTGGGGCGCAAGCACTATTGGACACTCCTGTATTCTAAGATCTTACAGCTTTCTCCCTCTGAGCACAGATCGGTGTGCGACCACAACAATCGGAGATTATTGTTTTAGAATAAACATTCCCAGCAGGGAAGACTGGGAGAACATAGATCGGTGTCCCGCTACTAATGGCGGCACTTTTATATACACCGACGGCTCGAAGTTAGACGGCAGAGTCGGAGGAGGGGTTTACTCAAGGGATTTGGACCTAGAACTCTCCTTTAGACTACCTGATCACTGCAGCGTCTTCCAGGCTGAAGTTTCAGCAATCATGGACGCCGTGACTTGGATAGGTGAACGCACCATCGGACAGGATATCTGTATTTTCAGCGACAGCCAA
The DNA here is from genome assembly GCA_964058755.1 of Campiglossa producta. NCBI lineage: Eukaryota > Metazoa > Arthropoda > Insecta > Diptera > Tephritidae > Campiglossa > Campiglossa producta. Next base: position 272,233 of record CAXKVI010000018.1, on the reverse strand, counting down.
GCGGCCATCAAATCCCTTGGCTCTTACTCGTTCAACTCTGAACTGACGCTCAGCTGTCGTCGATCTCTTCAAGAGATGGCCCAACAGAACCGCGTGAACCTCACATGGGTCCCGGGACACAGGGACATTGAGGGAAACTGTAGGGCAGACGAACTTGCCAGGCAGGGCACGACCAAGCAGATTCTTCAAGATAAAGAGCGCATATGTATACCGTTTGCCACGTGCAAGCTAATGCTGAAGGAGCATACACTCCGCGAAGCCAACGAAAGATGGCTACAAGCCCCAGGGTGCCGGATATCCAAGCAAGCCTGGCCAAAATGCGATCTTAAAAGATCTAGACACATATACGCCCTAAAAAGGAAGGAAATCTCCATATTAATAGGTGTTTTAACCGGGCACTGCCTTATTGGTAGGCACGCAGCAAGGCTAGGCGTTCCCTACCGACGATGCTGCAGGAGTTGCAAAGATGATGAGGAAGAGGAAACGGTGGAGCACCTCATCTGCAACTGCCCGGCCTTAAGCGGAGCGAGAAGGCGCTCTCTGGGAGTTCCCTTCCTGGTTAGCTTAAGCCAGGTCGCGGAGCTAGACATAAAGGACTTGATGGCCTTCATCAAGTTATCAAAATGGTTCGAGGAGGGGTAGCGGTGTCGGTTAGGAGTGTCAGTCCCGGGTTTCGGCTATATGGAGAGTCCCGACAGCACTGGGATTTTCCATATGGCCGGGCCCCGGGACTGACTTTCCTAGTGTTTGGTGGTATCACAACGGGCCTTTTATTACTGGCCTAGGTGTGCCTTTCCGGCAGCCACTTCTACCTACCTACCTACCTACCTTATTTTATTTGTTTTTCATTTATAACATACGAGTCAAACCTTTAAAACTCTATACTACATGTTGAAAATAATCTGACAGAAGAGTTGACTTTTTCAATAACGTGAAGCAACTTCCAAACCTACTTCCAAAATCTGCAAAGTGGTCCATAACTCTTGAATAAGAAGACTTACACAAATTTTCATATCTATAAAAAATGTTACTTCAGAAGTGCACTTTAAGATGCATATGCCAAAAATATTGAAAGTGTCCAAATTTATCTCTTTTTGTAGTAGTTTGGTTTGGAAAGTGAGTCTGACCGCGATTTTGGCCATATGAGGAATTTCATATCAAACCCAATATGCATTAAACCCGACCCCTCAGAATTTGATGAAATTTTGCATAGAGTACATCTTACCTATCCACAGCCTCATTTTTAGAAAATGCATTTTCGAAAAATTGTGGGCGTGGCAAGGTATCGAAATATTCGAAAAATGACGATAATAGATACTTTTAAAGTGTGATTACTACGGAATGGTTTTACCGATTTCAAAGATCTTCATACCATTAGAAAGGTATTGAAGTTTGCTTTCAAAAAATTGACTGTACAAAATTTTTGGTGCACTGAAAAAAAAAATGTTTTCCAAAAAAAAATTTGAAACTGAAAAAACACTTAAAAGATCAAGTAATTTTGAAAAATAAGAATTTTTTTAGAAAGGTTTATTTAATATATATAACATATCTGAAAACTAAAATGCGTTTTTTTTCTTTTTTTTAATTTATGTATTTAAGTATATGCATTTTCTAATATTTTGATATCACGCGTAAACTAATCAACCGATTTCAAAAATTGTTATACCGTTACTTACTTACTTAAGATAGCCTTTAACCGCCTAGGCGATTTTGGCCGTCTAAAATGTTTTGCCAACTGGCGCCAATTAGAGACATCGCATGTTCTCAGATCTGCCTCCACTTGGTCCTGCCATCGGAGTGGTGGCCTGCCTCTTCCTATACTTCCACCGGCGGGAGCCGATAAGAGTACCTTCTGGGCCCGAGCGTCTTCGTTCATTCGCACCGTGTCCCAGCCAGCGAAGCCGCTGGGTTTTAATTCGCTAAACTATGTCGGCGTCTGCGTAAAGCTCATACAGCTCATCGTTATATCTTCTTCGGTACTCGCCGTCGCCAACTTTTAGGGCCATAAATCTTTCGAAGAATTTTTCTCTCGAATACTCCCAAAGTCGCCCCGTCAGATGCTGTCAGTGCATGCTTCTGCACCATATAGCAGGACAGGTACGATAAGTGACTTATAGAGTGTTGTTTTTGTTCGTCGAGAGAGGACTTTATTTCTCAATTGCCTACTCAGCCAAAAGTAGCAGACTTGAATTTTGTGAACTGAGCCACCTATAATTTTTTCGACGGCCATATATTTTGATGAAAGTTGTTAGTATGGCTCACAACGATTAAACAAAAATACGTATATAACAATTTTTCGAAATTCGAATTATTTTCAAAGTTATAGCTATCAACACTTTTCGAAATTCCTCACTTTTTGATGATTTTCTCACGATTGGTCAAACCGATTTTGCTAATTTTTTAAATAAATATCAAATATGGTATCTTCTACCAAATGACGATTAAAAATTTTGCATATAAATTTTTTTTGCAAACATTTTTCGCAATTTTCATCTTCTCCATCGTGGTCAGATAGCGCTTTTGTATGATGTTGTTGGGCATTGCATTAGTAACTATTAGCAAAAAAAAAAATTTTTGGCACTCTAAGGGAGCGGAAGTTATTTACATTTTTTACTTTCATAGTACACAGTACGTAGAGAAAAAAAAATTCATATAAAAAATTAACAAGTCTGTAAAAAATGTAAATAACTCCCGCTCCCTTAGAATGCCAGAAATTCCAGCTAACATGAAAACAACGGCTCGAATATTTCACGTACAACGAAAAGGTCGGCAGCTCAATGTTCTTGAGATAATGGAGATATACAAGTTCAAAACATTTGACGGCAGGATAATAAACGACGAAATATTTGAACCCTTAAAACTAATTTACAAAAAATAGCACAAGCCAGCAGGTGCAGCAACCAAACACGTAACAATGAACAAGCAGAAACGAAAAATGAACCAAACGGCAAAAATCACCGATTTCTACCTACCTTAACCTACCGCTTAGCTAACAAGCGGTATGTCAACGTCAGGTAACAGCTCGGACGTATCAATACCGCGCACACACATATGCATATTAACGTTACGTACCACGGACACATAGATTGACATTACCTGCGGGAGCACCCATGGACTGTAAAAAACAACGCAACGGATAGACACAGACCAGAACGAAATTAGACATTGATATGGAATCAACTAATAAATACAGATGTGTGAAGCTATGAAGAAAATGTTCCTCTTAACTTCGAAACATTACCTTAAACAAAGCAGCTCTGATGTCTGAGAATTTTCCAGCAGTCCAACATTCGTCGATGCCGTATTTGCGCTAGTTGTCACTTTAAACTGAAGGATGCTATTGCTGATAATCAGCGTTCTACTGAAACGGAAAGTGAACATGCAGCAGATATACTAAATCACTCGAACGTAACAAACTCGGCGAGGTCAACTTTATCAGATGATCAAAGCTTACTACGAACAAATTTTGGAGAATATGAAATATTATCTCTATTACCAAACACCATGTCATCGAAGGAAATTAAAGACTTTTTGGGTATGATTTATCTTACGAATTGATTAAAATTAGCAAAGATATACAAAAACTAAAACAAAATACAAAGAAAATAAAACAAAATTGAAAAAAAAATTTATATATATGTATATCTGACTCCTCCAGCTTAATTGAGTACATATTCGTTGAAATATATTCGAAATTTTCCAAAATTCTTATAGGTTGCGTATACCGGCCAAACAAATACATTGATTTTGACGGCTTTATTGATTCAATTGAAGATCTTAGCTTAAGCTATAACAATGTTGTGGTAGTTGGTGATTTCAACAGTGACCTGCTTACTGAAAATTATCTTTGACCATGCAAACGCTTTCTCTTTTCCCAGTAAATAATTTATCTCCTACGCATTTCACACGAACAAGTAGCACTCTTTTGGACGTATTTTTCGTGAATGACTTGTCAAAAATCCTGCTCTTTGATCAGCTCTCTGTCCCGAACTTTTCCAAGCATGACTTAATTTTCCTAACTTACGATATACAATTTTCATTTACACCGGATTCTTATTCGTATCGTGACTTTGTGCATATAAATTATGAGCTACTCGAAGCAGATGTTGATGGCATACCATGGGAGTCGATCTCTAGCTTGCCAACCGCTAATGACCAAGTAAATTTTCTTCAAAACAATATTTCCTCTCTTTTTGAAAAACACGTGCCGATTGTGACAAAACCTTGTAAATCCCAAAAGCGGCCTTGGTTTAACAACTACATTAAGGGACTTATTCAAAAACGTAACAGAGCATACCGCAAGTGGAAAAGAGATAAATGTGCAGAAAATTATAATATTTTCAGGTCTCAGAGAAGAGAAGTCAATAAAGTTATTAAAACACAGAAACTCAAATACTATGAGTATCGATTTGGTACTGCTGTGGGGTGTAATAAAAGATGGAAATACATTCGTGATATTGGCATTGGTTTTAAAATTAATGGCATCGCTGAAAATATAAATTTAAATGAACTGAATGAAAAGTTTGTTCAGTCGTCTAGCTGTGACACAAACATACGTTGTGAAAGATACACCGAATGTATGCATGGTACGATTCCTGGGTTTTCTTTTTCGAGCGTTGATGATTTTACAGTGGTTAAGTCTGTCCTTAGTGTCAAGTCTAATGCCACCGGCTTAGATGGTATACACCCAAAATTTTTAAAATGCCTACTCCCTAAAATCTTACCTCACGTTACCTTTGCCCTGAATACTATCTTGGCCACGTCCACTTTCCCTGATTGTTGGAAGGTGGCCAAGGTAATTCCAATTAAAAAACCCAATGGGGAATTTAGGCCCATAGCAATATTGCCATTTTTATCTAAGGTCCTCGAACGTATCATGTATGTCCAAATAAACTCATTTTTAAGTAGCAATTCATTGTTAAATAGAATCCAATCTGGCTTTAGAGCTAACCGGAGCTGTACTACTGCATTAATCAAGGTATCGGACGATATAAGGCTAAACATTAACAACAACTTTATTACTTTTTTAACGCTTTTGGATCATTCGAAAGCCTTCGATACTGTTAATCATAACATTCTCACCATGAAACTCAAAAACTTGTTCAACTTCTCACCGCCATCTGTACGTTTGCTACAGTCTTACCTCAGCGATCGGTCCCAAGCTGTTTGCGCGACAACATTATGTCTAGTTATTTATCTACAAGCAAGGGTGTTCCTCAAGGCTCGATTCTTGGTCCACTGTTGTTTGTTTTATATATCAATGACCTTCAAAGCGTGTTAAACTACTGTGACATTCATATTTATGCTGACGATGTTCAATTATTTCTTAGTTGTCCCATTGGTTCTGTCAACAACTGCATTTGGAAAATCAATTCCGACCTAGAATGCGTAAACAGGTGGGCGTGTGATAATGGGTTATTTCTAAACCCTAGAAAATCGCAGTGTTTGGTAATTTATAAGAAGTCCCTGCCACTGGATGACTTCGATCAGTTAAAACTAAACAACTCGGTTATCAAATTTGTGAATACCGCTAAAAATCTAGGAGTAATTTTCAATAGGACTTTAACTTGGAACAACCACATATATGTTGTCATAGGCAGGGTCTACGGAATGCTTCGCTCTCTTTGGACGACTCAGCACTTTACTCCAGTGAAAATTCGATTGCTCCTAGCTAAAACATTTTTGCTACCAACTCTTCTTTATGGATCTGAAGTATATGCCAGTTGTGATAGTGTGTGCCGTAGCAAGCTTAATGTCCTATACAACAACGTTGCACGATATGTGTATGGCGTTAAACGTCGTGAACACATATCTGTATTTGCCAGACAACTATCCTCTGTAAGCTTGGATAATTTACTCAAGGTCAAATGCCTAACACTTCTTCACAAGGTCATAGTAACACAAGAACCCGAATACCTTAGGGAACGCCTTCAATTTACAAGATCGCCTCGTTTGTTGAACCTAATTAATATGAAGTATTGCAACTTAATAACTGAACGCCAGTTCTTCGTTTTTGCTGTTCGCCATTGGAACTCTTTGCCTGAGAAGCTTAAAACAATACAAAATCCACTGCGCTTCAAGACCGAGCTGCTACATCATTTCGCCTAATAAGTCGTGCATACGGTTCTTTTGCTTAACTTTCTCCTTTTCTTAAGTTTTCCCTATTCCAAAACCTTTCCTTTCCTTTCTAAATCTCTAACCACCTTCACAAAATCAATGTTAAAGTTAAGTTTCCCGATGAAATTTGTTAAGTACTGTTTAATTTAAGTTAAACTCAAACACTGTAAAGTAACCTAAGGTTGTGTGTTTGTTGAATAAATAAATAAATAAATAAATATACCTTTCTAATGCTATGAAGATCTTTGAAATCGGCAAAGCTCTTCCGTAGTAATCACATTTTAAAAGTACTTATTATCGTCATTTTTCGATTATTTCGATACCTTGCCACGCCCACAATTTTCCGAAAATGCAACTTCTAAAAATGAAGTTGTGTTTGGGTAGGTAAGATGTACCTCTATGCAAAATTTCATAAAATTCTGAGGGGGTAGGGTTCAATATTTATTGGGTTTGATATGAAATTCATCAATTGTGTGTTCACATATATTCACACATACTAGCACAAAAAACCGCGCATGTGCAGAAGTGTCACTTTCATTCATTGCAAAGATAGCTTACAGCAATATAGAAGTATTAAATATATGATCTAGGAGTGCTCCGAAGCTGGTTTGCTGGTTACTGAACAAAAACTAACGACAGCACTTCATTCATCGATGCGATCATAGCGCTCACACAAGCGAAGCAAGCAAAGAGCGTACTAATCTGTGTGAATGTGTTTCTAAATTCCACGGACAATTGTGCCACTAGATGCCTACGGCTGTTCTAAATGAAATTTTTTTTTAAAATTTACATTATCTAATGAAAAAGTACGTTGCATTTCAGTAATATTATTTTGACGCTCTATTTACCTTTTTCGGGCGGATTTAGGTTGATTGAAAGTAATTTGATAAAATTTTTCGTAACGTTACGTAACAGTCCAAACTTCAAAATATTTTTTTTGTGCAAAATCTAGCTCGTTAAAAAACCATAAAAAATCCATTTTCCTCGAGCATTTCCAGTCTATCTTTTCAAATAAACTGCAATATTAGTAGAATTTGTAGTTATGTCTTCCCTCGTGACGGGTGGACACCTTGCCGCGGTACGAGGGCCTAAGTCGATAGCCACAGGGCTACTCTGCCCTTGTGATCATAGCGCTGCCCGGTACTACATCACGAGAGAAGCCAAGCCTCTCTGGCGCGACGACTAAGATCTTCCCCCTCCCAGTCCAGGGTGTTATGCGACCACGTGCCCATTGGACGTTTGCAGCCGGGAGGCAAATCGTGGCTGTAATCGAGCGGAGCCTCTGTGATACCGGGCCGCCTCGGAGAGTAACTATGGCCTTACCGCGGTATGGGGCTCTACCGCGGTGGGCGACACATTTCCCTTACTCTTCCCTTGACCCTAAGCTGGCTTTGCCCGGCGAGGGTTCGTACGAACAAGATGAAAAATAGTAATAAAAACCCTAAAACTAAAGATACAACCACGTATACTGCACAGCAGAGGAGGAAAATGCTGGAGCAAGCGAGAACGCAAGATCGGAGGACAAACTCCATTTCATTATCAGCCGAGAGATCGACAGCGATGGTAACTACGGGTCGATTAGCTCTGGATAATAAGGGGGAAATCCCCAAGGTAAGTACCGGTACAAACACAGTGAAGCCAAGAACGGCTGATGCTAAACATCCAGGAAGTGCCAGTACCGAAACCAAGTCTTTAACGTCTGTGGCAGTGGTCTTACGACCTGGCCCCAGAAAAGACATTTCCCAGTCGCTTGGGACAAAAGAGCGGCCGCAAGGATCCTGGAGAAATACGAGGGTATTTCACAAGGGACGCTATCGCCGAATACCAGAAAGACGGTGGAGATGGCTGAAGGGGGCAATCGCCAAGGTAAGTACCGGTACAAACACAGTGAAGCCAAGAACGGCTGATTGTAAACCTCCAGTAAGTGCCGGTACCGAAACCAAGTCTTTAACGTATGTGGCAGTGGTCTTACGACCTGGCCCCAGAAAAGACATCTCCCAGTACTTGGGACAAAAGAGCGGCCGCAAGGATCCTCAAGAAATACGACGCTATCGCCGAATGCCAGAAAGACGGTGTAGATGGCTGAAGCTCTCTTACCGAACTTCCAAAGCAATTATGCGCCAAAGAAGGTTAATGGAAATGCCTTCAAACGCCAGAGATCGGGCGTGGATTTAAAACCTCACCCGAAGCGGCAGCAGAACACCTCCGTAGTGGGTAAACTCAGCTTTGCTGAAGTGACCAAGGACAGGATCCTCATAGGCGTCACTAACTGAGGTAACGAAAGCTGGGCCATCCCTAGGGACCAGTGGCGGTACGTCCGGAACGCGATCGGTAATGCCCTTCTTGACATTATGGATGAGTCTCCGGGTGCCACGCCGATGGGTTCTGATGCGGGATGGTACCATGGCCGAATCAAGGTATTCACTTGCGAGGATGCAAAAACTGTTGCACTGTACAAGGCAGCAGCTGCAAGACTGGGTGAGATCTACCAAGGGGCAAGAATCGAGGTTGTCGACTGGAAGGACATCCCGGCTCGGCCAAGGGCAAGAGCATGGATTCCTGCCATCCCTGCTGAACCTGAGAGAATTCTCAGGATGCTGCGGATCATGAACCTGTCTCTGCCGACGCAGGACTGGAGTGTCAATCTGGTTGAGGATGCGGTAGGGCCTGATGGGCAAGTGGTCTTCGCCTTGAATAAGGAGGTACTTGAGCCCCTTAAACGGTGCAATTGACGAGTGCACTACGGCATGGGTCAGATCGTGATCCACGTATACCGCGGCGATGCACAGCGCGCTGCTATTTCGGCTGCACCGTAGTACTCGGACATCACAGTGCCGGAAGAGGAGTCGGAGAAGTCCGACTCGGAAAGTATGGTATTTGCCACGTCAAATGGCGAAGGAGCAGTGAACAGCTCGGAGATGGGAGATAGCCTGCTGGACGGGGAAGACCTCAACGTCACAGTGATGGAAGCTAGTCTTGAGCGCACCAATGTTGACACTGCCACAGTTAGTAGGGTTTCCGCCACGCCAAATCGTGGTCTGAACAAATCGTCGTTGAAAGATAAGCCTCCAGACGAGGTGGAGCTCGACGATACGGCGGAGGCAGGGAAGTATGAGCGCTCTCATGTTGGTGGTGATTCAGATAAACTTGCACAAATCTAAAGCAGCCTCGGCTGCTTTAATCAGTCGTCTTTCTAAAGGCGACGTAGATGTGGTCCTCATCCAAGAACCCTGGGTCAACAGCTCAAGGATTTGCGGTTTGGGGACTAAAGGTTTTAAGCTTATCCGAGCCAGCGAGGGGCAGGGTTAGAGCCTTTATTTTGGTTGAGTCTGAGCTGAACGCCTTTCAATCAATGCTAGAGAAGAGTCGTTGTTTGACTATTTGTTAACAACTAACCTGGTAGTTTGCAAAGTGGGTAACGAACCTACGTTTATTATTAAAACCCGTAGGGAGGTCATAGATCTCACTATTTGCCGGAAACGCAACCCACGTAACACTGACTGGCAGCTACACAATGAAATACTATCTACTACCCCAAAAGTCCTCATCAGTATGGGAGTTGCAGGATCTGGTAAACCCCTTTACAACGGCGCTCTCGAATGCCCTAGAGCAGGCTTGCCCAGTGCCAAAAGCACGCGGTAAACATAGGCCGCATTGGTGGTCCTACGACCTGGACTCGCTCCGCAAATCATGTAGGACACAATTTAATAAGGCCAACAGCCTTGGCACGGAGACTCAATGGCTCGAATATAAAATTAAACTTAGGGCCTACAAAAGAGCTCTGAGTCAGGCGAAGAGAGTATCGTGGCGAAATTTCTGCACTGGCGTCGAAAATGTCGACGATACAACGAGACTTAGACGAGTGCTCTCAAAAACTCAAACAGCCACAAGCTATTTGCGCAAACCTGACGGATCCTGGACCAGCACGGAGAGGGAAACCCTAGAGCTGCTCTTGAATACGCACTTCCCAGGGAACTTCCATGAAGAACCCGTAGCACCTACAACAAACCTGGCTGTATACATACCCATCACGCAGGAAAAGGTTAGGTGGGCGGTTAAAAGCTTCGAACCGTTCAAGGCTGCCGGGCCAGTCGGGATTATTCCCGCACAACTTGTAAACACGCTGGAGGTATCAGCCAAATGGCTGGTATTTCTCTATACAGCCTACCTGGCTCTTAGCTACATTCCGTGCTCCTGGAGAAGTGCCACGGTAGTGTTTATTCCTGAGGCGGGGAAGGTGTCTCATTACGAGCCCAAGAACTATAGGCCGATCAGTCTCTTATCCTTTGCGCTTCATAGCCTAGATTCTGTTATTGAAAAATCGCTGTATGAAAGGAGTACTGTCTTGTTGCCTTTTTAGATATTGAAGGAGCCTTCAACAACATAAGCCGTGATGCTATAAACACCGCTTTAACAAGTCTGGGCATAAGCAGGTCTCTTATTGGACTTATTGATCAACTACTAAGGGGTAGACGAATAGTTTTATCACTGGGCTCGGTTGACTTATCACGCAATGTCACAAGGGGAACGTCTCAGGGTGGTGTTCTCTCCCCGCTTCTATGGAACCTAACTGCCAACTCGCTGCTGCGAGACACAAGCTGGGGCGGCGGGAAGGTAGTGGCATATGCAGACGACTTAGCTATAGTATATAGGGGCAACCCTCGTGAAGGGTGGACACCTTGCGCGGTACGAGGGCTTAAGTCGATAGCCACAGGGCTACGCTGCCCTTGTGATCATAGCGCCGCCAGTACTGCATCACGAGAGAAGCCAAGCCTCTCTGGCGCGACGACTAAGATCTTCCCCCTCCCAATCCAGGGTGTTATGCGACCACGTGCCCATTGGACGTTTGCAGTCGGGAGGCAAATCGTGGCTGTAATCGAACGGAGCCTCTCTGATACCGGGCCGCCTCGGAGAGTAACTATGGCCTTACCGCGGTATGGGGCTCTACCGCGGTGGACGATACATTCCCCTTACTCTTCCTTTGACCCTAAACTGGCCTTGCCCGGCGAGGAGTCGTACGAACAAGATGAAAGATAGTAACAAAATCCCTAAAACTAAAGATACAACAATGTATACTGCACAGCAGAGGAGGAAAATGCTGGAGCAAGCGAGAACGCAAATTTGGAGGACAAACTCCATTTCTTTATCAGCCGAGAGATCGACAGCGATGGCAACTACGAGTCGATTAGCTCTGGATAACAAGGGGGCAATCCCCAAAGTAAGTACCGGTACAAACACGGTGAAGCCAACAACGGCTGATGCTAAAGCCCCAGTAAGTGCCGGTACCGAAACCAAGTCTTTAACGTCTGTGGCAGTGGTCTCACGACCTGGCCCCAGAGATCCAAATAAGGGAACGACCGCGATGGCAACTACGGGTCGAAATTTACCCCAAAAGACATCTCCCAGTCGCTCTGAGTACTTGGACAAAAGAGCGGCCACAAGGATTTTGAAGAAATACGAGGGTATTTAACAAGAGACGCTATCGCCGAATGCTAGAAAGACAGTGGAGTTGGCTGAAGCTATCTTACCGAACTTCCAAAGCGATTACGCGCCAAAGAAGGTTAATGGAAACCCCTTCAAACCCCAGAGATCGGAGTGGATTTAAAACCTCACCCGAAGCGGCAGCAACACGCCCCCGTAATGGGTAAACTCAGCTTTGCTGAAGTGACTAAGGATAGGATCCGCATAGGCGTCAATGACCGAGGTAATGAAAGCTGGGCCTTCCCTAGGGACCAGTGGCGGTACGTCCGGGATGCTATCGGTAATGCCCTTCTCGACATTATGGATGAGTCTCCGGGTGCCACTCCGATGGGTTCTGATGCGGGATGGCACCAGGGCCGAATCAAGGTATTCGCTTGCGAGGATGCAAAAACGGTTGCACTGTACAAGGCAGCAGCTGCAAGACTAGGTGAGATCTACCAAGGGGCAAGAATCGAGGTTGTCGACTGGAAGGACATCCCGGCTCGGCCAAGGGCAAGAGCGTGGATTTCTGCTATCCCTGCTGAACCTGAGAGAATTCTCAGGATGCTGAGGATCATGAACCCGTCTCTCCCGACGAAGGACTGGGGTGTCAATCTGGTCGAGGATGCGGTAGGGCCTGATAGGCAAGTGATCTTCACCTTGAATAAGGATGCACTCGAGCCCCTTAAACGGTGCACCGGACGAGTGCACTACGGTATGGGTCAGATCGTGATTCACGTATACCGCGGCGATGCACAGCGCGCTGCTATTTCGGCTGCACCGGAGGACTCGGACATCGCAGTGCCGGAAGGGGAGTCGGAGATGTCCGACTCGGAAAGTATGGTATCTGCCACGTCAAATGGCGAAGGAGCAGGGGACAGCTTGGAGATGGGAGACATCCTGCTGGACGGGGAAGACCTCAACGTCACAGTGATAGCAGCTAGTCCTGAGCGCACCAATGTTGACACTGCCACAGTTAGTAGGATCTCTGACACGCCAAACCGTGGTCTGAACAAATCGTCGTTGAAAGATAAGCCTCCAGACGAGGCGGAACTCGACGATGCGGCGGTGGCAGGGAAGTCTGAGCGCTCTCATGTTGGTGGTTATTCAGATAAACCTGCACTAATCTAAAGCAGCCTCGGCTGCTTTAATCAGTCGTCTCTCTAAAGGCGACGTAGATGTGGTCCTCATCCAAGAACCCTGGGTCAACAGCTCAAGGATTTGCGGTTTGGGGACTAAGGGTTTTAAGCTTATTCGAGCCGGCGAGAGGGTTAGAGCCTGTATTTTGGTTAAGTCTGAGCTGAATGCCTTTCTCTTGCCCAACTATACCAATGGTGACGTTACAGCTGCCAGTTTAACAGTCGACAGTACCAGTCTGACGATGGCGTCGGTCTATATGCCCTACGACGCCGAAGAACTTCCGCCACAGAGGGAGGTAAAAGACCTGGTGGCAAATTTTTCCATGGGTCATCTTATTATCGGAACTGACGCCAATGCTCATCACGGCCAGTGGGGAAGCTCCGATATGAATGCTAGAGGAGAGTCGTTGTTTGTTTAACAACTAACCTGGTAGTTTGCAACGTGGGTAACGAACCTACTTTTATTACTAAAACCCGTAGGGAGGTCATAGATCTAACTATTTGCAGCGAAGGCGGTTATGAGTGGGTCAGAAAATGGCGCGTTCTCGATGAGCACTCATTCTCCGACCACCGGTACGTAGAAATAGTTCTAGACTTTTCTGTTGAGCAGCCGGTTATGAAACGTAACCCACGTAACACTAACTGGCAGCTACACAATGAAATACTATCTAGGGACTTACCAGCACTGTCCCCACAAGTCCCCTCATCAGTAGGGGAGTTGGAGGATCTGGTAAAGACCTTTACAACGGCGCTCTCGAATTCCTTAGAGCAGGCTTGTCCAGTGCCAAAACCACGCGGTAAACATAGGCCGCATTGGTGGTCCTACGACCTGGACTCGCTCCGAAAATCATGTAGGACACAATTTAATAAGGCCAAGAACCTTGGCACGGAGACTCAATGGCTCGAATATAAAGTTAAACTCAGGGCATACAAAAAAGCTCTGAGGCAGGCGAAGAGAGTATCGTGGAGAAATTTCTGCACTGGGGTCGAAAATGTCGACGATACAGCGAGACTTAGACGAGTGCTCTCAAAAACTCAAACAGCCACAAGCTATTTGCGCAAACCTGACGGATCCTGGACCAGCACGGAGAGGGAAACCCTAGAGCTGCTCTTGAATACGCACTTCCCAGGGAACTTGCATGAGGAACCCGTAGCACCTACAACAAACCTGGCTGTATGCATACCCATCACGGAGGAAAAGTTCAGGTGGGCGGTTAAAAGTTTCGAACCGTTCAAGGTTGCCGGGCCAGACGGGATTATTCCCGCACAACTCATAAACACGCTGGAGACATCAGCCAAATGGCTGGTATTTTTCTATACAGCCTGCCTTTCTCTTAGCTACATAGTATAGTATAGTATAGCGGGGAAGGCGTCTCATTTTGAGCCCAAGGACTACAGGCCGACCAGTCTCTCATCCTTTGTGCTCAAAACCTTCGAGAGGATAATAAATGACTACCTCTCCTCTACTATTGATAGCAACCTGATCTGTAGCTATCAGCATGCATACACCAAAGGGAAATCTACAGATACTGCGCCTCAGGGTGGTGTTCTCTCCCCGCTTCTATGGAACCTCACTGTCAACTCGATGATGCGAGACACAAGCTGGGGAGGCGGGAAGGTAGTGTCATATGCAGACGACTTAGCTATAGTATATAGGTGAAAATTCCCACAAACCCTGTGCGACTTGATGCAAGTAGCACTGCGAGAGGTTTCCTCATTGGTAAAATATTACAAGTGCAAATTATAAACAAAAGAAAATAGAAGTCAACATTGTTGTTGTTTTCAGTGGTTGCTCGATTACTGCTTATTCCCTTACATATGGCATAACTATGAGGAATTTACATAAGTATATTTTTAACAGTGAGCTAAATCCTGGTTTGTTTCAATGACGAAATGTAATAATTTACTTATAAATGTATATACATTTGTAGCCAGATTTATAAAACTATATCTAAGTTTAACAATTTTATTTATAATAGGTTAAAATTTTGTTATTCAGCTGTCAAATAATGAGTAGGGTGTATGTGAAACCATAAAGATAGACATTGCATATTTTTGTGTTAATTGTGATTCTTGTTATTGTTTATTGTGTTGCCTACTCTTTTTTTTAGTAAATTAAAGCTGGACTGGTATTCTCTCCCCGCTTCTATGGAACCTCGCTGTCAACTCGATGCTGCGAGACACAAGCTGGGGGGCGGGAAGGTAGTCGCGACCACAACAGTCGGAAATAGCGGTTTTAAAATCAACATTCCAAGCAGGGAAGAATGGAAGAGCACGGATCGGAGTCTCACCACTCATGGCGGCACTTCCATTTATACTGATGGCTCGAAGCTAGACGGCAGAGGTGGAGGAGGGGTTTATTCAAATGATCTGAACCTTGAGCTCTCCTTCAGACTACCTGATCACTGCAGTGTCTTCCAGGCTGAAGTTTCAGCAATCATGGACGCCGCGGCTTGGATAGGCCAACACACTATCGGACAGGACATTTTTATATTCAGCGACAGCCAGGCGGCCATCAATTCCCTTGGCTCTTATTCGTTCAACTCTGAACTGGCGCTCAGCTGTCGTCGATCTCTACAAGAGATGGCCCAACAGAATCGCGTGACCCTCACATGGGTCCCGGGGCATAGGGACATTGAGGGAAATTGTAGGGCAGACGAACTTGCGAGGCAGGGCACGACCAAGCAGGTTGTTCAGGATAAAGAGCGCTTAGGTATGCCGTTTGCCACATGCAAGCTTATGCTGAAGGAGTACACACTCCGCCAAGCCAACGAAAGATGGCTGCAATCTCCAGGAACCTGGCCGAAATGGTATCATAAAAGATCAAGACAAATTTATGCCCTAAGGAGAAGAGAAATCTCCATATTAATAGGCGTATTAACTGGGCACTGCCTCATTGGTAGGCACGCAGAAAGACTAGGTGTGCCCTACCGACGATGCTGTAGGAGTTGTAAGGATGATGAGGAGGAGGAAACGGTGGAGCACCTCATCTGCAACTGCCCGGCTTTAAGTGGCGCGAGAATGCGCTTTTTGGGAGTTCCCTTCCTGGTTAGCCTACGCCAGGTCACGGAGCTGGACATAAAGGACCTGATGGCCTTCATCAAGTCATCTAAATGGTTCGAGGAGGAGTAACGGAGTCGGTATAGGAACGTCAGTCCCGGGATTCTGCTATGTGGAGAATTCCGTTAATACCGGGATTTTCCATATGGCAGGGTAACGGAACTGACTTTCCTAGTGTTGGTGGTATTACAACGGGCCTTTTAATACTGGCCTAGGTGTGCCTCTGCGGCAGCCACTTGAACCTAACCTATATAGGGGCAAATTTCCACAAACCCTGTGCGACTTGATGCAAGTAGCACTGCATGAGTTTTCCTCATGGTGCTCGCGCTGCGCAATGAGCATCAACCCGGGAAAAGTAGAACTGGTCCTTTTCACCAACCGCTATAAGATACCACCGTTAATACTACCAAAACTGAACGACGTGCGCCTTTAGGCACAGTTCTGGATAAGAAACTAACCTGGAAGGAGAATGTTCTTCAGGGCCAGAAGAAAGCGTGTATTGCACTCTACACGTGCAAAAGAGCCATTGAAAAAAATGGGGCTCAGCCCCAAAATATGCAAATGGATCTACACTGCAATCATTCGACCAATCATGCTCTATGGAGTTGTGGTATGATGGCCTGCGCTGAGCAAGGCCACAAGCCTTAATCTGTTAGGTAAAGTACACAGATCTTGCATGATCTGTATAAGCGGTGCGTTAAGAACAACGCCCAATGAATCACTCCAGGCCATTCTTGTTATTTTGCCACTCGATATGGAAGGGCACCGGGTAGCAGAAGAATCGGTTCTGCGTCTAAGGGAAACGTCCGGCTGGGCCGCAAGCACAACTGGGCACGCCAGTATTTTGGGATCCTATAGCTTTCTTCCGCTGAGCACAGATCGTTGTGCGACAACAATAGTCGGAGATAGCGGTTTTAAAACAAACATTCCCAGCAGAGAGGAATGGAAGAGCACGGATCGGGGTCCCGCCACTCATGGCGGCACTTCCATTTATACTGATGGCTCGAAGTTAGACGGCACAGTTGGAGGAGGGGTTTATTCAAAGGATCTGAACCTTGAGCTCTCCTTCAGACTACCTGATCACTGCAGTGTCTTCCAGGCTGAAGTTTCAGCAATCATGGACGCCGCGGCTTGGATACGCCAACACAATATCAGACAGGATATTTTTATTTTCAACTACAGCCAAGCGGCCATCAAATCCCTTGGCTCTTACTCGTTCAACTCTGAACTGACGCTCAGCTGTCGTCGATCTCTACAAGAGATGGCCCAACAGAACCTCACATGGGTCCCGAGGCAAAGAGACATTGAGGGAAATTGTAGGGCAGCCGCACTTGCGAGGCAGGGGACGACCAAGCGGGTTCTTCGGGATAAGGAGCGCTTAGGTATGCCGTTTGCCACATGCAATCTAATGCTGAAAAAGTACACACTCCGCCAAGCTAACGAAAGATGGCTGCAAAACAAGGATGCCGGATATCCAAAGAAACCTTGCCGAAATGGGATCATAAAAGATCAAGACAAATTTATGCCCTATGCGTATTAACTGGGCACTGCCTTATTGGTAGGCACGCAGAAAGACTAGGTGTGCCCTACCGATGATGCTGTTGGAGTTGCAAGGATGATGAGGAGGAGGAAACGGTGGAGCACCTCATCAGCAACTGCCCGGCTTTAAGTGGGAGTGCGCTTTTTGGGAGTTCCCTTCCTGGTTAGCCTACGCCAGGTCACGGACTTGGACATAAAGGACCTGATGGCCTTCATCAAGTCATCTAAATGGTTCGAGGAGGAGTAACGGTGTCGGTTTAGGAACGTCAGTCCCGGGATTCTGCTATGTGGAGAATCCCGATAATACCGGGATGGCAGGGAACTGACTTTCCTAGTGTTGGTTGTATCACAACGGGCCTTTTAATACTGGCCTAGGTGTGCCTCTGCGGCAGCCACTTGAACCTAACCCAACCTAGTTATGTCAGAGCCAAAAGTTTGTAACGTAGCTTTTTAATTCGAACTTTTGCACACCGATTTTTCAAGGGTTAATCTAGTTTCACGAAAAATCGCTAGAACAAACTTTAATATCCATTAAGCATTCTTCTGAAATCAGCAAAAAAAATCTTAATTTGCAAAAAAAAAATTTACCGCATACAAAATGCATCGTCTTTTTTGTAATATGCACTGGGAAAAAGGGGATTATAGCGGGAAAACTATATCATTTACAACAAAAACTGATAACATACTTTTGATGGAGCATCACCCCACTAGCAAACTGGTATTAAGTGGCCCCCTGGACCATGTTCTTTCTTTAGAAATTTTTGGATGACTGATCCTAATACAACTAAATTTATGTTCCGACGAAATTCACACCCAAGCTATATTTAATGCTTAAATGGGCTTTTTATCTAAGCGCAAACCGCTCGTGTAACGTAACAGTCTATTTTTGTAACGTAACAGTCCGAGCAGTTATGTGTCTGAAAAGCACAGACAAATTATTAAATTTATTTAAGTAAATGCATCTCTTGGTTACTTTCTTATATTTTGATATCACGCGTAAACTAATCAACCGATTTCAAAAATTATTATACCGTTACTTACTTACTTAAAATAGCCTTTAACCGCCTAGGCGATTTTGGCCGTCTAACATGTTTCGCCAGTCGGCTCTTTGTTGGCCCACTGCCGCCAATTGGAGACACCGCGTGTTCTCAGATCTGTCTCCACTTGGTCCTGCCATCGGAGTGGTGGCCTGCCTCTTCCTCTACTTCCACCGGCGGGTGCCGATAAGAATACCTTCTGGACCGGAGCGTCTTCGTTCATTCGCACCGTGTCCTAGCCAGCGAAGCTGCTGGGTAAATTCGCTGAACTATGTCGGCGTCTGCGTAAAGCTCATACAGCCCATCATTATTTCTTCTTCGGTACTCGCCGTTGCCAACTTTTAGGGGTCCATAAATCTTTCGAAGAATTTTTCTCTCGAATACTCCCAAAGCCGCCTCGTCAGTGTCCACGCTTCTGCACCATATAGCAGGACGGGTGCGATAAGTGACTTATAGAGTGTTGTTTTTATTCGTCGAGAGAGGACTTTATTTCTCAATTGCCTACTCAGCCCAAACTAGCATTTGTTTGCAAGAGTTATCCTTCTCTTTATCCCGAAGAACCTGCTTGGTCGTACCCTGCCTGGCAAGTTCGTCTGCATTATAGCTTCCCTCAATGTCCCTGTGTCCCGGGACCCATGTGAGGTTCACGCGGTTCTGTTGGGCCATCTCTTGAAGAGATCAACGACAGCTAAGCGTCAGTTCAAAGTTGAACGAATAAGAGCCAAGAGCTTTGATGGCCGCCTGGCTGTCGCTGAAAATAACGATATCCTCGTCGATTGCGCGTTTACTTATCCAAATCGCGGCATCCAAGATTGCTGAGACTTCAGCCTGGAAGACGCTGCAGTGATCAGGTAGTCCGAAGGAGAGCTCAAGTTCCAGATCCCTTGAATAAACCCCTCCTCCAACTCTGCCGTCTAACTTCGAGCCGTCAGTGTAAACAGAAATGCCGTCATTAGTTGTGGGGCAGCGATCCATCCTCTCCCATTCCTCCCTGTGAATGCTAGTTTTGCAGCTGTCTCCGACTGTTGTGGCCGCACATCGATCTATGCTCAGAGGGAGAAGACTGTAAGATCCTAGAATACTGGAGCGTCCAGTTGTGCTTGCCCCCCAGCCAGACGTTTCCCTTAGGCGCTGTCGCTGCTGCCCGGTACGCTTCCAGATCTAGTGGCAAAATGCCTAGAATGGCCTGGAGAGCTTCGTTAGGCGTTGTTCTTAGCGCGCCGCTAATACAGATCATGCCAGATCTATGGATTTTACCTAACAGATTCAGGTTTGTGGCCTTGCTCAGCGCAGGCCACCACACCACGACTCCATTTAGCATGATAGGTCGAATAATTGCAGTGTAGATCCATCTGCATATTTTGGGACTGATACCCCCTTTTTGCCAATGGCTATTTTGCATGTGTAAAGTGCAACATACGCCTTCCTCTGGCGCTGAAGAATATTCTCCTTCCAGTTTAACTTCCTTTTCAGAACTGAGCCCAAGAATTTGGCTTATTGTTTTTTAGCCGTGATATAGCTATTCGCACCTCGTTATAGTCGGGTTGTGGAACTTCATTTCCATCGTCTTCGATTGTGGGGTCGGGTTCGTCCTCTTCTCTGGATTGTTGCTCTGTTCCTCCGTTTAGAAGGACAGAGAAGTGATCCCTCCATAACCTTAGTACACTCTGAACATCTGCCACCAAGTCTCCGTTGTCATTTTCGCCCGGAAAAGCCGTCTCGCTTCCCTCTTCATCTCACGGTAGTGTGCACACACGCTCCTCGTTGCATTCGCTTTTAACGTTTCCTTATGCGCATCGTCCTTTCTGTTGACCGCGTCTTTGCACTCTCTATGATCGTACCAGCTGTTTTTTTCAATTACTTCTTCGGCTGCGGTATGAAGTGCTCCGGAGATATGTTCCCACTGCTCATGCACTCCGTTGGGTTGAATTGTGCTCTCAGAGAGCAGGTGTGCGAGTCGTTCTGCGAAATCATTGGCTGCCTGTTGTGACTGCAGTTTTTCGACGTCCAGCTTTCCTTGCGTTTTTTGTTGGCGCCTCTGTTGTTGTACTTAGGCGGGTACGAATCTTGGCTGCTACCAAGTAGTGATCGGAGTCGATGTTCGGGCTCCTCATCGTACGTACGTCCATAACGCTGGAAGCGTGCCGTCCGTCTATCACAAAGTGATCGATCTGGTTGCGTGTTTTCCGATGTGGCTTGATGGATCTTTTTATGCTTGAACCTGGTGCTGGATACGACCATGTTTCGTGCACCGGCGAAGTCAATCAGTCTGAATCCATTTGGCGAAGTCTCATCATAGAGGCTGAACTTTCCGACAGTGGAGCCAAATACACCCTCTTTGCCCACCCTGGCGTTAAAGTCGCCAAGCATGACTTTGATATCATGACGGGGGCAGCGCTCATAAGTTTCCTCTAATTTCACGTCGTCCTTGTCCTCGGTCGGTGCGTGCACGCAGATAAACGATATGGTGAAAAATCGAAGTTTTATTCGGATTGTGGCGAGACGGTCATTCACGGCTGTGAAGGTCACTACATGTTTCACAAGTCTCCTTCCTACCACATAACCGACGCCGAATCTGCGCTCATTAGTATGGCTGCTCCAATAGACATTGCAGGTTCGGATGGTCTTATAACCTTGCCCCGTCCATCGCATTTCTTGTATAGCGGTGATGTCAGCTTTTGGCTTATTGAGGACCTCAACTAGGCGGGCATCGTCACCTTCCCTAAGAAGGGTTCGGATATCCCACGTGCATGCCCTGATTTCATTAATCGTTGTCTTAGTTCGTTTGCTGTGGTCGTTATCTGAAAAGTGAGTTATCATCTCATTGGATTTTTGTTTTATGTGGTGGGTCCCAAACCCTACGCACAACCCGTTTCTCGGGGAGTTGGATTTAAGTTACACATTTATATAGCGAGCCGCTTGATTCAAGACAGACGCCCCCTTGCAGCCGCACCTCATGACGCTGCTGTTGGAATCCCCTAGCAAGCCCTTAAACCAATTATGTCGGTGTATGTTTTCAAAAGGTGATTTTAATGCCTTTCTAACGGTATACAAATTTTTTAAATCGGTTGATTAGTATACACGTGATATCAAAATATAAGAAAGTAACCAAAAGATGCATTTACTTAAATAAATTTAAACAAAAAGACGCCATTTTAGTTTTCATGTATGTTTTATACAGGACAACCAAAAATATGCGGTAAAAATGTGTTTTATGCGAATAAAAAAATCCTTAAAAACAGCATAATATGCTCTTAAAATATGCGCTAAAAAAATTTGTTTAAATAAAGCCTCAAATTCAAAAGATTTTTCCTAAAATAAACTTTTATTTCCCCTTTATCGAACAACATAACGAAAGAATAAGTTTTAAAAAGTAATAGTATTCCAGGCGAAGAAGCCAGAAATTAGATTAAAAACGGAAGTGATTCGGACCATAGGTTTTTTTTCGTTATCTTTCTGCCCTACTAGAGAAAATTGAAAGGGTAAAAAATAATTTAAATTGCATATTTTGTATTTTTTATTATTTCAGTAATGGTAACAGCTAAACTAATAAAAACCATGGTCCGCGCCACTTCCATGTTGAATCCCTGTCCCCTGTCTAGTAAAAAAGTTCATTTTTAAACATTTGAAAAATTTTGCAAATTATTTGTACTTATGTATTTATGTTGCTCAATGCCTTTCTCTTGCCCAACTATACCTACGACGCCGAAGAACCACCGCCACAGAGGAAGGTAAAAGACCTGGTGGCAAATTTTTCCATGGGTCATCTTATTATCGGAACTGACGCCAATGATCATCACGTCCAGTGGGGAAGCTCCGATATCAATGCTAGAGGAGAGTCGTTGTTTGATTATTTGTTAACAACTAACCTGGTAGTTTGCAACGTGGGTAACGAACCTACGTTTATTACTAAAACCCGTAGGGAGGTCATAGATCTCACTATTTGCAGCGAAGGCGCTTATGAGTGGGTCAGAAAATGGCGCGTTCTCGATGAACACTCATTCTCCGACCACCGGTACGTAGAATTAGTTCTAGACTTTTCTGTTGAGCAGCCGGTTATGAAACGCAACCCAAGTAACACTAACTGGCAGCTACACAATGAAATACTAGCTAGGGACTTGCCAGCACTGTCCCCAGAAGTCCCCTCATCAGTAGGGGAGTTGGAGGTTCTGGTAAAGACCTTTACAACGGCGCTCTCGAATGCCCTAGAGCAGGCTTGCCCAGTGCCAAAACCACGCGGTAAACATAGGCCGCATTGGTGGTCCTACGACCTGGACTCGCTCCGTAAATCATGTAGGACACAATTTAATAAGGCCAAGAGCCTTGGCACGGAGACTAAATGGCTCGAATATAAAGTTAAACTGAGGGCCTACAAAAAAGCTCTGAGGCAAGCGAAGAGAGTATCGTGGAGAAATTTCTGCACTGGGGTCGAAAATGTCGACGATACAGACGAGTGCTCTCAAAAACTCAAACAGCCACAAGCTATTTGCGCAAACCTGACGGATCCTGGACCAGCACGGAGAGGGAAACCCTAGAGCTGCTCTTGAATACGCATTTCCCAGGGAACTTGCATGAGGAACCCCTAGCACCTACAACAAACCTGGCTGTACACATACCCATCACGGAGGAAAAGGTTAGGTGGGCGGTTAAAAACTTCAAACCGTTCAAGGCTGCCGGGCCAGACGGGATTGTTCCCGCACAACTCATAAACACGCTGGAGACATCAGCCAAATGGTTGGTATTTCTCTATACAGCCTGCCTGGCTCTTAGCTACATTCCGTGCTCCTGGAGAAGTGCCACGGTAGTGTTTATTCCTAAGGCGGGGAAGGCGTCTCATTACGAGCCCAAGGACTATAGGCCGATCAGTCTCTCATCCTTTGTGCTCAAGACCTTCGAGAGGATAATAAATGACTACCTCTCCTCTACTATTGATAGCAACCTGATCTGTAGCTATCAGCATGCATACACCAAAGGGAAATCTACAGAAACTGCGCTTCACAGCCTAGTTTCTGTTATTGAAAAATCGCTGTATGAAAAGGAGTACTGTCTTGTGGCCTTTTTAGATATTGAAGGAGCCTTCGACAACATAAGCCCTGATGCTATAAACACCGCTTTAACAAGTCTGGGCATAAGCAGGTCTCTTATTGGACTTATTGATCAACTGCTAAGGGGTAGACGAATAGTTTCATCACTGGGCTCGGTTGACTTATCACGCTATGTCACAAGGGGAACGCCTCAGGGTGGTGTTCTCTCCCCGCTTCTATAGAACCTCACTGTCAACTCGATGCTGCGAGACACAAGCTGGGGGGCGGGAAGGTAGTGGCATATGCAGATGACTAAGCTATAGTATACAGGGGCAAATTCCCACAAACCCTGCGCGACTTGATGCAAGTAGCACTGAGAGAGGTTTCCTCATGGTGCTCGCGCTGCGGACTGAGCATCAACCCGGGAAAAGTGGAAACTGGTCCTTTTCACCAACCGCTATAAGATACCACCGCTAATACTACCAAAACTGAATAACGTGCACCGGAACTTGGCCGACAAAGCCAGTTCTGGATAGGAAACTAACCTGGAAGGAGAATGTTCTTCAGCGCCAGAAGAAAGCGTGTATGGCACTCTACACGTGCAACAGAGCCATTGGAAAGAAATGGGGGCTCAGCTCCAAAATATGCAAATGGATCTACACTGCATTCATTCGACCAATCATGCTCTATGGAGTTGTGGTATGGTGGCCTGCGCTGAGCAAGGCAACAAACCTTAATCTGCTAGGTAAAGTATACAGATCTTGCATGATCTGTATAAGCGGTGCGTTAAGAACAACGCCCAATGAAGCACTCCAGGCCATTCTTGGCATTTTGCCACTCGATCTGGAAGGGCACCGAGTAGCAGCAGCATCGGCTCTGCGTCTAAGGGAAACGTCCGGCTGGGGCGGAAGCACTACTGGACACGCCTGTATTTTGGGATCCTATAGCTTTCTTCCGCTGAGCACAGATCGCTGTGTGACCACAACAGTCGGAGATAGCGGTTTTTAAATCCATATTCCCAGCAGGGAAGAATGGGAAAGCACGGATCGGAGTCCCGTCACTCATGGCGGCACTTCCATTTATACTGATGGCTCGAAGTTAGACGGCAGAGTTGGGGGAGGGGTTTATTCAAAGGATCTGAACCTTGAGCTCTCCTTCAGACTACCTGATCACTGCAGTGTCTTCCAGGCTGAAGTTTCAGCAATCATGGACGGCGCGGCTTGGATAGGCCAACACACTATCAGACAGGACATTTTTATATTCAGCGACAGCCAGGCGGCCATCAAATCCCTTGGCTCTTACTCGTTCAACTCTGAACTGACGCTCAGCTGTCGTCGATCTCTACAAGAGATGGCCCAGCAGAATCGCGTTAACCTCACATGGGTCCCGGGGCATAGGAACATTGAGGGAAATTGTAGGGCGGACGAACTTGCGAGGCAGGGCACGACCAAGCAGGTTCTTCGCGATAAAGAGCGCTTAGGTATGCCGTTTGCCACATGCAAGCTTATGCTGAAGGAATACACACTCCGCCAAGCCAACGAAAGATGGCTGCAATCTCCAGGATGCCGGATATCCAAAGAAACCTGGCGGAAATGGGATCATAAAATATCAAGACAAATTTATGCCCTAAGGAGAAGAGAAATCTCCATATTCATAGGCGTATTAACTGGGCACTGCCTCATTGGTAGGCACGCAGAAAGACTTGGTGTGCCCTACCGACGATGCTGTAGGAGTTGTAAGGATGATGAGGAGGAGGAAACGGTGGAGCGCCTCATCTGCAACTGCCCGGCTTTAAGTGGCGCGAGAATGCGCTTTTTGGGAGTTCCCTTCCTGGTCAGCCTACGCCAGGTCACGGAGCTGGTCATAAAGGACCTGATGGCCTTCATCAAGTCATCTAAATGGTTCGAGGAGCAGTAACGGTGTCGGTATAGGAAAGTCAGTCCCGGGATTCTGCTATGTGGAGAAAATACCGGGATTTTCCATATGGCAGGGTCCCGGAACTGACTTTCCTAGTGTTAGTGGTATCACAACGGGCCTTTTAATACTGGCCTAGGTGTGCCTCTGAGGCAGCCACTTGAACCTAACCTATTTATGTTGCTGTTAAAATAAACAACAAACATTTTCGCTAAGTTTTCGAAAAAGTAGCATGGAAAAACTTCTCTATACCTCAACTGAGCTATCTGGTGCACATTTAAAGGCAGCAATTTCTGATATTGAGAATGTTTCAATAGGCTTCGTTTCATTTGAATTTTGCTCAGAAATTTGACTAGTTTTTTTAAACATTTGCAAATTTTAGTTTTACAGAGTCGCGGACAAATTTATCAATAGCTTCTTTTGCATCTTGAACTATTTTAATTTGATCAACTAGATTTAAATTACTTGTTTGAAGTCACTTTATAGCTTCAGCTAAATCAGAATAGTTATAGTTTATATAAATAAGTTGCAAACTTAAAATGGGACTTTTGACTAATTCTTGCATAACCTTCACAGGTTGTGAATCCTCTGCATCCAACATATTTACTAGCGATCCGTTCTATTTTTTGGTAGTTTTCTGCATAAAAAACTGCGGCCTGTATCCAAGTTCCCCACCGCGTAGTGACTGGTTATGGCGGCAAGAAAGACGAATTCAATTTTTATCGCAGCTTGAATTATATTCAAAATTATGAAAAATCTTTCAAATTTAACCCTCTAACCAGCAAACTATAAATAACAGAAAGTCAATAAGGGGATTCATCAACTCTTATAAGTTTACGAAATGCGTAAGTTTATACATTTATCAGTTCAGTTAGATGAACGCCCTAGATAAATTTATGTGTACTTGATGTCTAAAGGTATGAAATTGGCACGCTTATAAGAAAGTTGACTTAGAAATACTACAGGGCATCGTAGCTGATTTGTTATAAGCAATTGCTTTAACCGCTTCGGTGCAGACACAGTAGTTCTGTGTCCGAAAATCCATCTGATGTGGACCCTGGAAAGTCCGAAACGTCGTCATGGTATCCATCGCTGTGTAAATCTTTGTCAATTTTCTCTAAGTATCAAAATTCATAAAAAATTCGTAACATCAAAAATTAGAATACCCTAGTACTAGTAAAAAGTACAGCAGGAATAAACAATTTTTCGAGCTAAGCTCCAATAAGAAACATTCATAATTGATACATAAGTACACACCATAGGTAGAGCAAACCAATAATACACAAAAAAGTGGTATGAAGGAATGCAAATTAAAAACCTCAGTGTGCTTCTGCATAAATATGCACGCCTAATAATATACTCATATTCCGTGTATCATATGGAAAATATGTCGCGGCCCTATGTCTAAAGGTATGAAATTGGCACGCTTATAAGAAAGTTGACTTAGAAATACTACAGGGCATCGTAGCTGATTTGTTATAAGCAATTGCTTTAACCGCTTCGGTGCAGACACAGTAGTTCTGTGTCCGAAAATCCATCTGATGTGGACCCTGGAAAGTCCGAAACGTCGTCATGGTATCAATCGCTGTGTAAATCTTTGTCAATTTTCTCTAAGTATCAAAATTCATAAAAACTTTTTATTTCGAAATTCTCATTAAAAAAGTAATTTTCGTCGCATTTTCAGCATATTCTTCTCTTTTTGTCCAATGCACAATGCATTAAAAAAATTACATGTCGAACGTCGTCATTGCATTGTATAAATTTACGCACTCTTTTACACACCAAAATCGACGCGGAAGTTTATCAAATTTGTGTAAACTGCGTACATATTTTGACAGTTCATTTACACACTTGATAAATTTATACGTTTACACGCTTTATAAGGTGTTTATAAGCTTTGATGAGTCGCCCTAATATGTCGTTTCGTTTGCCTGCCAGGTGAGAAATAAGAAACACTGCCTCCAGGCACATTTACCGGTTGGAGAGAAAAAAATTAACAAGTACAATTTTTAGTAAGGAACAATGTTTTTATGGCAATAAGTTTTAACAAACAATTAATAATAAACAAATAAATTATTTCTTAGTATGATATTCCCCAGAGGCACTGAATGCAGTCCTGAACGTTCTACCGGTTGACTTATGTGATAAACTGTCTGCGGCATACTCGGTATGCGACTTGGGAATTTACCAGGATGGAAAGCCCTTGGTGAAGGTCTCTCTTCCATTCTAAAAATTTACCTGTGTATAGTTCGGACTGTTGTATACCGAAGTATTGTTTCGAGGAGAAATTTGATATCATAGTACCTGAAAGGTAATATCGGGAGAGAGGACCTCCTCATGATAACGGTTCAATCCATCTGTACACAGATGGTTCGAAACTTGATGATAAGGTTGGTGGAGGGGCTTACGCCGCTCAGTTGGGACTTAATTTTAGATTCCGACTGCCTGACCACCGCAGTGTCTTTCAGGCAGAAGTGGCCGCTTTACTGGAAGCTATAGAGTTACTGAAGACAGTGAACATCAATAGCGGTGATGTATGCATCTTCTCTGATAGCCAAGCAGCCCATGCACAATGCAACATGCAACTCTCCTGTGGAGAGCTGCCGCCAATCTCTCAACGATATGGCTGAGCAACTCTCATTTCACCTGGTATCGGTGCCTGGACTCTTTGGCATACCGGGAAACGAGATGGCAGACGACTACTCAAACTCAGAAGGGAGGAACTCTCATTATTTATGGGAATTCTCACAGGGCATATAGACTTAGGCAAACATGCAGAAAGGTTGGGTATTCCTTTACCGACTCCTGCAGAAGCTGCATAGACGAGAAGGACCCTGAAACAGTGAGGCATCTTCTATTCGAATGTCCCGCACTGTGGGGCATTAGGTTGAAATATCTGGGGTCGGGTAATTTCTATCATCTCGGCGAGCTATCAAGAATTAAGCCAACGGATATTTTGCGCTTCGCGGTATCCAAAAAAAGGTTTGAGTAGGGGGTCAGTTAGATCCATGTGGTATCACAACGGGATCTACTTGTCCCTACCGATTCCATGATTTCATGGATTTCTTCGTCCGATAACTTCGACAATATAACACGCGACATCGTACAGCGGTTTAATCTATATTATATTAATAGGCTAAAAAAATCGAAAAATGACCCACGGCATGCATTTTTTCGCACTTTTTAGGTACAGTCTAATAAAATTACAACAACCACACACACAGAATAATTTTCATGTTGAATCAACACTTTTTTAACACTTTTTCAGGTTATTATTTTTCTACACTATCGCTCAGGTTGTTATAACATGAAGCTGGTTTTTAACTGTTCCTACATGTTAGATCAACATGAAGGAAGAGTGTGAATTTAACATGATCACAAAGGTTTGAATCAACATGATTTCCTGTTGATACAACATTATTTTTCTTGTTAAATCAACACGATCAGACATGTTAAATTAACACTATACTATGTTGAAATAACACTTTCGTCCTGTTAAATTAACATGATAGATAACACTATCTATCATGTTAATTTAACAGGTATTTATTGTTAAATTAACCCTTAAAATAAAACACCTTGGTTTTGATTTTTTTAATAATTTTTATTTAGTTAATTCATTTATCGAAAATCATTAACATACATATTTTCAGGTATGAAAGAATATAATGCTTGTTTAATTTATTAACACGATCTGTCATGTTAATTCAACATGTTTATATTGTTAAATCAACACGATCTATCATGTTAAATTAATACGATCATCATGTTAAATTAACACGATCATCATGTAAAATTAACACGATCTATCATGTTAGAGTGTAATGGAGTGTGGTTGCTGAGTGACCTTGCTCAATCCCGACTCTTGCGTCCTCGTTCGTGCACTCTGGGCAACGTGAGCTACCTAGGCTCGCGGCAGAAACAGAGGGAGCCCCGGTGGGGCCACTCTGACATACTTGGTTTAAGGGCTCACCGAGGTCTTTTTCGCAGCGTCTGTACACCATGAGGTGCGGCTGTAAGCGGGCGTCTGTCTTGGAGCAAGCGGCTCGCTATATAAATGTGTAAATCTTTTCCAAAACCCCGAAAACGGGTTGTGCGCTGGGTTTGGGACCCGCCACGTAAAAACCAATTCCAATGAAAAGAACAAAAATCAAGCCTCGGATGAGAACCCCCTTTAATGTTGACGACCCGGCAAAACGAACACAGGATAATGAGAAGGATATTAGGGCATGTACCTGGAATGTCCGGACCCTTTCAAGGGATGGTACCGCTGCCCGACTGGTTGATGTCCTCGTTAACGCAAAGGCTGACATCAACGCCCTGCAGGAAATGCGATGGACGGGACAAGGAAAGACGACCATCGGACCTTGTGACGTATACTACAGTGGCCAGACACGCGGCAAAGCGCGTGGTGTAGGATTCGTGGTGGGAAAGAGACTTCGCCGCCAAGTACTAGCGTTCACCCCCGTGGACGAGCGTCTCGCGCGATCGCATCAAAGCGAAATTTTTCAACATAACATTTATCTGCGCCTATGCGCCGACTGAGGAGACGGACGACGCAGAGAAGGACTCCTTCTACGATAAACTTGAACAGACTTATGATCGCTGCCCCCAACATGATATCAAAATCATGCTCGGCGACTTTAATGCGAAGGTGGGCAAGGAAGGAGTCTTTGGTCCAACAGTTGGAAAATTTAGTCTCCATGATATAACATCCCCCAACGGCACTAGGTTGATTGACTTCGCCGTTGCTCGCAATATGGTCATCAGTAGTACCAGGTTCCAGCATAAACGAATACACCAAGCCACATGGCTGTCTCCTGATCAAAGAACAAGAAACCAGATTGATCATGTCATGATCGACGGCAGACATAGCTCCACCGTTCTGGACGTGCGTACCCTTCGTGGTCCCAATATCGACTCGGACCATTATCTTGTTGCAGCCAAGATACGCACACGCCTCTGTGTAGCAAAGAAAGTGCGCACAGTAACGGAAGGAAAGTTTGACGTCGAGAAGCTGCGCACGACACAGACAGCTGACAATTTCTCCACTCGACTCTCACACCTGCTATCGGAGAGCAATCCTCGACCTAACGATGCAACCGAGCAATGGAAGCATATCTCTCACTCATTACGTACCGCCGCTAAGGCCACTATAGGGTTCCAGCGAGCCCGCAAAAACAACTGGTACGATGAGGAATGCAGCACTGCCTCGGACAAAAAGGACGCTGCCTACAGGGAGACGTTGCGAACGGGCGCAACCCGCAGTGTATGGCAACGCTATCGTGAGGCAAAGAAGGAAGAGAGACGCCTTTTCAGAAAAAAGAAACGTGAGGCCGAAAGGCGTGAGTGTGAGGAGCTTGAGATGCTGGCTGACAGGAATGATGCCCGAAAATTCTATGAAAAGATCCGGCGGATGACGGAAGGTTTTAAGACCGGGGCAAGTTCCTGTAAGGACAATAATGGCGACCTGGTAACCGACGTACAGAGTGTACTTAAATTATGGAGGGAGCACTTCTCCTCACTGCTAAATTGCGAGGGAGACGTCGAACCCGATACCCCAATCCCTGACGATGGAAAAGTCGTCCCACCACCTGACTATGATGAAGTGAGGATAGCTATATCCCGGCTCAAAAACAACAAAGCGCCTGGAAAAGACGGACTTCCCGCAGAGCTGTACAAACACGGAGGCGAGGAGGTGGTAAAAAGCATGCATCAGCTCTTATGCAGAATATGGTCAGGCGAGTGCATGCCTCCAGATTGGAATTTAATTGTGCTCTGCCCAATCCACAAGAAAGGCGATCCCGCTAACCGCACCAACTACCGCGGAATCAGCCTTCTTAATATCGCATATAAGGTTCTTTCTAGCGTATTGTGTGAAAGACTGAAGCCCATCGTAGACAAGCTGATTGGACCTTATCAGTGTGGCTTTAGACCTGGTAAGTCTACCATCGACCAGATTTTCACGATACGCCAAATCCTGGAGAAGACCCATGATAAAAGAATCGACACACACCATCTCTTTGTCGATTTCAAAGCCGCTTTTGACAGCGCAAAAAGGAGTTGCCTGTATGCCGCCATGTCTGAATTTGACTTCCCTGCAAAGCTTATACGGCTTTGCCAAATGACGTTGAGCAATACTAACAGCTCCGTCAGAGTCGGGAAGGACCTCTCTGAGCCATTTGAAACCAAACGAGGCTTCAGACAGGGCGACTCCCTTTCGTGCGATTTCTTCAACCTGATGCTGGAGAAGATAATTCGAGCAGCAGAGCTAAACCGCAATGGTACAATCTATTACAAGAGCGTGCAATTGCTGGCGTATGCCGATGATATTGATATCATTGCCTTAACAACTGCGCCGTAAGCGCTGCCTTCTCTGAACTGGATAAAGAAGCGAAAAAAGTGGGTCTTGCGGTCAACGAGGACAAGACGAAGTATTTGCTGTCATCAAAGAAAGAATCGGCGCACCTGCGCCTTGGCAGCCACGTCACTGTTGATAGTTACAAATTTGAAACTGTGAGGGACTTCGTCTATTTGGGAACCAGCATTAACACCGAAAATAATATCAGTCTAGAAATCCAACGGAGAATCACTCTTGCGAACAAGTGCTACTTTGGACTGAGTAGGCAATTGAGAAGTAAAGTCCTCTCTCGAAGAACAAAGATCACGCTCTATAAGTCTCTCATCATACCTGTCCTGATGTATGGCTCAGATTCATGGACAATGTCAAGAGAAGATGAGATGGCCCTTGAAGTATTTGAGAGAAAAGTTCTCCGGAAGATTTATGGTCCTTCCCGTGATGCCGACGGCGAGTATCGAAGGAGATTTAACGATGAGCTGTACGAGCTTTACGCATATCTGACCATAGTCCAGCGAATTAAAGCCCAAAGGCTCCGCTGGCTGGGTCACGTCATGCGAATGGACAAAGAAGCTCCAGCCCAGAAGGTTTTCCAATCGTCACCCGAATTCGGCAGTAGAGGAAGGGGGAGGCCTCGACTGAGATGGAAACAACAGGTGGAGGATGACTTGAACTCCCTTGGGGTTTCCAATTGGCGTCAGTTATCGCTAAAAAGAAATGACTGGCGTGCTTTGATAGGCGACGGCCAAAATCGCTTAGGCGGTTAAGCGCCAATAAATGATGATGATGATCATGTTAAATTAACACGATCATAATGTTAAATTAACACGATCATCTTGTTAAATTAACACGATCTATCATGTTAAATTAACACGATCTATCATGTTAAATTAACACGATCATCATGTTAAATTAACACGATCATCATTTTAAATAATAAAAGTACACGTATGGACATACATATACATATACTTATTTTAATCCAATCATTGGCAACTCTGCATCGAAAACAGCAACAACAAGCCCCAATCTGAAAATTAAATAAAAATTGTTTCATTGAAAGCTCTTTAAATTATCCAAGCGATTGTAAAACTGGTAGCACACGTCCAATTAATGTAGGGATAAGTATCAAACGACGCCTTTTCTACCCGGTATCCATAATCCTAAAGCGCTTCCATGGTATTTATGTATGTATAGTGCGCGTTGTTTTTAACCTACCCCGACATTTTTAGACGTGTTTTAGCAGGAAGCGTTTACAAAATATGAAAAACAACACAAATTACTTACCCAAAACTTTTTGCAAAACTTCACAACTTATTCGCAAGTTAAGAAACTATAAATTTCACAATATATTAATTATTTATAATATCTACAACTTTTCATCAAGTCGGTGTCTACACACTGACTTAAATTCTGTTATTTTGAGAACAATTCTGTTCACAAGCTTTGATGGGGAACAGATGACAGTCAAAAACAACACTTGTTCATGTTAAAACAAACCGAATTTAGTGTAAGGGATACACACTAATGTAATTCTAATGCAGAAATATTTCATGTTATTCTAACCATACGCTTCATGTTAAAATGTTGGGGAACAGATGGCAGTCGAAAACAACCCTTGTTCATGTTAAAACCAACCGAATTTAGTGTAAGGGATACACACTAATGTAATTCTAATGCAGAAGTACTTCATGTTATTTTAACCATACGCTTCATGTTAAAATGTTCGTGTTGATTTTCCGAAATTGTTTTTGTTTTACGTACAAGAGGTGTTCATGTTGATTTAACATGAATCATGTTAACTAAAAATGTAAGAAATTTGTCTGTGTGCATGAAAACTTGCCACTTTGATTGCAAATATCTCTTCAGAGAAGCAAAATATTAAAAAGCGCTTCCGGATTCGTAATCCTGAGGCCAAACCCCGTCTTTTGAGCTATCTCCCATAATTTTAGCTAATTTATTAGCAGTTGACACCTAAAGGAAACAAATACCCATTTTTATTTGATTATTTGGTGTTCTAAGCTTTTTTCGATTTTTTTAAAGTTTAATTCACTTATGAAATTCTCAGGGGGTTAAATATTGGAAAAGTATATTTTCTAAGCAGAAAATATATTTTTCATACAGTTGAAGATTGCCCAGAAAATATCCCCAATCGTCTAATTTAAAGCAAAGCTGTAATTAGACGCTGGCAAGTATAAGTATAATTGGCAGAACTCTGATTTTTTTAATTTTCCTTGCTTAAAAAATAAAATAAAAGCGAAAAATTTAAAAAAAGAAACAGTTTTCAATTTTTGCTTCCACCGAGAATCGAATATAGGTGTCCTGCAAGTAGTAAACATTTATACCCATTCTGGTATAAAAAGGGTACAATTAGTCTCTTCATAGGACATGCTCGAACAAATGTTACCAATTTATTCCATCTAAAAGAGACTAAAAAAGTAGTAGTCTACTTTTCGTCTGGATTGATCCCGGACTAATCGTATTTTTCGCAGGGAAATAACATACGAACTTTTTTCTAATGCACCTTTTTACATAAGTAACTCCACTTTTTTGTATGAAACCACATTTTTTACTTTGATAATTTAATGTGCTAAGCTTTTTCGATTTTTAAATAGTTGTTTTACTTATGAAATTTTTAGAGAAATAAAATATTGGAAAAGTATATCTTCTAAGCAGAAAATCTATTTTTCATACAAAAAAGTGAAGTTAGTTATATAGAATTAAAAATTTTGATCCCAACATCAGAATTGTAATTTTCAAAAAATAGCTTTAAAAAAAATTGGTTTAAAAGAACAATATTAAAATTCATGCACAGGAATGTAAAGCAGGAGTCATTAGCTTTCAAATGTTGTTAAATAAAATCTGTAGCATTAATACAAGCCGAAACATAATAATTTCAAACACATTTTCATTTAAATGGTGCTTGTTTTCATCACCTTCGGAAAAATTGCAGTATCTATATATTAATACGCTAACACTCTCCGCATACAAACTTTCGTAACCCAATTTAGTATAGTATTTATTTATAGATCCCTATAAAAGTTATATTGGAAACTTAGATTGGACTAATCTGCTGTCTGACCAAAAAAAATTTTGAAAATTATTCTTAGTTTATTTATTATTAAACAAAAAAGAGGTCTCCAAACTCTCCAGCTATTTTGTTATCCCCACATTCTGTTATACCCGCACTATACATCTTTATTCAGCACTCTTATAAAACTCCCAAAGCCACATCCATCCGCTCATTCCCTTACACACACACGTACATATCTATGCAATGATCCAGCAGCTGCCACTTGCTTTTATTTTTGTGCCAAAAAAAACAGAAAAATGTACCAAATCAAATCCTCTTCGGAATCTTAACACCATTTGTAGGCTAAGAAATCCAGCTTCACTTCTGGCTTTACATATTTAACTTTTTGCCTATTGGTAAAGTTTATTTTTTTAACGATATAATTTTGTAAGAAAATTTCACAATGTTAAGATCGAAATTTTAATAACGTACGGACTTTAACTAAAGAACAATTTTACATGACACTAATGCTGATTTCGTTGAACATGTTTACACCCTTGCACAGAACACTGTAAAAGTGTGTTAGAATATACCCGTTCAACATGAACCTGCTATCGATAAAACGGAAAAAAAACACTGCCCCGTTTGCTACGCTATGTGCATGAATAATTAGGTTTCGCTCATCACCCATATTTAATTCTTAAATAAAATTTTCGTCAGCTGATTTTCAACCAGCTACCCTGTCAAAGCTTTTACCTTTTTTACGAAAAACACATTTTTCTTTAGATTATTTGATGTTCTAAGCTTTTCTCGATTTTTTAAAAGTTTAATTCACTTATGAAATTTTTAGTGGGATAAATATGTTTTCTAAGCAGAAAATATATTTTTCATACAGTTGAAGATTGGCCAGAAAACTATCCCCAATTGTCTCATTTAGAACAAAGTTGTAATTAGACGCTCACAAGTATAAGTAGTTCCTGGCGTCATGGTAGACACCTCGATTGTCAGAACTCTGATTTTTTCAGTTTTCCTTGCTTTAAAACATAAAAATTAAAAAAAAATTTTTTTTAAATTTTTGCCCTCGCCGAGAATCGAAGTCAGGTGTCCTGTAAGTAGTATACATTTATACCCATTCTGGTATAAAAAGGGTATAATTAGTCTCTTCATAGGACATGCTCGAACAAATGTGACCAATTCATTCCATCTAAAAGATACTAAAATGTAGTAGTCTACTATTCCTCTGCGATTAATCCCGGACTAATCGCCCTTTTTTGGAGGGAAATACCACACGAACTTTTACTAAGTACCGTTTTATTCCACTTTTTTGTATGAAAAAACTTTTTCTATCTATTTTTTTTCCACGTATGCATTTTTTTTATTGCTCTAAAAATATTGGAAAGGTATATTTTCTAAGCAAAAAATGTGTTTTTCAAACTAAAAAGTGAAGTTAGTTATACAGAATTAAAAATTTTGTTCGCAACACCAGAATTGTAATTTTCAAAAAATAGCTTTAAAAAAAATTTGTTTAAAAGAAAAAACATTTAAATATGCTGCACCACCCTAATGAGCGGATTCTTTGCAAATTCCCAAACATCACATATATATTTATATATGTATGCGTGAAGCAAGAAGAAAAAACGGTACTTGCAAATTGCACTATCATCGAAACTCCGACAAACACTCCCCGCAAAAACTCTGCGCTTCGAAAACCGTACATAAGTATACAGCAATCCAGGCAGCTTTTTAATTTAATTTATTTATTTATTACGGTCTTCAAGACCTAATTCCATAAAGGTTACAAAAAATATTAAAACTATAAAAATTTCAATGCATATTTAGTGTTCTACAATGTAAAAACAATTTCTCTTTAAACCTATGTAGGTTTTCACAGTTTTTTTTATCGCAGTAGGTAATTCATTATACATTTTATAACCTAAGTATTCTAAAGTCTTCTTATCGAACTCAGTTCTTACTCTAGGCAGTCTTATATTGTTGCTACTTCTTGTCCCATAATCATGGGTCTCATTATTAAAATGAATTCTACTACTCAAATAGTTTGGTAAAGTTCCTAACTTAACATTATGTATAAATTTCAACGTGAAATAAATAATCGATTGCTTAACACTCAACCAATTTAACATATTTAGCATTGTGATCCTTGGTGTTCTTGGGGTGCATTTTAAGATCAATCTCATTGCCTTGTTTTGCTGTATTTGTAATTTCTTGATGTGTGTGTCATTTGCCAATAGTAGAATGGTGGGACAGTAGATGAAGTGCGGTTCAATAATTGCTCGGTATACTAATATTTTGTGTTGTTGACTAATGTGCTTACATGTTCTGTACATAAAGCCAATTTTTCGTGCAATCTTGTTTTCTAAGTAACTTATATGTTCTACAAAATTTAAGTTTTCATCTATCAAAACTCCCAAATACTTAATTTTGCTTACTTTTTGAATCTCATCTTCTTTAATTTTCAGGCTGATGTTGTTTAAGTCGTTTATAATGGTGCGGTTTTTACAAAATATCATGAATTTTATTTTATCCACATTTAATTTCAGTTTTTTGCGGCATAGCCATATGTATAAAGAGTCTAAGTCTTCTTGCATTTTCATAATGGCACAGCTCGCATTTGTTTCACTTACGGTAACCAATGCATCATCCGCGAATAACCGTATTTTACAATGTTTTAGGCAACTCTTAATATCATTGATGTATATGTTGAATAATATTGGGGCAAGCACTGAGCCTTGTGGCAATCCAATGTTAACATCTACAACCGATGAAACTGCATCTCCAATAGTAGTCCTCTGTTTTCTGTTACTCAAATAACTTCGGAACCATTCCAGGGCTCTCCCTGTTATACCAAGTCTAGTCATGACATTCAACAGCTCAGCTC
This sequence comes from Campiglossa producta, assembly GCA_964058755.1. NCBI lineage: Eukaryota > Metazoa > Arthropoda > Insecta > Diptera > Tephritidae > Campiglossa > Campiglossa producta. The sequence continues at coordinate 234,676 of CAXKVI010000018.1, read as the reverse complement.
TGTCAATCGTTTCGAAAGCACGTTTCAGGTCTATGAAAACCGCAACCACCACCCGTTTTTCCGCCATATCCTCTTTCCATTCCGCCATTACCATATTCAGTGCCGTTTCACATGAGTGACTCTTTCTGAATCCTGATTGTTCCGGTATAATTATATTAAATTTATCTAGATATGCCACAAGTTGATTTTGCACCACTGTTTCGAGAATTTTTTCATCAACAGGTAAAGTATTGATCGGGCGGAGCTCCTCAGGCTTCACTGTATTTGCAACTTTTTCAACGGGTATTATTGTCGATATTTTCCAGCAATCCGGGACAACACTATGGTTAAGTGAATCGTTGATTATCTTTCTATATATATGAGCAATATAAGGCATTGCGTCTTTGAAAACGCCCTCAGACAAAAGCCTTTTGCCAGCATATTTACTCTTAAAAGCGCGTGAGATAGCAATAATATCATCCAGTGCAACATTAGTGAATTTAAAAGTCTCTCTTGAGCTATTTAAGTGCATTATAGAGGTATTAGTGATGCATTCAATACTCTCATTAATTTGAACTATACTTTGTACAAAAAAATTGTTTAAAATATTGGCTATATCATCCTCTTTCTCAATACATACATCGTTAATTACTATTTTGGAAATGTGTTTTTTGTTATCGGATAACTCCGCTAGGTCTTTCAGACACCTCCACATCTGTCTTGTGTCGCCTTCACTTCTAATTACTCTCTCTTCCATGTATTTCTTCTTTTTATACTTAATTTTTCTTTTGTATGTTCTCTTAATGGCACGATACTCATCCCAACAACCTGTGTTATTTGCTTCAATAGACAACTCAAACTTTCTTTTATTAAGCAGCGTTAGCTCACGATCATACCACTTATTTCTCAGCTGTTTACTGATCCGCTTCTCATATGTCAATATCTACATGGCTTCCGTCAATATTATATTCACAGCCTGAATTTTATTTTCGGTCCCACCGTGAAGTACAGAACTGAGGTCCCATGTACGGAGCAGGTCCAAAAGATTTTCAGCGCTATAGTGCTCCCAAGAAACGACAGTGGAGTATTCCCTCATTTTACAATGTTTGGTTGTAGGTAGTTCGAAATGAATTGTCTCATGATCCGAAATTCTATGTTCAGCTAAATATTCAGTTTTAATCTGGTCATTATTGCTGAATAATAAGTCGATTTTAGTAGATGAGTAATCCGTTATTCTAGTGTCGAAAGAAATCCTTTGTATCATGGCCATTTGAGCAAATAAACTTGTTAGCTGGTTTGAATATGTGGACGGTATATTCATATTTATGTTAAAGTCACCAAGGATTATGTTATTGTCAGACTCCTTTGTGTGCAATGTAATAATTTCATGAAGATACGTTATGAAGTCAGCATCGCTGCTACTTGGTGAATGATACAATACACCAATTTTCCATTTTAGTGCGCATTTTATTATTTTTATGATAATACACCACAAATTACTGTCGATAGCTTTATTGCAAACAATGTTATATTGAACACTTTCGTGTACATACATTAGGACACCACCAGTGTGCCTGCTGTGGGAATCGCATCGAATCAAATTATAGGTCATAATGTTTAGCTCAGAGTCCATTATTAAATCAGTGGTGCATGTTTCCGCGCAAAGTACTATGTGAGGATTCTTACGTTCAATTAGATGCAATAATTCTAATTTGTTTGCTATTATGCTACTAATATTGAGGTATATACATTTTAAATTATGAAGATCAGTATTTCTTTTTTGGTTTTTCTTTGACAATTGTTTTGTAATTACATTATTTGGCTTTGATTGCTAATAACCAATCTTCCTTTTTTTCGCAGCTAGTTTCTGCTGATAGACAGGACATGACCTATCCAAGGTGAAATGGTTTTCGTCAAGCCCCAAATTTAACTCCTTATTTGCTCTAATACAATTTATACATTTATTTACGGCTTCTTCATTGCATTGCGCAGAGTTATGCTCACCCAGACAATTTGAACATACTTCATCTTCTTGCCACTTGCCTTCATTTTTGTGCCAAAAAAAAAACAAAGTGTAGCAAATCAAATAAATACTAGCATCGCCCGTGGTCGAAATTCGACCATCTGAAATTTTCTTCAACTCTCTCTTAATATACATATTTCCCGTTCACAAAAAAACCAAGTAAGTGGCTCCCTCGTGACAAATGCAAATTTGGATTAAGTGATACCATACAAACAATCTTCACATTAGGGTGGTGCAGAAAAGTAGTACAACAGAAAAGCTAACGACAATACATTGGGATAGATCTACAACAGATTTTTTTTTTTTTTTGTTTATGTCTAAGGTACACCAGACACTTACTATTACAAATTATATTAAACTTACATTAATTGTTACATAAAAAATAAGTTTTTAATTTAAACTGCACAAAAACCCGGTATGGGCTTATAGTATTTCGATTTATAATGGTACTTTTTTATCGTAATCTTGTGGAATTTTACTTTTACAAAAAAACCATATCGTTGAAAATATAAACTTTTCAATGGACAAAAAACTAAATAAAGAAGTGCTCTGCGAAAAACCTTGGATTATGTGAATTATGTGATTATGTGAATGAGGATGGTGTGAAGATGGCGAGGATGCAAAGATCTATATATTAATAGGCTAACACTCTCCCCATACAAACAGTCGTAACCCAATTTCGTATAGTATTTATGGATAGATCTCTATAAAATTTATATTGGAAACTTAGAATGGACTAATCTGGTGTCTCACCAAAAAAAATTGTGAAAATTATTTTTAGTTTATTTGTTATTAAACAAAAAAGAGGTCTCCAAACTCTCCAGCTATTTTGTTATCTCCACATTCTGTTATACCCGAACTATACATCACTATTCAGCACTCTTATAAAACTCCCAAAGACACAACCATCCGCTCATTCCCTTACACATGATAGATATGTGCCAAAAAAAACAACAAAATGTACCAAATCATATCATCTTCGGCATCTAAACACCATTTGTAAGCTAAGAAATCCAGCTTCACTTCTGGCTTTATATATTTAACTTTTTGCCTATTGGTAAAGTTTATTTTTTTTAACGATATGATTTTGTAAGAAAATTCCACAATGTTAAGATCGAAATTTAAATATCGTACGGACTTTAACTAAAGAACAATTTTACATGACACTAATGCTGATTTCGTTGAACATGTTTACACCCTTGCACAGAATACTGTAAAAGTGTGATAAAAGTGTATCCGTTCTACATGAAACTGCTATATCGATAAAACGAACAAAAACATTGCCCGTTTGCTATGCTATGTGCATGAATAATTAGGTTTCGGTTTTCAACCATATTCAATTGTTATTGCAAAATGCAATTTTTTTCACCAAATTTATCTTTCAAATAAAATTTTCGTCAGCTGATTTTCAGTGCAACCAACTACCCTGTCAAAGCTTCAGAGGGAAAAAGTGTAAATTTTTTAGGAAATGAAAACATATTCTGTTTAACATTTTACCTTCATTTTGCAAACGAAAACGGAAAGTGGAAGAGTGTAAAAAATGCGCATTTTTTGATGAAACGAAATCACCATAACTCTACTTTTTTTTTACGAAAAACACATTTTTGGGTATTTGTTTCCTTTAGGGGTCAACCGCTAATAAATTAGCTAAAATTATGGGAGATATCTCAAAAGACAGGTTTTGGCCTCAGGATCACGAGTCCGGAAGCGCTTTTTTAATTTTTTGTTTCTATGGATTTTTTGTTTAAAAAAATCGAAAAATGACCCACAGCACGCATTTTTTCGCACTTTTTAGGTACAGTCTAATAAAATTACAACAACCACATGTAAACTTGCCACTTTGATTGCAAATATCTCTTCAGAGAAGCAAAATATTAAAAAGCGCTTCCGGATTCGTGATCATGAGGCCAAACCCCGTCTTTTGAGCTATGTCCCATAATTTTAGCTAATTTATTAGCAGTTGACACCTATAGGAAACAAATACCCATTTTTACTTTGATTATTTGATGTTTTAAGCTTTTCTCGACTTTTTAAAAGTTTAATTCACTTATGAAATTTTTAGGGGGTTAAATATTGGAAAAGTGTATTTTCCAAGCAGAAAATATATTTTTCATACAGTTGAAGATTGCCCAGAAAAATATCCCCAATCGTCTCATTTAAAGCAAAGCTGTAATTAGACGCTGGCAGGTATAAGTATAATTGACAGAACTCTGATATTTTTTTAAATTTTCCTTGCTTAGAAAATAAAATAAAAACGAAAAATTAAAAAAAAAAAACAGTTTTAAATTTTTGCTTCCACCGAGAATCGAATATACGTGCAAGTAGTAAACATTTATACTCATTCTGGTATAAAAAGGGTACAATTAGTCTCTTCATAGGACATGCTCGAACAAATGTGACCAATTTATTCCATCTAAAAGAGACTAAAAAAGTAGTAGTCTACTTTTCCTCTGGATTGATCCCGGACAAATCGTATTTTTTGCGGTACTAATGCACCTTTGTACATAAGTAACTCCACTTTTTTGTATGAAACCACATTTTTTACTTTGATAATTTAATGTGCTAAGCTTTTTCGATTTTTAAATAGTTTTTTTACTTATGAAATTTTTAGAGAAATAAAATATTGGAAAAGTATATCTTCTAAGCAGAAAATGTATTTTTCATACAAAAAAGTGAAGTTAGTTATATAGAACTAAAAATTTTGATCCCAACATCAGAATTGTAATTTTCAAAAAATAGCTTTAAAAAAATTTGTTTAAAAGAAAAATACTAAAATTCATGCACAGGAATGTAAAGCAGGAGTTATTAGCTTTCAAATGTTGTTAAAAAATCTGTAGCATTACTACAAGTCGAAACATAATAATTTCAGTTGGTGCGTGTTTTCATCACCTTAGGAAAAATTGCAGTATCTATATATTAATAAGATAACACTCTCCCCATATAAACAGTCGTAACCCAATTTCGTATAGTATTTATTTATAGATCCCTATAAAAGTTATATTGGAAACTTAGAATGGACTAATCTGCTGTCTCACCAAAAAAAATTTTGAAAATTATTTTTAGTTTATTTGTTATTAAACAAAAAAGAGGTCTCCAAACTCTCCAGCTATTTTGTTATCCCCACATTCTGTTATACCCGCACTATACATCTTTATTCAGCACTCTTATAAAACTCCCAAAGCCACATCCATCCGCTCATTCCCTTACACACACACGTACATATCTATGCAATGAGCCAGCAGCTGCTACTTGCTTTTATTTTTGTGCCAAAAAAAAAACAGAAAAATGTACCAAATCATATCCTCTTCGGCATCTTAACACCATTTGTAGGCTAAGAAATCCACGATATAATTTTGTAAGAAAATTTCACAATGTTAAGATCGAAATTTTAATAACGTACGGACTTTAACTAAAGAACAATTTTACATGACACTAATGCTGATTTCGTTGAACATGCTTACACCCTTGCACAGAACACTGTAAAAGTGTGATAGAATATACCCGTTCTACATGAACCTGCTATCGATAAAACAAAACAAAAAACACTGCCCCGTTTGCTACGCTATGTGCATGAATAATTAGGTTTCGCTCATCACCCATATTTAATTCTTAATTCTTAAATAAAATTTTCGTCAGCTGATTTTCAACCAGCTACCCTGTCAAAGCTTCTACCTTTTTTACGAAAAACACATTTTTACTTTAGATTATTTGATGTTCTAAGCTTTTCTCGATTTTTTTAGGGGGATAAATATTGGATTTCTAAAAAAATATATTTTTCATACAGTTGAAGATTGGCCAGAAAAATATCCCCAATTGTCTCATTTAGAACAAAGCTGTAATTAGACGCTGACAAGTATAAGTAGTTCCTGGCGTCATGGTAGACACCTCGATTGTCAGAACTCTGATTTTTCAGTTTTCCTTGCTTTAAAACATAAAAATTAAAAAAAAAAAAACAATTTTTAAATGTTTGTCCTCGCCGAGAATCGAAGTCAGGTGTCCTGTAAGTAGTATACATTTATACCCATTCTGGTATAAAAATGCTATAATTAGTCTCTTCATAGGGCATGCTCGAACAAATGAGACCAATTCATTACATCTAAAAGATACTAAAAAAGTAGTAGTCTACTATTCCTCTGCGATTAATCCCGGACTAATCGCCCTTTTTTGGAGGGAAATACCACACGAACATTTACTAAAGTACTAAAGTACCGTTTTAGCTCCACTTTTTTGTGTGAAAAAACTTTTTCAACTTTGATAATTTGATATGTTAAGCTTTTTCTATTTATTTTTTTCCACGTATGCAATTTTTAGAGCAATAAAATATTGGAAAAGTATATTTTCTAAGCAGACACAACAAAACCAAATAAGTGGCTCCCTCGTGACAAATGCAAATTTGGATTAAGTGATACCATACAAACAATCTTCACATTAGGTTGGTGCAGAAAAGTAGTACAACAGAAAAGCTGACGACAATACATTAGGATAGATCTACAACAGATTTTTTTTTTATTTGTTTATGTCTAAGGTACAGCAGATACTTACTATTACAAATTATATTAAACTTACATTAATTGTTACATAAAAAAATAAGTTTTTAATTTAAACTGCACAAAAACCCGGTATGGGCTTATAATATTTCGATATATAATGGTACTTCTTTTATCGTAATCTTGTGGAATTTTACTTTTACAAAAAAACCATATCATTAAAAAAATAAACTTTTTAATGGACAAAAAACTAAATAAAGAAGTGCTCTGCGAAAAACCTTGGATTATGTGAATTACGTGATTATGTGAATGATGATGGTGTGAAGATGGCGAGGATGCAAAGATCTATATATTAATAGGCTAACACTCTCCCCATACAAACAGTCGTAACCCAATTTCGTATAGTATTTATGGATATATCTCTATAAAATTTATATTGGAAACTTAGAATGGACTAATCTGGTGTCTCACCAAACAAAATTTTGAAAATTATTTTTAGTTTATTTGTTATTAAACAAAAAAGAGGTCTCCAAACTCTCCAGCTATTTTGTTATCTCCACATTCTGTTATACCCGAACTATACATCACTATTCAGCACTCTTATAAAACTCCCAAAGACACAACCATCCGCTCATTCCCTTACACACACACGTACATATCTATGCAATGATCCAGCAGCTACCACTTGCTTTTATTTTTGTGCCAAATAAAACAACAAAATGTACCAAATCATATCATCTTCGGCATCTAAACACCATTTGTAAGCTAAGAAATCCAGCTTCACTTCTGGCTTTATATATTTAACTTGTTGCCTATTGGTAAAGTTTATTTTTTTAACGATATGATTTTGTAAGAAAATTCCACAATGTTAAGATCGAAATTTAAATATCGTACGACTTTAACTAAAGAACAATTTTACATGACACTAATGCTGATGTCGTTGAACATGTTTACACCCTTGCACAGAATAGTGTAAAAGTGTGATAAAAGTGCACCCGTTCTACATGAAACTGCTATATCGATAAAACGAACAAAAAACATTGCCCGTTTGCTATGCTATGTGCATGAATAATTAGGTTTCGCTTATCAACCATATTCAATTGTAATTGCAAAATGCAATTTTTTTCACCAAATTTATCTGTCAAATAAAATTTTCGTCAGCTGATTTTCAGTGCAACCAACTACCCTGTCAAAGCTTCAGAGGGTAAAAAGTGTGAATTTTTTAGGAAATGAAAACATATTCTGTTTGACGTTTTACCTTCATTTTGCAAACGAAAACGGAAAATGGAAGAGTGTAAAAATGCGCATTTTTTGATGAAACGGAATCCCCAACTCTACTTTTTTTTAGGAAAACACACATTTTTTAAATATTTTTATTAGCTCGCTTTCGTCGTTCTTGTGCCCGGATTTTTGCTTTCGATTTTGAACCAACTTCCTGTTGTGCTAGGGTCTTGAAATTTTCACCACAGTTCAGGTCGCGATGACAATGCAATATTATGAAAAAAAATCCGATAGGTGGCGCGTGGGTCGCTATATTTTCAAAAATCGCATTTATGGTCCGATTTGGCTGAAATTCGGAACATGTATTACTACTATGAAAAGAAATATTTTCCTAAAAAAATTCCGCTAGGTGGAGCTGAGGTCGGGGTAATAACAGCTGAAAATCCTAATTATGGACCGATTTAGCTGATATTTAGCGTGTGTATCAATTTCCAAATGTACAAAAAAAAATTGGACCCGCTAGGTGGCGCGTGAGTCGTTCTATTTAAGAAATGCGAAGGTCTGTTTTCGGTGTCGATTAATTCGTTTTTCAACGAACTTCCCGTTGAGGTAGAATCTTGAAATTTTCAGCATCGTTTAGTTTTCTGCCCCCACGCAATATAACAAAAAAATAATTCCGATAGGTGGCGCACGGGTAGAGATATTTGAAAAGTTTCATTTCCAGAGATTTTGCTTTGGATTTTGTACTAACTTCCCGTTGAGCTGGGGTTTTGAAATTTTCACCATCGTTCAGGTTTCGCTGACAATGCATTATACGAAAAAAAAAACAATCCAAAATATTGCTTTAATTGCAAAAGTCCCATTTATCGGTCTATCTTCCTTATTGCTATCTGAATATTTCGTACACATGCTATAACGCGCATGCTATAATGCGCATGCTATAATGCGTTTTCAGCGCCATCTGCATATAAATAGCATCGAAATTTCAAATATTTGGATTTCACTTACATACATTTAGGCGCAGTCATGATGTATTTTATATTGGTTAAAAAAAGAGTAATTTTATTCATGTAACCATAGAAACACCGCGTAAAGCGTGTAAACGTAGAAAATTACCGAATGTGTAAATGAACTGTCAAAATTTGTATGGAACGAAGTTTATACAAATTCGGTAAACTTCCGCGAGGAGTTTAGTGTGTAAACACCTCGAAAATTTACCCAATTAGATTACGCTGTTCGACATGCAGTGTTTCAAAGCACTCAATGGGAATTTCAAAATAAAAAGTATTCATATAAATGTATCTATAGCGTTCATCTAACTGAGCTGTTAAATGTATACATTTACGCTTTCGTTAATATCCAATTACAATCTTAGAAATTTTCACAGACTCACAACTAAAAAGTATAAAATAAAAAATAGAATACAAAAATATTTTTAATTTAAAATGTTTTTAAAATGAACTAAAAACTGGAAAATAATTTCACCTCTGTCTACATAGATTCTTCACCACGTAAAGCTTATCCGGAACATTTGTGAGTGGGAATTCCTATAGGTATTAAATAGTACTTGGAGTTTGAAATGTATAAAAATATTTGGCGCTTGCTATATCGTGAAAAGATGTTTTTTTTTAGAAAAGCTCATATCGGTAATAAGATTGTTAGAAATTAATGCGAACCATCTTTAGCGTGCGCCAATGTTTTTATACATTTCAAACTCCAAATACTATTTAATACCTATAGGAATTCCCACTCACAAATGTTCCGGATAAGCTTTACGTGGTGAAGAATCTATGTAGACAGAGGGGAAATTATTTTCCAGTGTTTAGTTCATTTTAAAAACATTTTAAATTAAAAATATTTTTTATTCCATTTTTTATTGGGTATTTGTTTCCTTTAGGGGTCAACCGCTAATAAATTAGATAAAATTATGGGAGATAGCTCAAAAGACAGGTTTTGGCCTCAGGATGACGAGTCCGGAAGGGCTTTTTTAATTTTTTGTTTCTATGGATTTTTTGTTTCAAAAAATCGAAAAATGACCCGCGGCACGCATTTTTCGCACTTTTTGGGTACAGTCTAATAAAATTACAACAACCACATGAAAACTTGCCACTTTGATTGCAAATATCTCTTCAGAGAAGCAAAATATTAAAAAGCGCTTCCGGATTCGTGATCCTGAGGCCAAACCCCGTCTTTTGAGCTATCTCCCATAATTTTAGCTAATTTATTAGCAGTTGACACCTAAAGGAAACAAATACCCATTTTTACTTTGATTATTTGATGTTCTAAGCTTTTCTCGATTTTTTTATAGTTTAATTCACTTATGAAATTTTTTGGGGGTTAAATATTGGAAAAGTGTATTTTCAAAACAGAATTATATTTTTCATACAGTTGAAGATTGCCCAGAAAAATATCCCCAATCGTCTCATTTAAAGCAAAGCTGTAATTAGACGCTGGCAGGTATAAGTATAATTGACAGAACTCTGATTTTGTTTAAATTTTCCTTGCTTAAAAAATAAAATAAATACGAAAAATTAAAAAAAAGAAACAGTTTTCAATTTTTGCTTCCACCGAAAATCGAATATAGGTGTCCTGCAAGTAGTAAACATTTATACACATTCTGGTATAAAAAGGGTACAATTAGTCTCTTCATAGGACATGCACGAACAAATGTGACCAATTTATTGCATCTAAAAGAGACTAAAAAAGGAGTAGTCTACTTTTCCTCTGGATTGATCCCGGACTAATCGTATTTTTTGCAGGGAAATACCATACGAACTTTTACTAATGCACCTTTTTACATAAGTAACTCCACTTTTTTGTATGAAACCACATTTTTTACTTTGATAATTTAATGTGCTAAGCTTTTTCGATTTTTAAATAGTTTTTTTACTTATGAAATATTTAGAGAAATAAAATATTGGAAAAGTATATCTTCTAAGCAGAAAATGTATTTTTCATACAAAAAAGTGAAGTTAGTTATATAGAATTAAAAATTTTGATCCCAACATCAGAATTGTAATTTTCCAAAAATAGCTTTAAAAAAATGCGTTTAAAAGAAAAATATTAAAATTCATGCACAGGAATGTAAAGCAGGAGTTATTAGCTTTCAAATGTTGTTAAATAAAATCTGTAGCATTAATACAAGCCCAAACATAATAATTTCAAATGGTGCATGTTTTCATCACCTTCGGAAAAATTGCAGTATCTATATATTAATACGCTAACACTCTCCGCTTACAAACTTTCCTTACCCTATTTAGTATAGTATTTATTTATAGATCCCTATAAAAGTTATATTGGAAACTTAGAATGGACTAATCTGCTGTCTCACCAAACAAAATTTTGAAAATTATTCTTAGTTTATTTATTATTAAAAAAAAAGGTCTCCAAACTCTCCAGCTATTTTGTTATCTCCGCATTCTGTTATACCCGAACTATACATCACTATTCAGCACTCTTATAAAACTCCCAAAGACACAACCATCCGCTCATTCCCTTACACACACACGTACATATCTATGCAATGATCCAGCAGCTGCCACTTGCTTTTATTTTTGTATCATATCATCTTAGGCATCTAAATCCAGCTTCACTTCTGGCTTTATACGAGTATATTTAACTTTTTGCCTATTGGTAAAGTTTATTTTTTTAACGATATAATTTTGTAAGAAAATTTCACAATGTTAAGATCGAAATTTTAATAACGTCCGGCTTTAACTAAAGAACAATTTTACATGACACTAATGCTGATTTCGTTGAACATGTTTACACCCTTGCACAGAACACTGTAAAAGTGTGATAGAATATACCTGTTCTACATTAACCTGCTATCGATAAAACGAAAAAAAAGCACTGCCCCGTTTGCTACGCTATGTGCATGAATAATTAGGTTTCGGTCATCACCCATATTTAATTCTTAATTCTTAAATACAATTTTCGTCAGCTGATTTTCAACCAGCTACCCTGTCAAAGCTTCTACCTTTTTTACGAAAAACACATTTTTACTTTAGATTATTTGATGTTCTAAGCTTTTCTCGATTTTTTAAAAGTTTAATTCACTTATGAAATTTTTAGGGGGATAAATATTGGAAAAGTATGTTTTCTAAGCAGAAAATATATTTTTCATACAGTTGAAGATTGGCCAGAAAAATATCCCCAATTGTCTCATTTAGAACAAAGCTGTAATTAGACGCTGACAAGTATAAGTAGTTCCTGGCGTCATGGTAGACACCTCGATTGTCAGAACTCTGATTTTTTCAGTTTTCCTTGCTTTAAAACATAAAAATTAAAAAAAAAAATAGTTTTTAAATTTTTGCCCTCGCCGAGAATCGAAGTCAGGTATCCTGTAAGTAGTATACATTTATACCCATTCTGATATAAAAATGGTATAATTAGTCTCTTTATAGGGCATGCTCGAACAAATGTGACCAGTTCATTCCATCTAAAAGATACTAAAAAAGTAGTAGTCTACTATTCCTCTGCGATTAATCCCGGACTAATCGCCCTCTTTTGGAGGGAAATACCACACGAACTTTTACTAAAGTACTAAAGTACCGTTTTAGCTCTACTTTTTTGTATGAAAAAACTTTTTCAACTTTGATAATTTGATATGTTAAGCCTTTTCTATTTATTTTTTTCCACGTATGCAATTTTTAGAGCAATAAAATATTGTAAAAGTATATTTTCTAAGCAGAAAATGTATTTTTCAAACTAAAAAGTGAAGTTAGTTATATAGAATTAAAAATTTTGTTCGCAACACCAGAATTCTAATTTTCAAAAAATAGCTTTAAAAAAAATTTGTTTAAAAGAAAAAACATTTAAATATGCTTCACCACCCTAATGTGCGGATTCTTTGCATGGTATTACTCAAATCAAATGTTTAAATTCCCAAACATCATATATATATATATATGTATGCGTGAAGCAAGAAGAAAAAACGGTACCTTGCAAATTGCACAATCATCGAAACTCCGACAAACACTCTCCGCAAAAACTCTGCGCTTCGAAGTAAGTGGCTCCCTCGGGACAAATGCAAATTTGGATTAAGTGATACCATACAAACAATCTTCACATTAGGGTGGTGCAGAAAAGTAGTACAACAGAAAAGCTGACGACAATACATTAGGATAGATCTATAACAGATTTTTTTTATTTTTTTATTTATTTGTTTATGTCTAAGGTACAGCAGACACTTACTATTACAAATTATGTTAAACTTACATTAATTGTTACATAAAAAATAAGTTTTTAATTTAAACTGCACAAAAACCCGGTATGGGCTTATAATATTTCGATATATAATGGTACTTTTTTATCGTAATCTTGTGGAATTTTCATCATCATTTATTGGCGCTTACCCTCGTGAAGGGTGGATACCTTGCCGCGGTACGAGGGCTTAAGTCGATAGCCACAGGGCTACGCTGCCCTTGTGATCATAGCTCCGTACGGCACTTCATCACGAGAGCAGCCTAGCCTCTCTGGCGCGACGACAAAGATCTTCCCCCTCCCAATCCAGGGTGTTATGCGAAACCGTGCCCATTGGACGTTTGCAGCCGGGAGGCAAATCGTGGCTGTATTTGAACGGAGCCTCTCTGACACCGGGTCGCCTCAGAGAGTAAGCATGGCCTTACCGCGGTACGGGGCTCTGCCGCGGCGGACGACACATTTTCCCCTACTCTTCCCTTGACCCTAAGCTGGCCTTGTCCGGCGATGGGTCGTACGAACAAGATGAACTCGAATAACCTGAATAAAAACGAAAAATCTAAAAAACAAACAACGCCAAATTTCACTCCTCAGCAAAGGAGAGCTATGGAGGAGCAGGCGAGGAAGCAACAACAACGCCGGAGGACAACCTCCGTTCCACAATCAAGGGGGGGATCGACAGCGATGGCAACTACGAGTCGGTCAACCAACCCTCTATCGAATAAGATTGACTTGATGGGAGCTAGCACCAGTGCGGTTGCCAACGCAGCTAAGCGGGCAACGGCGGATGCTAAACTCCCATCAACCGCTGATATGAAAACCAGTATCTTTACGTCTGTGGCAGCGGTCTCACGACCTGGCCTCGGAGTTTCGAAGGAGAAGGAAGCTGCAACTGAGATGTCGGCAAGGAGAGCGACCGCGATGGCAACTACGGGTCCGCACTCCAGGGAGACATCTCCCCGCCGCTTCACATACCACGAGAAAAGATTGGCTGCAAAGATCCTGAAGAGGTATGAAGGGGTACCGCAGGAATCACTGTCGCCGAATTCCAGTAAATCTGTAGAGCTAGCGAAAGCTGTGATACCGGATTTCCAAAATTCGTACATGCCAAAGAGGTTAAAAGTTAACCCTTTCAAGCGCCAGAGATCGGATCTGGAGTTTATTCCCCCTCCCAAGCGGCATCAGAATACCTCTGGAGCGGGCAAACTAAGCTTTGCTGAGGTAACCAAGGACAGGATCCTTATAGGCGTCCTTGACCGAGGCAATGACCGTCTGGCCATCCCCAAGGACCGGTGGCGTTACGTGCGAAATGAACTCGGCAACATTCTTCTCAACGTTGCTCCGGAGTTTCCGGGTAGTTCGGCACGAGTAACGGATGCGGGTTGGCACCAGGGTCAAATTAAATTACTCGCATGCGAGGATGCAAAAACCGTAGCACTGTACAAGGCAGCAGCTGCTAAACTGGGTGAAGTCTACCAGGGCGCAAAGATAGAGGTCGTCGACTGGAAGGACATTCCAGCTCGTCCAAGGGCAAGGGCGTGGATTCCGGCCATCCCTGACGAACCCGAGAGAATACTCGGGATGCTTCGGCTAATGAATCCGTCCCTCCCAACGCATGACTGGAGTGTCAATCTGGTCGGGGATGCGGTAGGGCCCGACAGACAGGTGGTGTTCACCATGAATAAAGAGTCAATCGAGCCCCTCAAAAGGTGCAATGGCCTAGTACACTACAGCGTAGGCCAGATCGTTATCCACGTATATCGTGGTGATGCTCAGCGCGCTGCCTTCTCGGCTACTCCGGGGGAACCGGAAAACTTATTACCAGAAGAGGAAGCGGAGGATTCCGATGCGGAAAGCATGTTATCCGCCACGTCTCTTGGCGATAGTGCTGTGAACAACTCGGAGATGGAGGACAGCCTACAGGACGAGGAAGTCCTCGACGTCACGGTGGTAGCAGCCAACGCTGAGCGACTAACATCTAACGCTACAGGCAGCAGGACTCCTGCAACGCCACATCGGGCAGTTAATCGGAACAACTCGTCGTTGATAGGCAACCTCCGGGATGGAGCAAACCTCGACGATATGGGGACGGCAGGGAAGTCTGTGCGCTCTCATGTTGGTGGTGCTTCAGATTAATTTGCACAAATCTAAAGTGGCTTCGGCTGCTTTAAGTAGTCGTCTTTCTAAAGGCGACGTGGATGTGGTCCTCATCCAAGAACCCTGGGTCAATAGCTCGAGAATCTGCGGATTGGGGACTAAGGGCTTCAAGCTCATTCGAGCCAGCGAGGAGAGCAAAGTCAGAACGTGTATTTTGGTCAAGTCTGAGTTGAACTCCTTTCTCCTACCTAACTACACCAATGGTGATATTACCGCTATCAGTCTAACGGTCGACAGCACCCGCCTGACGGTGGCGTCGGTCTATATGCCCTACGACGCCGAAGAACCCCCACCACAAATGGAGGTGAAAGACCTGGTGTCAAATTTCTGCACGGGTAATCTTATTATTGGAGCGGACGCTAATGCTCACCATGTCCAATGGGGGAGCTCCGACATCAATGCCAGGGGCGAGTCTCTGTTTGATTACCTCTTAACAACCAACCTGGTGATTTGCAACGTTGGTAATGAGCCTACTTTTATCACTAAGACCCGCAGGGAGGTCATAGACCTCACTATCTGTAGTGAAGGCGCTTATGAGTGGGTCAGAAAATGGCGGGTTCTGGAAGAACATTCTTTCTCCGACCACCGTTACATAGAAATGGTTTTAGACTTTATTGTAGAACAACCAATCATGAAGCGCAATCCACGTAACACTGATTGGCAGTTACACAATGAAATATTAGACAGAGACCTACCAGTACTGCCCTCACAAGCCCCCTCATCAGTAGAGGAGCTGGAGGATCTTGTTACTACATTTACATCGGCGCTCTCAAATGCTCTAGGACAGGCTTGTCCAGTGCCAAAACCACGCGGTAAACACAGGCCACATTGGTGGTCCTACGATTTGGACTCGCTCCGAATATCATGCCGGAAACAATTTAACAAGGCCAAGAGCTTCGGCTCTGAGCCTCATTGGCATGAATATAAAGCTAAACTAAGGGCCTACAAAAAAGCTCTGAGACAGGCGAAGAGAACCTCGTGGAGAAATTTCTGCACTGGCGTCGAAAAGGTCGACGACACAGCGAGACTTAGACGAGTCCTCTCGAAAAGTCAAACAACCATCAGCTATTTGCGAAAGCCTGACGGATCCTGGACCAGCACGGAAGAGGAAACCCTTGAGCTGCTCTTGAATACACATTTTCCGGGGAATCTGCATGATGCACCACTAGCACCTGCAACAAACCTGGCAGTAAATATACCCATCACTGAGGAAAGAGTAAGGTGGGCAGTTAAGAGCTTTGAACCGTATAAGGCTGCCGGGCCGGACGGGATTATCCCCGCGCAACTTATAAACACGTTGGAGACATCAGCTAAATGGCTGGTATTTCTCTTCACAGCCTGCCTGGCTCTCAACCACATTCCGGGCTCCTGGAGAAGCGCCACGGTAGTGTTTATCCCTAAGGCTGGGAAGGCATCCCACTACGAGCCAAAAGATTACAGACCGATCAGTCTCTCGTCCTTTGTACTCAAAACCTTTGAGAGGATACTAAGCGACTACCTCTCAACGACTATTGATAGCAACCTTATTTCTAGCTATCAGCATGCATACACCAAGGGTAAATCAACAGAAACCGCTCTGCACAGCCTAGTATCGGTCATTGAGAAATCGCTGTGTGAAAAGGACTACTGTCTCGTGGTCTTCCTAGACATTGAGGGGGCTTTCAACAATATAAGCCCGGAGGCTATCAACTCCGCTCTAACTAATCTGGGCGTAGATAGACCTCTAACTGGTTTAATTGACCAACTTTTAAGGGGCATGAAAATAGCTTCTTCACTTGGTACGGTTGAGTTATCACGCTATGTCACAAGGGGAACGCCCCAGGGTGGTGTTCTTTCCCCGCTTTTATGGAACCTCACAGTCAAGTCGTTGCTACGTGACACAAGCTGGGGGGGGATTTAGCTATTGCATTCAGAGGCAAGTTCCCACAAACTCTGTGTGACCTGATGCAAGTAGCACTGCGAGAGGTTTCGACGTGGTCCTCTCGCTGCGGACTTAGTATCAACCCGGGGAAAGTGGAACTTGTCCTCTTCACCAACCGGTACAAAATACCGCCACTAAGCCTACCAGAACTAGATGGCACGCGCCTGGGCTTGTCGGATAAGTCCAAGTTTCTAGGCATAGTTCTGGACAGGAAACTGAATTGGAAGGAGAATGTTCTTCAGCGCCAGAAGAAAGCTTGCATCGCTCTTTACACATGCAAAAGAGCCATTGGCAAAAAATGGGGGCTCAGCCCTAGAGTATGCAGTTGGATCTACACGGCCATCATTCGCCCAATCATGCTGTATGGAGTCGTCGTATGGTGGCCGGCACTGAGCAAGACAACATACCTGAATCTGTTGCGGAAAGTCCATAGATCCAATATGATCTGTATAAGCGGTGCGCTAAGGACAACGCCCAACGAAGCCCTCCAGGCCATTCTGGGCATTTTGCCACTTGATCTGGAAGGGTTTCGGTCAGCGGCGGCATCAGCTCTGCGCCTAAGAGAAACCTCCAGTTGGGGTGCGGGTACTATTGGACACTCCAGTATTCTGGAATCTTACAGCTTTCTCCCTCTAAGCACAGATCGTTGTGCGACCACTACAGTCGGGGATAGCTGCTTCAAAATAAACATTCCCAGCAGAGAAGACTGGGAGAGGACGGATTGGTGTCCCGAAACAAATGGTGGCACTTCCATATACACCGACGGCTCGAAGTTGGACGGCAGAGTTGGAGGAGGGGTTTATTCAAGGGATTTGGACCTTGAACTCTCCTTCAGACTACCTGATCATTGTAGCGTCTTCCAGGCGGAAGTCTCGGCAATCCGGGACGCCGCGGCCTGGTTAAGCAAACGTGTTATCGGAGAAGATATCGCTATTTTCAGCGATAGCCAGGCGGCAATCAAATCCCTTGGCTCATACACGTTCAACTCTGAACTGACGCTCAGCTGTCGTCGATCTCTTCAGGAGATGGCCCAACAGAACCGCGTAAACCTCATATGGGTCCCGGGACATAGGGACATTGAGGGAAACTGTAAGGCAGACGAGCTTGCCAGGCAGGGCACGACCAAGCAGGTTCTTCGGGATAAAGAGCGCTTAGGTATGCCGTTTGCCACATGCAAACTAATGCTGAAGGAGCACACACTCCGTCAAGCCAACGAAAGATGGCTGCAATCCCCAGGGTGTCGGATATCGAAACAAACCTGGCCAAAATGGGACCTTAAAAGGTCTAGACGCATTTATGCCCTAACTAGGAGGGAAATCTGCATATTGATAGGGGTATTAACCGGTCACTGCCTCATTGGTAGGCATGCAGAAAGGCTAAGTGTGCCCTACCGACGATGCTGCAGGAGTTGCAAAGATGATGAGGAGGAGGAAACGGTGGAGCACCTCATCTGCAACTGTCCGGCTTTAAGCGGCGTGAGAACGCGCTTTTTGGGAGTTCCGTTCCTAGATAGTCTAAGCCAGATCGCGGAACTGGACATAAAGGACTTGATGGGCTTCATAAAGTCATCTAAGTGGTTCGAGGAGGAGTAACGGTGTCGGTTTAGGAGTGTCAGTCCCGGGATTCTGCTATGTGGAAAATCCCAACAACTCAGGGATTTTCCATATGGCTGGGTCCCGGGGCTGACTTTCCTTGCGTTGGTGGTATCACAACGGGCCTTCAAAACTGGCCTAAGTGTGCCTCTGCGGCAGCCACTTGAACCTACCTATTGGCGCTTAACCGCCTAAGCGATTTTGGCCGTTGCATATCAAAGCACGCCAGTCATTCCTTTTTAGCGATAACTGACGCCAATTGGAAACCCCAAGGGAGTTCAAGTCATCCTCCACCTGTTGTTTCCATCTCAGTCGAGGCCTCCCCCTTCCTCTGCTGCCGAATTCAGGCGACGATAGGAAAACCTTCTGTGCTGGAGCTACTTTGTCCATTCGCATAACATGGCCCAGCCAGCGGAGTCTTTGGGCGTTAATTCGCTGGACTATGGTCAGATCTGCGTAGAGCTCGTACAGCTCATCGTTAAATTTCCTTCGATACTCGCCGTTGGCATCACGGGAAGGACCATAAATCTTCCGGAGAACTTTTCTCTCAAATACTCCAAGGGCCATCTCATCTTCTCTTGACATTGTCCATGAATCTGAGCCATACATCAGGACAGGTATGATGAGAGAATTATAGAGCGTGATCTTTGTTCTTCGAGAGAGGACTTTACTTCTCAATTGCCTACTCAGTCCAAAGTAGCACTTGTTGGCAAGAGTGATTCTCCGCTGGATTTCTAGACTGATACTATTTTCGGTGTTGATACTGGTTCCCAAATAGACGAAGTCCCTCACAGTTTCAAATTTGTAACTATCAACAGTGACATGGCTGATTTGTGCCAAATTTCATCGTTCTACCATAATTTGTTTAAAAGTCCAGTCGAAAATCATAATCTATATATATAAAATTGGATGTATGTATGTATGTGGCTTATGGACTCCAAAACTACTCGGCCGATTTTGTTGAAATTTTGGGGATAGATTAGTAGGAGCCTGGAGAGTGTTTCTGTAAATTTTTTTTTTATGGGAAGTGGACCCGGGACCGTCCTATTCGAAAATATCGTATAAATGGCTGGATTTACTTGATATTTGGTATGTAGATAGCGTTATGCTTAGAATAAAGTATAGGATGATTTTTCTTCCGGGAAGTGGACCAGGGACCGATCTGTAAGCAATCGTATTTATGACTCGAATTGCTTGAAACTTGGTATGTAGGTAGCTATATGCTTAGATTAATATATGGGATAAATTTTCTTCCGGGAAGTGGACCCAGGACTGACTTATTCTAAAGTATCGTATAGATGGTTGGATTAACTTTAAATTTGATATGTAGGTAGCGTTAAGCTTAGGTTAAAGTGTGGGAAAAGTTTTCTTCCAGGAAGTTTATCAGGGCCCGATATATTCTAAACAATCATATTTATGACTCGATGAGCTTGATATTTAGCGTGTAGCTGGCGTTTCACCTTGATAAAATATGAGATAATGTATCTTCCGAGAAATGGTAAAAATGGTAAAATCTTATTCAGGTGATTTTCTTTGGCGTAGCAACGCACGCCGGGTATTACTAGTAGAATGATAAGAGAGATTCACCTATGAAATTATATCATTTTATTCATTTCAGCTACCGAGATATGTCTCTTCGTGTGATTTTCGAAATTGTCGATATCGACAAAAGAGGCGTGGTTATCATCCGATTTCGCCCATTTTCTCGAAATTTTTACTCAAGTTATCGTATACACAGACGGACAGACGGACGGACATGCCTGAATGAAATCCTCTTTTCAAACTAAGAACTTTCATATATGGAACTCTATATCTATCTCGATTATTTTGTGCCGTTACGTACTACCGTTATGTGAACAAAATTAATATATGTACGCTCGTACTAGCACTGGTGCGCTGGGAATAAAAATCGTAATGGAGAGACTAGGGGGTTCATCCTTCCAAAATATATCATTTTAGCCATTTCCGTCACCGAATTATGTCAATTTATGTGATTTTCGAAATCGAAAGTGGGCGTGGTTGGAGAGCGATTTTTCCAATTTCATCAGGTATACCCCTAACGATACTAGTATGCTTTGTGCCAAATTTCATCCTTCTACCCTAATCAGTTTAAAAGTTACGACTAGTTGAATTTTCAAAAATGCCTCCCTTAAAGGTGGGCGGGACCACGCCCACTTTAGAAAATTGATCAAAAAATCATTATGTAATGGTCAGAAGGGTTCACCTATAAAATTATATCATTTTACCGATTTCCGTTATCGAAATATGTCAATTTAGGTGATTTTAGAAATTTTCGATATCGAAAGTGGGCGTGGTTGGAGGGCGATTTTATCCAATTTCATCTGGTATACTCCCATCGATGCTAGTATGCTTTGTGCCAAATTCCATCGTTCTATCGTAATCAGTTTAAAAGTTACGACCAGTCAAATTTTCAAAAATGCCTCCCTTAAAAGTGGGCGGTGCCACGCCCACTATAAAAAATTTATGAAAAAATCATAAGAGAATGACTAGGGGGATTCACCTATAAAATTATATCATTTTAGCCATTTCAGCTGCCGAGATATGTCAATTTGTGTGATTTTCGAAATTTTCGATATCGAAAGTGGGCGTGGTTGAAAGGCGATTTTATCCAGTTTCATCAGGTATACTCCCAACGACACTAGTATGCTTTGTGCCGAATTCAATCATTCTATCGTAATCAGTTTAGGAGTTACGACCATTCAAATTTTCAAAAATGCCTCCCTTAAAAGTGGGCGGTGCCACGCCCACTATAAAAAATTTATGGAAAAATCATAAGAGAATCACCAGGGGGGTTCACCTATAAAATTATATCATTTTAGCCATTTCAGCTGCCGAGATAAATCAATTTTTGTGATTTTCGAAATTTTCGATATCGAAAAAGGGGGCGTGGTTATCATCCGATTTCGCCCATTTTCAATAGCAACCTACCTTGACCAGAAAGTAACCTGTGTACAAAATTTCATGCAAATATCTCAATTTTTACTTAAGTTATCGTGTACACGGACGGACAGACGGACGGACATGCCTTAATCAACTCCTCTTTTAATCCTAAGAACTTTCATATATGGAACTCTATATCTATCTCGATTATTTTGTGCCGTTACATACAACCGTTAGGTGAACAAAGTTAATATACCCTTGTACTAGTACTAGTACTAGTGCGCTGGGTATAAAAATGAACGCTCAACCCAGATGTCTAGTCTAGTCTAATCTACACTAACATGCCATCGTTTACTTAACTTGCCAACGTCTAATTATACCTTTGTTCATTTTGCCTCACCACATGTCCACTTGCCTTATTGCCTTCACCGCGAATCGAACTAAGAATTATTAACTGCTGAACGGAGATCTCTACCATGATGCTATCGTGTACTTGTGCTTGGTAACGTCGAATTACACATTTGAAGAAGGCATAACTGAATTTGAATTAATAAGGGATCTTTTAAAAATATATAGTTTTCCTTTTCAATAAATTCAATATGAATCTAGTGAAAATAAGAGGATGTTCTCATTAATTTACTTTAAACAGATTTTCTCATAAAAACAAGCAGATTTCTTCTAACCATTGAACATTTTTGACAAAAGTACAAAAAAATTCATAAATAAGAAGCTAACTCCTTCTTTTTAGCCGATTTCCTTTTCAATAAATTTGAGAAGAAATTCAAGCTAAAATCTAGAAGATTTCCTAGCACAAATTTCTTCAAATTTGTCCCCACTCGCTCTCCTCGGCCAAAAAGCTTTTTTAGACGTCGATCTCTTTGATTATAGGTGAACTGTTTGGCTCTGTGTAACTTTAGTACCTACTACGGGTCTATAATTTTTAAGTTTGAAAAACACTTTCACTAATATACGTACTACAAAACATTGACCAGAGTTTCAACATTTCTTCTCGAAGGTAAGGGTATTTAGTTATGTTAATGGATTTAAAAAACTCAATTTCTTGATAACTAGACAAATCGGCTGCAAATCACACATTCTTCAAAATTTTTAATGACACATAGAGCGAAATAATAGATGCTGAAAATATTATAATAATAAGATAACCTTTGGAGGATACAACAGCAAATTTCACCCGAAAGATGTATAGACCATTCCGTTATGTCAACTGTACAATAATAAGCTACACAGAGCTAAAAGTCACATAAAATGCCCTCTAAATCAGAAGGATTTCTCTATGATATTTTTCCAATAAGATGCCCGTCTTATTATGACTGGGTCTCTCTTTTTAATAAAACTGAGTAGATAATCACATAATATTAAGAAGATTTTCTTTTTAACATTTCAAATTAAAAAAAAAAAAATGAACGCTCAACCCAGATGTCTAGTCAGTCTAGTCTAATCTACACTATCATGCCATCGTATACTTGACTTGCCAACGTCTAATTACACATTTGTTCTTTTGCCTCACCACATGTCCACTTGCCTTATGGCCTTCACCGCGAATCGAACTAAGAATTATTAACTGCTGAACGGAGATCTCTACCATGATGCTATCGTGTGCTTGTGCTTGGTAGCGTCGAATTACACATTCGAAGAAGGCATACCTGAATTTGAATTAATAAGGGTGTCACGTACACGAACGTTTTGGCTCCTGGTGGTTTCCCTGGCTAGCTCAGTACAAGGATGGGCAGTGGTTCTCAACCCTACCACCGAGGAGCCGTACGGACACTATTTATTCTTCTTCTCAATCTCCATCTTACCAGCCTCACCCACCTCTCACCACAGGAAGCCCGCCCTACCTTGGACCGCTCGCTTCATGTATCCTAACTTAGCGGTCTCCCTCTTGCCATGCTCCAGCCCCTCTACTTACCTCTTCATCATACCATCTTTACCTCCCGCTAATAAAAATATTTATCTCATCATTTTTAAATGACAAAACTCAAAATATATTAAAATCATAAGAATTATTACAGAAAAACATTATTTAAACCAAAAATCGTATTACTTATATTAAGCCGTTTTACCTGACAAACGCCCTGCCGATAATTCCAAAAAAAAACTAAAGAAAATGTATTGCGAAATTTCACCACTCTTAGTTAGTTTTACCCCTACCTATGCATGTAGATATGTGTACAAATTTAAATACAAAAAAAAATATTCAAAACCAAAGTTTAGTTAAGGGCAGAATCGCTTATCATGTACCGAACACGAGGTTACACCTAACATTATCAGAATACTTTTTCTTAATAATTAATTTCCGTTTAACAAAAAATATAAATTCTGGTCACTCTAATGTGACTGCTCTACTCGCTTGCATGCACGCAGATAGCAAAATTATAATTAGCGAGTCCCATAACCCGAACTATAAAAATACAAAAGCTTTTGGCTTGTGACCATAATCACCATAGGGTGTGTAAAAAAAAATCTGGAAAAAAAGTGTATCGCAAAAGTTTATGGAAATTTAATAATTTTTTTTTTGTATATGCGTGTCTGCAGGCGTGTACGCAAAAATAATAAGAAAAAAAAAAACGTGAAATTACAAAAAAAAACTAAAACTACAAAAAAAACATATGTATGTATAACAAAATATAAAATCGTAGGTAAATTTCGACACCAACTTTTTAGTAGGTATATCGGTGATTTTCGTGCTTCTTCTTCTTGGCCTTCGTGCCTTGATATTCGGATCTTTAAATTTTTGATCCTTTTGGTTTAGGACACCGCATAACCATAGGTGCATGCAAAAATGTAATTAAGAATTGTGGTTTGGGTTTTTCGCAAAATCTCGACAGCTACAACTAACGTACTCATAACTGTTTCTGGACATCGAACCAAAACTTGACCCTTAACTACCCATGTATATGCATTTGAGGCGTTTTATGGACTTTATAAATATCTTCGGGTTAACGGGCGCATAGAAATGTCATAAATTACCACATTTGATAATAATTTTTAAAAATTTGAAAATTTACAACTTACGGCGAGTTGTGCCAGTATGCCTCCAACGCCGAAAATTCTGGACACACTATGAAGAAATTTTTATCAAAAACGGAAACTTTAAAATATAAATTTTTTCTTGTGACTTACACGTCGCCGTACAGATCACGGTATATGTATATCGAAAAATCCCAAATCCGGTCACTTTTCACTCCTATGATCCTGAGTCTCGTCTTTCCTACGACATACAGTATTTTTAATCAAAAGCTAAACTACCTCATAACTACATTTGCATACGTGCGTCTATATCGATACATAAGTATTTAATTTTAACCAAAAAAAATCACTTATAGTTTTCTCGAATTTCCAACAAAAATTCCAAAATCCCCCATTTAAAATTTACCTTCTACTCAAAATTCATAAAAAAAATTTCTTCCTTTACGTTAAAAAAAAGGGAATCACAAAAATTAAGCAAATCACAAACATTTAGTTTATTAACCTATATTCTTTCATATGTACATATTCCTATATATACCTATATACGCACAAATGTAAATCATCCTAATCTAACACTCTGCTCACCTGAACTGCAACCAGGACCACCACTAATCCTTACGAGAACTGGGCACCCTCTTGGCCGGAACAAATAATATAAAATTGCCTTTAATTTACGTAAACTCACTACATGAAATTTCACACTTAAAAATAAACTTTTACCCACTATGGCGCGGAGGTGGTCATATGCCGTGACGGTAAAATTTGAACTATGTTCATTTTAACCTGTCATGCCCCCTTTTATGCCTTTTCTATGCCTATTCGCCTAACGCTAATCGTTTTTATTCCTTTTCCGCTAATCGCCTGGAAATTCGCTTCGCAACCCTTTTTGTTGCTATAATTGGCCTTATACCAATTGCAACATCGCATCTGGCCACACCGTAAAAGCTCTACTCTCTGTTCCACTCGTCGGTTTGTGTCGACCATCATTTTTGTTTTGACATTTGCCGACAAATCCACAACAAACCCAAATAATAAAAAAAAAATGTTAAAAAAAACGAATCTGAGTTTTATTGGCACTATATTTGGCCAAAAAGTGGTTATTGGTGCCAAAAACTTACTACTGAGGTCATGGTGTTGTACCATGGAGAGATTCTTACGGCACTATGGCCAAAATTCGGACAGTGCGCTGCAGGTGCATTTCCTTTGCATTCTGGCGTACTTCATGTCGATAGGGACCTTTCCGAATCCAAAAAAAAAGTAAGTAAGGTACATGGCTTTTGACTCACATCAATTTATTCTCTTTATCCTTATGTTTACAGTGTATAAAAATATACATGGCAAAAATTGTTGATGAGTAAAGCTGCTCCGTACCATCAGCTCACTTTCAACTGCTAAATCAAACACCTTGTGCTCCTTTCGTGACCAACCAATACCCCCCCAATGCAAGGTATTCTTTTCGAGGTTCACATATGTTGTAGCCCTCATAACGCATACTAACACTCCACTCCGGCCATCATTTCATTCGCGTATTTGCAAAATTAAAGACTTTGCCTTATAGTGGGGTTGTTGCTACACATTAGAGTGTGCACCATAAAAAAAATATTGTCGAAATTAGAATTGGCGTTATACGAGCGGTCCATGGGATTGTCGGGACAGAAGAACAAGGTTATGTCAGCCCAACGCGGGGAACACCCACCCCTTACAAGGGATCTTCTAAAAATATATAGTTTTCCTTTTCAATAAATTAAATATGAATCTAGTGAAAATAAGAGGATGTTCTCATTAATTTACTTTAAACAGGTTTTCTCATAAAAACAAGCAGATTTCTTCTAACTTTTGACAAAAGTACATAAAAAATTCACAAGTAAGAAGCTAACTCCTTGTTTTTAGCCGATTTCCTTTTCAATAAATTTGAGAAGAAATTCAAGCTAAAATCTAGAAGATTTCCTAGCACAAATTTCTTCAAATTTGTCCCCACTCGCTCTCCCCGGCCAAAAAGCTTTTTTAGACGTCGATCTATTTGATTATAGGTGAACTTTTTGGCTCTGTGTACGGAGATATCAAAATAGCGCAGCAGATAAAAGCCAAAATCCTTCGTTGGCGAGGTCATATTATGCGATTTAGAAAACCCTCGAAATCGGTTTCAATATGTGCACTTCACTTCAGTATAATCCGTAATCAACTTCCTCCGGAATAAATCTTCATATATGTGAAAACTAGTTTTCATGACATGTTTGCGAAAATTTCGATTGCATGAAAATCGAAAAACGTAAATTCCATAACAGGGGCCTAAGCTTTTGGGACGTTTGCATGAGAGGGGTGTCGCACCTTACATCCATATTCACGCGATCCATGGCTGTTCAATTCATACACCTAAGATACAGGGTCATAAGTGGGCAAAGGTACGAAAACCCGGTTTTGGCCCCTAACTCAAGATTTTGAGGGTGTCCGGCAAATTTCTTGTACGCAGTTCTTCTTATCTGATTGAGATCTACCAGAAAAATGCTATCTCGTCCCAGGTATTTTTTTCGTGTTGCGCAGTGTAATAGATTCAATGACAAATAAAACAAGTAAGGAAAGCTGTCTTCGGCTGTGCCGAAGGCTATATACCTTTCATGAATAAGCGTCACGATTTTCACTGTTCGATCCCCAGTACAGCCTGTTTCAATTTAATTATATTTACTATACACATTACACCTCTTTGTTATAATTTAAAAAAAACTAACAAAATAATAGGATTCGAGTTATCGGAACAATCGATTGTATGGAGGCTATATATTATACGTGTTCAATTGTACTGACTTACACTATACACATTACATATGTAGAAAGTACTAAAGGTGCAATATTTTACGTTCCTAACTTTTTAAATGCGGAAGTATTGGCCAAAAAACCTTATATCGGAACAACCGGTTGTATGGGGCTACATATATGTTATATTTACCCGATCTTCTTGAATTTCCTCTACACACTACATAAATTGAAAGTACTCAAGTTGCAAAATTTTATGTTCCTAACTTTTTAATTGCAGAAGTTTTGGCCAAAAAACCTTATATCTGAACAATCGGTTGTATGGGGGCTACATGTTACATTTGCTCGATCTTGTTGATTTTCACTATATACACTACATAAATAGAAAGTACTCGATTTGCAAAATTTTACGTTCCTAACTTTTTAATTGCAGAAGTTTTGGTCTAAAAACCTTATATCTGAACAATCGGTTGTATGGGGGCTATATGTTACATTTGCCCGATCTTTTCGATTTTCACTATATACACTACATAAATTGAAAGTACTCGAGATGCAAAATTTTACGTTCCTAACTTTTTAATTGCAGAAGTTTTGGCCAAAAAACCTTATATCTGAACAATCGGTTGTATGGGGGCTATATGCTACATTTGCCCGATCTTGTTGATTTTCACTATATACACTACATAAAAAGAAAGTAATCGAGTTGCAAAATTTTACGTTCCTAACTTTTTAATTGCAGAAGTTTTGGTCAAAAAACCTTATATCTGAACAATCGGTTGTATGGGGGCTATATGTTATACTGGTCCGATCTTGCCAGTTCCGACAAATGATTCCTATATTACAAAATGGTGGCCACATACAAAATTTCAGCCAGATATCTCAAAAATTGAGGGACTAGTTTGCGTTCAAACAGACAGACGGACAGACGGACATGGTTAAATCAACTCAGCTTGTCATCCTGATCATTTCGGTATACTTATTGATGGGTCCATCTCTTCTTCTTCTCATACTTACAAACATCGGACCAAAGTTATAATACCATTTCATGTTCATGAAAGGTATAAAAAGAAGGCTGGCCCTTGTTAATATAAAGTAACATTTATTGGCAAGTATCTATGTATGTATGTATATTAGACTGGGCCAAAAATTCCAAATTTTGGTTTTTTTTTTTCAAAAATTATTTTGATTTTCTTTTTAAGAAAGGTGAAAAAATTACTGTAATTTTTCAGATTTTTATATTAAAGTCATCGCTAGTTTAGATTTTACAGACTTAACCTCCAATTTTGTATAAAAGCGACAAATCATTGTTGGAAAACACCATTTACCTGAACATATTTTTGTAGGAAATTGAATTCCCTACAAAAGCTACCTAGACTGAAATTTTCTCAGAATTCCCGATTTTGGTTTGAAAATTTGCGAAACATGAAAAAATCAACATCGAATCAGATCCGTCAACTTTTTGTTTAATTTTGTGGTTGCGCCATTTGAAGACTGTAGAATTACACCCTCGCAGAGAAAGCCTATATTAAGCAAAAATATGTTTGAACGTATGTGAGAAATGTATATTTTTTGTTATAATATTGATTATATAATGATAACACTGGATCACAAATTCCAACTTTTTTTCTGCACCAGAGACGCCATAGTGAAATTCCTATGTAAAATCACCTCCTAATTCCGAAAATCAAAGTTATTTTTACTTGAATGGTACCGTTTTTGAGATATTTACGATTTACCGTTATTTCAAAACACAAAAAAGATGGCTCCACTTAATCGTGTATATCTCAAGAACAAATTGAGCTATTCGAAAACGGTTTGAAAAATTTGAAAGCTTATAAAATTTACTATAATCAGTACATACAACACTTTTTGCTAGGTCCTGCAGATTCAAACACAGTGAACAATCATTACGGATTTTTTAAATTTTTTTTGTAAAAATATAAAAAAATTTGTACTTTGCGAGGAAGCATCTCGAAAACTTTTTGTTTTTTAGCAGATATTTCCCCCCCACTCTAAGCTCTGTTTTATTACAAAAAAAAACAAGCTATCAGTGAACAAAATCGGTGAACTAATACAAAAGTTATAAGCATTCAAGTAAATATATCCATTTAATACTTAAGTACCCTAAAAATAATAGCATATGTACATATGGTTCTGTCTTAACTCTATGATCTTATTTTATAATTGAAAAAGTTATGTGTCTTGTTTTGACGCTTATTTAGATTGGGAGCGGTTTCTCTTATGAGAAACCAACAGTAGTCGCCCATCATAGCGACATCCCAGAATCCTTGATACCGACTTTCAATCACTTTCATTTGCTGGTGAAACCTTTCGCCATGCTCGTCACTTTCGTCGCCAAGATTTTGCGGGAAAAAATTTAAGTGGGAGTGTAAGAAATGAATTTTTAAAGACATATTTACTCCTGAAAGAAAATAAAAAAGTAAATTAGATAAATACATAAGTGACACATTAGTATATAATTTTCTTCAAGCAAACCTGGCCAAAATGCGATCTTAAAAGATCTAGACACATATACGCCCTAAAAAAGAAGGAAATCTCCATATTAATAGGTGTTTTAACCGGGCACTGCCTTATTGGTAGGCACGCAGCAAGGCTAGGCGTTCCCTACCGACGATGCTGCAGGAGTTGCAAAGATGATGAGGAAGAGGAAACGGTGGAGCACCTCATCTGCAACTGCCCGGCCTTAAGCGGAGCGAGAAGGCGCTCTCTGGGAGTTCCCTTCCTGGTTAGCTTAAGCCAGGTCGCGGAGCTAGACATAAAGGACTTGATGGCCTTCATCAAGTTATCAAAATGGTTCGAGGAGGGGTAGCGGTATCGGTTAGGAGTGTCAGTCCCGGGTTTCGGCTATATGGAGAGTCCCGACAGCACTGGGAATTTCCATATGGCCGGGCCCCGGGACTGACTTTCCTAGTGTTTGGTGGTATCACAACGGGCCTTTT
The DNA here is from genome assembly GCA_964058755.1 of Campiglossa producta. Classification (NCBI taxonomy): domain Eukaryota; kingdom Metazoa; phylum Arthropoda; class Insecta; order Diptera; family Tephritidae; genus Campiglossa; species Campiglossa producta. The sequence continues at coordinate 204,491 of CAXKVI010000018.1, read as the reverse complement.
ATTACTGGCCTAGGTGTGCCTTTGCGGCAGCCACTTCTACCTACCTATATAATTTTCTTAGGCTGGATTTATCTTTCAATTCAGAACAAATTTTTTGTTTATATTTTTCCCGTTCTTGTTTGTTCGGAACTGGACGATGAATTCAGATTTATGGCTATATATTCTCATGTAAATTTATGTAATATATAATTTATTATAATATGTTTTTTTATTTACCCATTTCCGCATAGTTTTTGATTAAGTCGTTCACTATCATCTCGTAGTTAGGACTTTTATGTTTGCCTAAAAAAGAAGTAACGACCTTTTCAAAAGAATCCCACGCTGCTGCCTCCACTGGTGACAATAGTTCTTTGAAATGGTTATTGGTCATCATTTTCCTTATTTGCGGTCCCACAAAAATCCCTTCCTTTATTTTTGCTTCTGAAATCTCTGGGAAGATTGTCTTCAAATGATGAAAAGCTTCGCCTTCTTTGTCCAAAGCCTTCACAAAGTTTTTGATAAGGCCGAGCTTGATGTGGAGCGGAGGTAGAATTATTTTTTCCTTCTTTATAAGTGGAGAGTATTTTATGTTATCTACCCCAACTTGAAACTCGATTCGTTCTGGCCAATCCTTTATGATGTAGTGGTCTCGCCTAAATAGATAGTTTCAGAAATTAGTCAGCTATGCATTAAAAGGGAACAAATTCCTAATTTTTACAACGTACCTTTTTGTTCCGGTTTCCGAAGAAATCAATTCGGCTCGGCATGTGGTGCACACAGTGTTCGGTGTCCATGGTTTTTCATTGTTTTTAGGCTCAATTCCAAAACACTTATAGTATGTAACTTTCAAAGGATTTGAAAACACACGTCTCATACTTTTAACAATAAATTGACCGAAGATGAAACAGAACATATCTGGATCATTTGTACACTCAAACTCTCGCGCCCTTTTATTCATTTTTTATTTTTAAGTAAATGACGGGTTATAAACTGCAATTATAAACTGAACAGTATCCGGCGAGCCTTGCAGATATTATGAAGGAACAAGGCGCATGTACTCTTATTTATACTTAGATCCAGTAAAAATTCAAGCCTACCTAGTTCTACAAAGAAAACACGACACTAACAGCTTTTTGTATCTAATAACTTTTCGAAAATCTACCTGCTAACTAACTGATATACGAATACTAACACATATGTACCAGTAGGGTACTTAAGAATTAAATGGATATATTTACTTGAATGCTTATAACTTTTGTATTAGTTCATCGATTTTGTTCACTGATAGCTTGTTTTTTTTGTAATAAAACAGAGCTTAGAGGGGGGGCAAAAATCTGCTAAAAAACAAAAAGTTTTCGAGATGCTTCCTCGCAAAGTACACATTTTTTTATATTTTTACAAAAAAAATTTAAAAAATCCGTAATGATTGTTCAATATGTTTGAATCTGCAGGACCTACCACAAAGTGTTGTATGTACTGATTATAGTAAATTTTATTAGCTTTCAAATTTTTCAAACCGTTTTGGAAGAGCTCAGTTTGTTCTTGAGATATACACGATTAAGTGGAGCCATCTTTTTTGTTTTTTGAAATAACGGTAAATCGTAAATATCTCAAAAACGGTACCATTCAAGTAAAAATAACCTTGATTTTCGGAATTAGGAGGTGATTTTACATAGGAATTTCACTATGGCGTCTCTGGTGCATTTTGGCTGTAAACCAGTGTAATTAATCATGTAGAATATCAATAAACAAAAATTAGAAAAAAATTGGATCAAAAACACCAATAAAAGACGGAAATATGATTTTTTTTAATTTAATACTAAATAAGTTTTGAAAAAGTAACTTTGCAAAAAAAGTTGTGTTTTAGTTGTCAATTTCCTTTAAGAATCTGCACCTACCTTTGTTGTACATGGTTATTTGCATTTTTAACAATTTTTGAAAGAAAAAATGGGAAATCGAAAAAACATGCTAATTTTTGAAGCTAGAATACTAGAAAACGGCTAGTCTGAGAAAATTTTGGTCAATAAAAAGTTTTTAGGAAATTCGATTTCCTTCAAAAATATGTTCAGGTAAATGGTTTTTTACAACAATGGTTTGTCGTTTTTATACCAAATATGAGGTAAAGTCTGTAAAATCTAAACTAGCGATGATACACTGAGAAAAAAAAATCTACAAGAAACGGCCGTCAAATTAACAGTAAATCCTGTCATTTTCCGTCCAACAGTGGGTAATATCAATTTTGAAAGTGACCCCATATCATTCTTCGAATATACTATCATACTGACATGAATTACTGTAAATTTGCAAGTGGATTCATATCATTAATTGATATTTTTCAAAAATCAGAAGTTTTTACTGCCAATTTTACAGTAAATACTGTAATATTTACAGTATTACCATAATCGCTTTGAAAGTGGTTTTGATATGTTACTTTCAATGTGCACTTTCAACCTTTTTATTTCAGTGTAGACCTCTAGACTTTAATTAAAAAATCTGAAGAAATTACAGTAATTTTTTTCACCTTTTTTAAAAAGAAAATTAATATAATTTTAAAAAAACGAAATTTTGAATTTTTGGCCCTGTCTAATGTATATGTGTATAATTATCTTTTTTAAATGCTTTCTTTACGCTACACTGAAAGAAAAAGATTGAAAGTGTACATTGAAAGTAACATATCAAAACCACTTTCAAAGCGGTTATGGCAATACTGTAAATATTACAGTATTTACTGTAAAATTGCCAGTAAAAACATTGATTTTTGAAAAATATCAATTAATGATATGAGTCCACTTTCAAATTTACAGTATTTCATGTCAATATGGTAGTGTCCACTTTCAAATTTACAGTAATTCATGTCAATATGATAGTATATTCGAAGAATGATAGGGGGTCACTTTCAAAATTGATATTACCCACTGTTGGACGAAAAATGACAGGGTATACTTATATAGGGGATCGTAGGCTAGTTCGACCTAATGGTTTTTTGTTGCAAATATTTTTTTATTATTTCAACATTATGCCCAACGTTTCGCCAGATATTCCAGCTTCATCAGGGGCTACACTATTTATTTTTATAAATGAAAGACAAAAACAAACATAGTAATAAATATACATATAGACAACATTTAACATGTAAAGTGCACTCACAATAACAACGAAACAGTAAACACTTAGCATCTAATAATCATTACCACCTTGCGTGGTAGTTTTGTCATAACTAAACCTATTACTTAAACATAGAATGTATGCAGCACCTATGCAGTCGTAGTCCTCTTTTTTGTTGATCGTTGTCTCTCTATTATTTAAAATGTGCAAGCTTTCTATATAATTGGGTACACTTCACGTCACTGCACTCACCTTTCCAACACAATAAATAAGGAAAAGAGATTTGATTTTAAATTTAAATTTAGATTTAATTAGCGGGAGCGCAAATATGATCGTGTGGCGGGTACAATAGTTTGAACGATTGTAATTTGTTTATAATGTGTGGGCGTTTTTGGTGTTGACATTTGGTGTATGTGTAATTGTGTTAGTGTGCGTGTGAGGTGTGGTGAGGTGGCCGGCCGCAGGGTTGCTGCGAACGCGGCGGTGGTTACGGCTAACTTAGCCATCCCGGCCCCCCTAGGCGAGTCATCAGCCTAGCAGTCTCTGCAATTGTTGCAACGTTTGCACCACGTTGCTCAGCCCGCGGTATCGGACCCATTCGCAGCCCTACGTGGTGTTGGCGATGGTGCAGTTGTTGCACGAGGAGCGTTGGCGCGCGGGGGTGCAACTGGTGTTGCGCGTGCTCGTGGCACGGTAATCGCCGAGCGGATGATTGGTGTCGGGGCGACTTCTTCGATTTCCATGCTCGTAGACATCTGTTAAGAAAGGATAATCGACTTTAGTGTCTTGTAAAGGCATGTGGGGTGCTTAATTTGAGCACTACATATGAATATTTATATATGTATTTCTTATATAAGGCTTGATCATTGTATATATGATAAGCGGTTTTATTGCGGCTCGTGTTAGTATTCACGATTTCGAGGAATCTAGTCCTTCGAGCTACCTCTTTAGGAGTAAGGTATTGACATCGAGTAGCAACATCGCTTTGGTGGATGAATTGCTCTCTATTTTTTTTGACTACGACTGTTATCGATTTTCAGATATTCGCGCGATTGGTGTTAGCGATATTAGACTCGGTTGGTAAAAAGCATAGTTTGACAAGCGGTCGCGTTAACATTCCGGTTTGTGTGCGTAGGTCAACTAGCCGGATGTGACTGTCGGAACCGTAGTGTAGCTTTTCGATGCGGGCTAGCCGCCATTCGGTAGGTGGGAGGCAGTCGTCATTGATTAGGACGCATTCTCCAATATTTGGAGCTTCTTGAGTGTTTTCCCACCGATATCTTTTATGGAGGTCTTTGAGATATTCCTCCTTCCATCGGCGACTAAATTCATGATGGAGAATTTTTATTCGTTCCCATCGATTTATGAGGGAGAGTGAGTCCACGTTTGGTTCTGGTATAGCCAGAAGTGGAGCTCCTCTAAGAAAATGCCCAGGTGTGAGGGCTGTAAAGTCGGAGGGATCTTGCGAGAGCGCTGATAGCGGCCGTGAATTTAGAACGGCTTCGACTCGTATGAGTAGCGCTGTGAACTCTTCAAATGTGAATTTATAATTGCCAGCGGCTTTTTTAAAATATGTTTTAAAGCTTTTAACAGCTGATTCCCATAGTCCACCCATATGTGGGGCGCTCGGAGGGATGAATTGCCAATTAATGCATTGAGGTGCATATTTTTCAATGACATGCGGCGAGACTTCTTTTGCGAACTGTACAAACTCTTTTTCGGTTGCGCGTTGGGCACCGATGAAGGTTTTACCGTTGTCGCTCATGATTTTGGAGGGATATCCTCGCCGTCCGACAAAGCGTGCAAATGCCGCGTGGAAAGCTGACGTTGTCAGATCGGAACATAACTCTAAGTGAACGGCTTTTGTCGTAAAGCATACAAAAACAGCCACGTAACCTTTCGTTATGGTAGATGACCTTAGCATCGAGGCCTTTAACTGAAAAGGTCCGGCAAAATCAACACCCGTGATGGTGAAAGGCAGAGAAAAATTGCAGCGTTCAGGTGGTAGAGCTGCCATGATCTGCGTGCGCATCTTTTGCTTATGTAGCGTACAGACTTTACACGTAAAGATGCATTTTTTGATCAGAGGCTTTAGTCGTGGTATATAAAATTCTTGTCGGATCATTAGTTGCATTAGCCGGTGTTCGGCGTGCACCATTAAAAGGTGAAGATAATTAATGAAAGGCATGGCAAATGCGGATTTTTCAGGTATTATTATGGGATGCCGGTCATTGTAGCTCAGGCTGGAGTTCGCTAGCCTTCCGTTGGCGCGAATCAGTCCTTTCGAGTCTACAAAGGGGTTAAGCACTAATAGAGCGCTCTTTTTGTCAATAGGTTTTGACCCCATTAGCAGTGTTCGTTCACTGTTATAGTATCGAGGTTGCGTGGACTCGATTATAGCTATTTTTGCCCGCTGCAACTCTTGGTGCGTTAGAGCATAGCTTTCGGTATTAGATATTCCTTGCACTTTGTTCTTTAACCGATTTACAAATTGAAACATATACGCTGTTACCCTTAAGGCTCGGGGGAACGACGAAAATCGTTCTAGGATATCCTTGTCCTCCAGAGATATTTCGTGCAGGTGATTGTGGCCACGCTTCTTGTGGTTCTACTAGCCAGCTTGGGCCGTTCCACCACAGTGTCGTGGTTGTTAAGTGCAATGGTTTGCAGCCTCTTGTGCCAAGATCCGCAGGGTTATCAGCACTGGCAACATGCCGCCAAGTTGCTGGTCCTACCAAATCAATAATTTCAACTGTGCGGTTTGACACGTATGTTTTCCACGTATGTGGTGGTTTTTCTAACCATGCGGGGACGATTTCTGAATCGGTCCATAAATACAATTTCCTATTGCTCAGGTTTAGCTGTTTTTGCACGGTCGAGGTTAGTTTTGCGAGCAGAAGTGCGCCGCATAGCTCGAGCCGTGGAAGGCTTACGGTCTTGAGGGGTGCGACCTTGCCTTTTGCTACTAATAAGTGGCTGGCAGTTTTGCCATTGTGATGACTTCGCACATAAATCGCTGCGCAATATGCTTTTTCAGAAGCGTCGCAGAAGCGGAAATAGTATGCAGGTTGTTTGCAAATTGGGACCATTTTATTAAGCGGAGTGGTTTAACCACTTCATCCCAATCGGTTCCATCTAGCCATAATTCTTGTATCAAGATCTTTGCTTGAATCATAATTGGCGCAAGCCATCCTGCGGGGTCGAAAAGTTTCGCCACAGAGGACAGAATTTGCCTTTTAGTTTTTGCGGATTTTGCAGATATCGAGTCAAGAGTGTATGAAAACTGTATGTCGTCTACGTACGTTTGAGAGCTTAGCACCGGGCGGCTAGAGGTAATTTGGCTTTTGTGTCCTTTGCCAGTTCGTGTAATGTACGAATGGCTAGGAAGGGGGCGCAGTTTACGCCAAATGTCACCGTTTTTAGTCTGTAGTCGCGTATTGGACCACTAGGTGAACTGCGAAATATAATTCGCTGGTAATCTTGGTCGTCTTCATGTACTAGGATTTGCCTGTACATTTTCTCGACGTCACCATTGAAAACGAATTTATACATACGCCACTGTAGTATAAGTAGCATTAAATCTGGTTGTAATGTTGGTCCCGTGTATAAAACATCGTTAAGGGAGTTACCTCAGCTTGTGCATTTAGATGCATTAAACACCACTCTTACTTTTGTTGTAAGTTTTTCCGGTTTTATAACCGCGTGGTGTGGAAGATAAAATGAGGCGTGTTTGCCTTTTGTAATTTGTTCAAAGGAATTTACTGATTCCATATGATCAAGTTGTAGATACTCCTCAAGAACATTGTCGTATGAGGTTTTTAGCTCGCCTTTTTTAAGTAGGTTTCTTTCCATACTTAGAAACTGCTGTAGAGCTGAGGTTCGTGAGTGACCCAAGGCGAGTGTATCAGGAAATGGTTGTTTAAATGGTAGTCGTACGACGTACCGCCCGTTCTCTGATCTTGTAGTTGTGGCTTTGTAGAAGTCTTCACAATACTTATCGTCAGCTGTAGTAACGGGAATTGGAGGGAGTTCTTCGACTTCCCATTCTTCGATTTGATCGGGGGTATGGCAATTGGGATCGGCAAGTTTCAGATGTGAAAACTTTTGCCAGTGCTCGCTATTTATATTATAGCTTGGGAGCATGTTTGTCAGTCGCGGCAGAACTATAGCTTGTGCTTTTATTCTTTGATCCGCATTTGAAGACATCAAGGTAATGAGGCAGATTTTATTTGAGTTTTGTACTACTCTTACACCCATTCCTGAGATTTCAAAGTTGGCTGATTTGGTTGGTAGATTTAAAGTTTGTTGGACCTTCGATGGTATAAAAGATCGCTGTGATCCTTGATCGATTAAGGCCCTTAGCTTAAATCGTTCTCCTCGGTGTTCGATGGAGACGATTGCTGTAGGTAATAAAGTTTTGCTTTCATTTTCTGTGCTCGCTATTTATATTATAGCTTGGGAGCATGTTTGTCAGTCGCGGCAGAACTATAGCTTGTGCTTTTATTCTTTGATCCGCATTTGAAGACATCAAGGTAATGAGGCAGATTTTATTTGAGTTTTGTACTACTCTTACACCCATTCCTGAGATTTCAAAGTTGGCTGATTTGGTTGGTAGATTTAGAGTTTGTTGGACCTTCGATGGTATAAAAGATCGCTGTGATCCTTGATCGATTAAGGCCCTTAGCTTAAATCGTTCTCCTCGGTGTTCGATGGAGACGATTGCTGTAGGTAATAAAGTTTTGCTTTCATTTTCTGAATGAAGCGTTTGTATTCTGGCTGCTTTTGAGCAGCATGGTTGTTCTTGACAACTTTCAGGACTTTCTGTTTCGATATTTTCAGGACTAGCTGTTGCCGTTAGTCCAGTGGTTCTATTGAAAGTTCGACTATTTTGAGAGTTATTGTGATTGTTTATATGGAGCATCGAATGGTGTCTCCCTTGGCAATATGCGCACTTGTATGTACTCGGACATCTCTGTACTGGGTGACTATTCGACAAACAGTTTGTACAGAGTTTCTTAGTCCTGACTAAGTTATTTCGCTCGTTTATTGATAATTTTGTAAATTTCTCGCAAGATCTTATTGAATGGCCTCCGTTACACAGTTCGCATGACAAATAGCTATGTTGTTCAGATGTGAACGATTGATTTTTGGTGAAACATTTCTTGTTTGAATTATAGTTACTCCTGTTATGGGAGCTAAAGTTACTGGCTTGGGGTTTAAAGAAGCTTTTGTTTTGGTATTCATTTGAGTTTTTCGGCTTTGTTTCTTTTGTACCTACCCGTTCTGCGATTTCGAACTGGGTGGTGAGGAAATCTTTCATTTGTTGCCACGTTGGGCATTTTTTGCGGGATGAGAGCGATTGCTCCCATAAAATTAAAGATTTTTCTGGCAATGTGGCAGCACAAATATTGACCAGAATTGGGTCCCAGTTTTCAGTTTGAATTTTTTGGGTTTCTAAAACCGACAAACAGTTTGTTACTGTTGATTGTAATTTGAGAAATTCCTCGCTAGTTTCTTTTTGAATTTTTGGTAGATTCATTAATGTCGTTATTTGTTTATCGACTAATACTCTTTCATTTTCGTATCTAGCTTTTAACGCTTCCCAAGCCAGATTAAAATTGTCATCGTTAAGTGTGAACTGTTTTACTATTATCCCTGCTTGACCTTTAGTTTTATTTCTTAGATGATATAATTTTTGCGCTTGTGATAGCTTTGGGTGGTTTATGTAAACGGCTGAGAACATATCTCGGAAAGACGGCCATTGCTCATAACCCCCATGAAATACTTCAGTATCACAGGCCGGCACTTTGAGATATATGCCTGAATTTGTTTCTTTGATTTGTCTTTGGGGCAGCTCTACTCGTTGTAGAGTAGGTGCAATAATTGGCCTTAAAAGTTTTAATTGATCGGAGATCATGGCCTTTGTTTCTTCATAACGGTCTAAGCTGTTTTCATACTTTGAATAAGCCGATTCTTTAAAATTGTCTGGCAAGTCTGAATCATCAGTTTCGATGATTGCGTCATATGCCGTTTGAAGCCGTGTCCAAAATCTGTCAAGAGATTTCTCCTTGACTTCTAGAACCGATTCCGTATTATCCTCTATAGGGATTGAGGCGAATCTAGTGCGGTATCTTATGATACTGTCACTTTCGGTTATGAATTTTGCTGCTGAAAATTCTTTGCCCTTTTTTGCTTTCCACCCTGTTTTGAGCGGGTGCCGTCAGCAGGGCTGCCTTGAGGCTTTCCGTCTTCACCCAGTTTAAGTGGCTCCCCTACGATATGGGGAGATTTTGGGTCGGACATTATGTTTTTAAAAATTTAATAAATATAAATATTATTGAACGTTTTTTTTGTATTACCGAGTTTTATTTTTATCGGTGCTTATATTTTTTCCGCTCGACTGTCGGTTTTTAGTCGTTAACGATTTGATCTGTTAATATAAATAGATATCAATTTAGATCAATGTCTGTATATTATTCAATAATAGAACTTATTTTTATTGAATCGAGATTTTATTGCTATCGCTGCTTTTATTTTGCACGCGAGTGTATTTTCTACCTTGGCTTTTTATTGTGAAATAATGCAAAAGGCTGATGGAAATATTACCGCTTATTATTTCCTTATATAATTTTTATAAATACTTACAATATTTTTTGTAAGGTATTGTCACTCTATAAGTACTATCGAAATTTTTGTTGGGTAGTAGATCGGTTACCCAAATGTAGTTATGTATATATTTGAATGTTTATAACTTAGCGGGGATGACTTTTTGCCTATAAGTAGGTGCAAAGCTAATTTCAATACAAGGAGCTTTGTTGTTTATATTTGGTTTTTTTTTCTTTTGGGATGCTGGACTATAGCTTTTTCCCTAATTTGTGTGTCCGTATTTTTTTTTTTTGTTGATAATCACTCAGTACTTTTACTGGGCGAACAGAAAATAGCTTCGCTAATAATTTTAATATTTTCGTTTACTTTTCTTTATTCTTTCTACTGCTTATTTTGTTAGTGCAATCCTGCCTTTGCTTGACTTATGTGCGCAAGGAAATGCAAGCTAAAGGGGGTATTGCCGCTAAAATTTGCAAGTCAGACTTGAAACCTATATTTTGTTTTTGGAATAAGTATTTATTTTGTGCTTGACAACACGAAAAATAAGCAGTATGTCCGCGGTGAGATTTTTTTTCTTTTAGTAAGTATTTGTTGTAATACTTTTGTGCGGGACTTATTATGAAACTTATATGTAAATATGTAGGATGGTCGGAATTTACCGGGGTTAGAATATTTATATATATATATTTTTTTTTTCACGTTACTTTTTTAAAAATTCCGTATTCTATAGAAACTTTTTGGCAATGTTAATTATTTGAATATATGTACATACGTATAGATTTTTATGTGTAACAGTTCGATTTTGGGTAATACGGATTTATGGAAAAAATCCGTAGAAATACCAAATGAACGTCTTAATAATTGGAAATCATACAACTCACCGCTCTTTAGCAAGGGTTAAGGGGAAGTTTAAGTACTTAGCCTTTTTTAATTATTTTGTATTTATAATTTTTGGTTAATGTTGTTGTTTGTCCTTCCTTCCCTCGCTTTTTTTCATATGTGTAGCAACAATTTTTGTTATGTTAGTTTGTATATTTCCGCGCCCGATCTTATGTTAGTGGACTGTATTTTTATTTTGTTGTTTGTACTTTAGTTTTTGATGGTTTCGTTTTTTGTTGACCGGCGCGCCCGAATATTTTATAATATTATTTTGTTTAAATGTTTCGATAATTAATTAATAAATTTTTTTTTTCAATCACCCTAATGTTGGGTTTTACTTGTGCACGTCTTGTTTTTGTAAAATTTTTGTAAATTTTGTTTCCAACTTCTTTTTTGAACTTTAGTTTGTTTAATTTCAGTATATTTTCTCACTGTCCATATGTTTTGCGCCTTTTTTGTTGTTTTTTGTGGACTTTTAATATTTAATTTTTTAATTTGGTTTTTTCACTGTCCATAGGTGCTTTTTCTTTAAGTCGAAGATGGACCATATATAATTGGGTACACTTCACGTCACTGCACTCACCTTTCCAACACAATAAATAAGGAAAAGAGATTTGATTTTAAATTTAAATTTAGATTTAATTAGCGAGAGCGCAAATATGATCGTGTGGCGTGTACAATAGTTTAAACGATTGTAATTTGTTTATAATGTGTGGGCGTTTTTGGTGTTGACATTTGGTGTATGTGTAATTGTGTTAGCGGCCGCAGGGTTGCTGCGAACGCGGCGGTGGTTACGGCTAAGTTAGCCACTTTCTAATGTATATCTCGTCACTTCTCGTTTTTCCTTGTCTATTATTTTAGTGTTGTTGAAGTCAGCTGTGTGGCCACTGCCTATTATATGTTGGGAGAGGGCAGTGCTGGGCTTCTGTTTTTTATATCTGCTTTGTGTTCGGATATTCGCACCCCGAGCATACGTCTCGTCGTACCGATGTACACCCTATCACAGCTTTCGTTTTCTTTTCCTTTACACTCTATTTTATATATTACGTTGTTTTGTTGTAGCTTGTCTATTGGATCTTTTGTTCTTGTGTAGATTTGGGATATTGTGTTGTGGGATTTATAAGCCAAAGTGATATTTTGTTGTTTTAATATGTTCGGATCTATTGAATTAAGCTTTGGAATATATGTGACACTGCAGTATTTTTTTGGGTCTGTTGTTATTGCATTAGGTGGTTTTCTGTGAACGTTGCTGTTTTTCATGATTTCTTGGTTGATTAAATCATGTATTAAGTGGTCGGGGTAGTTATTATTTTTCAAAATCGTTTTTTTTTTTTTTTCTATTTTAGTTTCGTGGAATTTCTCATGGCTAATCGTCAGTATTTTTCTTATAAGATTCTTGGCTGTGTTAATTTTATACTTGGTTGGTTGGGAAGATAAAAATTTAATCAGGCGACCAGAAGATGTTGGTTTAGAGTACCAATTTAAAATAATACTGTTGTTGGTTTTATGTATACGGACATCTAGAAATGGGATACTCTCATTTTCTTCCATTTCCATTGTAAATTGAAGTTTGTGGTGATACTTGTTTAGCGTTTCTAGGATTATATTCACGTCTTTTCTTCTCACTATAGCAAAGATATCGTCTACATATTTGTTTTTTTTATGTCAATACTGTGTTGTTCTTTAAGCTCTGCAATGGTATTGTCAATAAGGTCATCCATAACAATATCGGCTATTGTTGGCGAGAGCGGATTTCCCATGGGCATACCAAATGTTTGAGTGTAAAGTTTGTTATTGCACATAAAGTAATTGTTGTCTCTGAGGCAGAAGTCAAGTATTTGTTGGAATTTTGATTTTGATATGTTGGTTGTGTTCTGAATTTTATCCCATTTTCTCATTATAATTCTAATTGCTAGCGTTATTGGTATATTTGTAAACAAAGAAAGGAAATTAATACATCTTAATCTATCTTTCAAGGTGTATGCATTTTCCACATTATAGGTTTCCGATATAAGTTGTTTTAAAGTTTTTCCGATATATTTGGATAGGTTGTAACAAGGGACCATAACTGAAGAGGCAATAGGGCGTAAAGCCATCTGTGGCTTGTGAATATTTGGCAGTCCATACAGTCTTGGCTGATGTGCAGGTAAGTTGTTGTTTTTTCCCTCTTGTTGATCTGTTTTGTTTTGTAAAGCTCTTCGACTATTTTGTTATTTTTCCTTTGCAGCGTGCTCGTTGGATCTGCTCTTGTAAGTTTGTATGTTTTTTTGTCTTCCAGTAAGGTGTTCATTTTGTCTGTGTATTGTGATTCGTACATTGCTACGGTTTTATTTCCCTTATCCGCGTCTGTTATTATAATGTCGGTATGGGATTTAAGGAACGATTTCGTTTGGTTGAATGCTGCTAGTAAGAATTTTTCGGCAGTGTTGTGTCTGATGTTTCGCTTGAAAAGTATTATGCTGTTGCTCACCTTGTTTCTCGCTATATCTTTTTCTTTTTCATCTTTTATACTCATGATTATTTGTTCCATTTCCGCTATGATACGTATTGGTGAGAAACTCTTGCTTGTTGTTGGTAAGGTAAACTTTTTCCCTAACGAAAGCAACCACCTTACTTCGGTTGGAAAAGTGATGTTGGTTTTGTTCACGAACCAGTTTTTGTTTTTCCCTATTCCTAGTTTCCTCATTTGTTCTTCTTTTAATCTCTCTAATTTGGAGTTCTGTATGAGTGCTACTTCTTGGGCCGTTTTTTGGCTTTGTATTTGTTGTTTGTTGACGAACGCGTCAAACTCTAATGGGCTCAAATATGCTTTTAATTGTTGTTGTGTGTGGTATAGTTGGTCTTTAGTTATTTTAATGTTTATATTTGTTTGTGTTATATCGATATACAGTATTTTGGTTAAAAATAAAAGTTTCGTTTTTTCTATCTGTTTCTTGATTTTTTCGGATGTTGTGTTTATTGTTACCTTATTTATGGAGTTTTTTCGGTAGTTGGGTATTAGTACGTATTGCTTGCATTGCAGTAAAAATTTTAGTTGCTCTGTCAGTTTTGCCAATTTGTGTTTTTGTTTGCTGTAGTGCTTTAGCATTATACATGTGTCTTCTCCGTACTTTAGTTTCATATGCTTGTAGAAATCTTTCATTTTGAACCAGTGATGTTGTTTTTTGGTTAGTGGAAAAATAAATGGTGTACTTGAATCGGCAGGCCTTCCGAGATTCAATTTTGTTGTTTTTTGCGATCGGTTTCAGTTTTCTTATATAGGGGATCGTAGGCTAGTTCGACCTAATGGTTTTTTGTTGCAAATAATTTTTTATTATTTCAACATTATGCCCAACGTTTCGCCAGATATTCCAGCTTCATCAGGGGCTACACTATTTATTTTTATAAATGAAAGACAAAAACAAACATAGTAATAAATATACATATAGACAACATTTAACATGTAAAGTGCACTCACAATAACAACGAAACAGTAAACACTTAGCATCTAATAATCATTACCACCTTGCGTGGTAGTTTTGTCATAACTAAACCTATTACTTAAACATAGCATGTATGCAGCACCTATGCAGTCGTAGTTCTCTTTTTTGTTGATCGTTGTCTCTCTATTATTTAAAATGTGCAAGCTTTCTAATGTATATCTCGTCACTTCTCGTTTTTCCTTGTCTATTATTTTAGTGTTGTTGAAGTCAGCTGTGTGGCCACTGCCTATTATATGTTGGGAGAGGGCAGTGCTGGGCTTCTGTTTTTTTTATATCTGCTTTGTGTTCGGATATTCGCACCCCGAGCATACGTCTCGTCGTACCGATGTACACCCTATCACAGCTTTCGTTTTCTTTTCATTTACACTCTATTTTATATATTACGTTGTTTTGTTGTAGCTTGTCTATTGGATCTTTTGTTCTTGTGTAGATTTGGGGTATACTGTTAATTTGACGGCCGTTTCTTGTAGATTTTTTTTCAGTGTACTCCTGACTGGCGCTATACAATAATTTTGTTAATAGTTGTGCTAAGAAAATATTAAAAAGAAAAAATTTAAAAACCACCCCAAACATTTTCTTCTGGCTGCGCCCCTGAAATCTACATTTAGCAGCGTTCATGATAAAAATACTGTAAGGTAAAACCTTTCTCTCTTCTGATTTTATTTTGACATATTTAAGCAATATAAAATATGTCAGTCAAACAGAAAAAAATATTTAAAAATTTGAAAATAAAAAAATTGGAAAAATTAGAAAAAATCCAAAAATATTTTTCAATTTACAATGCACGTGTTAGTGGATGCCTGGATCCTGTGGTATGCCAGGAAATGAGATGGCAGATGAGTTTGCTAGAGGGGGCTCATCCGCTCCGCTTTCACAGTTCCTATTTTTAACAATTATAGCAAAAAATTTAAGCGTAAATTCAAGAAAAATTAAAAAAAATTATTTTGATTTGTAATTTATTTGATTGAAAACTCCATTCAGAAAAGTAATGAGAAAAAAAAATGAGTATGAGAAAAGCTTAAAAACGTCATTAGTGTCATTAACGGTTTTACCTGTAGTATTTTTATCATGGCAGCGTTTAGCGCTTTTTTTTTTTTAATTGTGAGTTGCTCACTCTTAAGAACTCTGTGGGCACCATTGATGTATACATTTCATTTAGCTTCCATTCTAACATTTTCCTAATAAAAACGTAGAGTTATAGCGTTTTCTTTTCTCCACGAAAATGTTGCCATTTCGTAGAGGAACATTTTTATAATTATACCCAGCTGTACTTGTACACAGGGTATTATAACTTTGTTAGGATAACGGTTGGTTGTACAGGTATAAAGGAATCGAGATAGATATAGACTTCCATATATCAATATGATCAGGATCGAAAAAAAATTTGATTGAGCCATGTCCGTCCGTCTGTCCGTCCGTCCGTCCGTCTGTCCGTTAACACGATAACTTGAGCAAATAATGAGATATCTTCACCAAATTTGGCATGCGTACTTATTTGGGTTCAGAATAGATTGCTATTGAAAATGGGTAAAATCGGACCATAACCACGCCCCTTTTTCGATATCGAAAATTTCGAAAAACGTATAAAATGGGTTAATTCAATATTAGAAGCAGCTACAATGATAAAATTTGCAATATGTATTGATTTAGATGTTCTAAGGCCGATTTTATAAAAATTTTTGAAAAGGGGGCGTGGTACCGCCCACGTATCTTTGAAGAAATTTTAAAATTTTGACTCTTAATAACTTCAGAACAGTTTATGCTAGTATAACGAAATTTCGTAGAGGACATACTATTGTTGTGGTAAATTCAGCTATAGAAAATAAACGAAATCGCTTCGCGACCACGCCTACTTTTTCATAAAAGTTATATTGAAAGGAGGTGGAAATATTGAAAAGTCCATATCTAATTAACTGATTTCGCTATAATAATATAATTTGGTACATACATCAATTTTCATATTCTTTACATAATTTTTTCAAAATTTTGGAAAGTGGGCGTGGCACCGCCCACTTATGAGTCAAGCAATTTTTAAATTCGACTGCTAACAACTTCAGAACGGTGTGAGATAGATTTACGAAACTAGGTACCAGGCATGTTATGTTTATGTAGAGTACTACCACAGAAAATAAGAAAAATCGGTGAACGATCACGCCCACTTTATGTGCACAGCTGGGTATGTAATGTTCGGTTTCACCCGAACTTAGACTTCCTTACTTGTTTTAACTTCGCCCTATGAAATTGCTGCACACTTAAAATTTTCAGTGTCACCCTGCATGTCTTCAGAAGAAGAAAACACCGCCGCCATATGAAATGTCAAAATTGTGTATGCCTATCGGTGATGCTTTATCGTGGCTGATATACATGTGTTAGAAAGTGACAGATAGTATACAGTTTTTGTTTGTTATTACCATTTTTCAGGGCAAATAACCGCACCGTCTACGACAGTGAGGCCAAGAAATGTTGCCTTTTATAGGGGAGGGTTGTTGAGAAAAGATAGTAATGCGCTCTATGAAGGTAATGCCCATTTTACAACAGAACATGGCTTTTAGCGGGCACGCGGCGAGGGCGACATTCTCGTTCATAAAAGAAAACGCTGTTAATTTCAGGAATTTGGTATGCAGAAATTTCATCCATGCATAGCGTTAATAAAATTTATTATTACAGGTATTGGAGAAACTCCATCATGGCCGCAGGAAAAAATTTGTGAAAATTCAGACCTATTTCGAAGCTACATATTGTGACGAATTCGATGAATCCTCGACTATTTTCCCTGAGTTCGATCACTGTACGTTAAATAAAACACTCTGATTCTGTTTAATAAGTAGTACGCTTTATTCAGTACTAAAAAAACCGTAGTACAATATCGCGGGTTAATTTACTGTTCAGTACTTCACTGTACAACACTTCAAAATAAACTGATTGATTTGCGTTGTCTTTGCGCGGTTTATATACCCTAGCAGACAGCAGCTTCACAACCTAGAAATGTCTACACCTTTCTGGTTTATTCGTGCAACAGTGTTCTCGAAGCGTTTATCTATCGTCATCTCCTCTTTGTGCCACATTCGCAAAAACGCGAGCTGCCTCTCGCAGCTGTAGTTGGGAGATGAGCGATTCTTGAGAACATTCGCCACACTGCCCTCCACCTAAGTCTGATCGTCCCGATCAGACACATTTCCCGATCCAAACGTTGCTAGCCTCTCCAGGTGAACCACCTTCATTTTGTTTCGTGGTCTTCCAACAGTTTGTATGCGGTACACAACATCATTTATCCGCTTTATTACTTTATATGGGCCTTCCCAGTTACATTGCAGTTTTGGGGACAAACTTTTCTTTCGTTGTGGGTTGTATAACAGCACTAAATCTCCTTCTTTAAAACCTTCCGAGTTGATGGCTTTGTCGTATCTGGCTTTCATCTTATCACTCATGATCTTCGTCCGTTGTCTTACAAGATCGTGTATTTCTCTCATTTCTTCTTCCAAGATGCTAGTGGACTTCCTGGCATTTATTCCTTCATCAGCATTTATCCCAAACTTCAAGTCAGCTGGCAACCGCAGATCATTCCCAAAAATTACTTTTGCCGGAGTTTGACCCGTAGTTTCATGTATTGCCGAGCGATATGCCATCAGAAACAAGGAGATGTGCGTATCCCAATCTTTCTGGAACTTATCCACTACTTTCCTCATGTGCTCTTCCAAGGTTCGATTGAAACGTTCCACCATGCCATCTGACTGAGGATGCAATGCAGTTGTTCGAGTTTTCCGAATACCCAATATCTTGCACATTTCTTGGAATACGACTGATTCGAAATTCCTGCCTTGGTCAGAATGTAACTCCATCGGTACACCAAACCTCGCTATCCAATTGTTAGTGAACACCTCTGCAATGGTTTCTGCCTCTTGATTTGGAATCGGGTAAACTTCTGGCCATTTGCTGAAATAGTCCATAACAACTAATACGTACTTGTTCCCGAGTTTGCTAGTAGGAAATGGGCCAGCTACATCCATGGCAATCCTCTCAAACGGTGCACCTGTGTTGTACTGCTTCATCTGTCCATGACTTCTCGACTTCGGACCCTTTGCTTTGATGCACACCTCACAGTTGGCAATCCACTCCGCGATCGACTGCCGGCAACCAACCCAATAGAATCTCTGCTTGACTTTCTCCAACGTTTTCGTGACTCCGAGATGACCTCCACTTGGGCCATTATGTGGCTCATTCAAAACATCAGAGATTTTCTTCCTTGGGACAACTACCAGCTTCCGAGCGCATTGACCATCTTCGCTTTCCCATACTCTATGTAAGCAACCGGATACCAATTTCAGACTGTTCCACTGTGCCCAATATGACTTGGCAACAGGACTCTCTGCTGACATCTCCTCTCTTGTTGGTCGTTCGTTTTGCTCGATTCCTTGCATCACACGTATCAGATCTGGGTCCTCTAGCTGATGCTTCCTTAGTTGATCCATGTTCCATTCGTCCGTAGATGTTATAGTCATTAGCCGCACATCTATAACATCTTCCTTGGCCTCAGCTTTCGAACAATGCTTGCATTCTAGGTTACATGGTCGCCGGGACATTGCATCAGCATTGCCGTGGTTGCTGCCTTTGCGATGCTCTATGGAAAAGTCATAACTTTGTAGTCGCTCTATCCACCGTGCCAATTGACCTTCTGGATTACGGAACTGCAAGAGCCATTTCAAGGCTGCATGGTCTGTCCTGTGCGGCTATAGTACGCCACTACCTTCTCCTGCCCATCGACAATCTGTGACAAAACCCCTCCAATCGCGTAACCGCTCGCGTCTGTATCCAAAATAAATGTTGAGCCTGGGATTGGATACGCTAACATTGGGGCAGTGCAAAGCCGTTCCTTCAAGGTTTGGAAAGCCACTTCATGTTCCTTCTTCCAATCAAATGACATATTCTTCCTGGTCAACTCATGAAGGCTACTGGCTACGCTGGCGAAATTCGGTACAAATCGACGATAATACGTGCACAGTCCGAGGAAACTTCGTAGCTCATGTAAATTTTTCGGTCTTGGCCAATCCTTTACTGCTTCGATCTTCTCTTTAGCAGTGCAAATTCCCTCCGTAGTAACCTTGTGACCTAAGTAACTTACTTCCTTCTTGAACAATGCACACTTTTTGGGACTTAATTTCAGACCGGCGCCAGCTATTCTTTGGAAAACTTCCTCCAAGTTCTTAAGGTGTTCCTCAAAGCTTTTTCCCAGCACGATGATGTCATCCAGGTACACCAAACATGTTTTCCAATGCAGTCCTTTCAATACTTGATCCATGAGTCTCTCAAAAGTAGCTGGAGCGTTACATAGTCCAAAGGGCATTACCGTAAATTGCCACAGCCCCTCTCCAATGCTGAAGGCTGTCTTTTCCTTATCCTCATCTTTCACCTCTACTTGCCAATAGCCGCTTTTCAAGTCCAGTGTTGAGAACCATTTCGTACCAGATAGTGAGTCCAGAGTATCGTCAATTCTGGGTAAAGGATAGCTGTCCTTTTTCGTTACGTCGTTCAACTTCAGGTAGTCCACACAGAACCGCATTTTTCCATCCTTTTTCTTCACTAGCACTACCGGTGAGCTCCATGGACTAGCTGATGGTTCGATCACGCCGCTGTCACTCATTTCTTGAATAATTTCTCTTACCACTTGGCGTTTGGCCAATGGAACACTTCGAGGAGCTTGGCGGATTGGTCTCGCGTCACCGGTATCAATGTGATGCTTCACTACATTGGTCCGACCTGGTTTGGAGCCATCCTTGTCAAATATGGTAGAGTACTTTAGTAGAAGTTGGTTTGCCTTACTCTGGTGGTCTTCTTCGAGCTCTTGCGTCCACGCCGTGATATTATCTGATAGATTACTGTTGCTGGTAGAGACATTTCCCTGGAGCTGTTCACAGTTTATAATCACCTCCACCTCCTGACATTGTCCCAATATAGCTCCTTTGGAAAGCTTGATCGGCGATCGGAATTCATTTAGTACTCTTACCGGTATACGTCCATCTTGCTTTGTCATAGCCAGTGTTTTTCCTACTAGTATATCCGTCTTTGAATTGTTTGCTGCCTCGACAACCCACAATTTGTTTGTCCCATAATCTCCATCAATCCTTGCCCAAACGACTGCCTCCGACTTCGGTGGAATTTGTTGACTATCTTCCACGAGTACCCACTTACTGATGTACTTGTTCTCGTAACCAAATTTGAGTGGCACATCCATGTTCTTATAGCTCATGGTCCTGTTTTGCATGTCGATCTCGATGCCTTGGTTGCTTAAGAAATCCACACCAACTATGATCTCATCAACAATATCTGCCACTATAAAATTGTGCAGTACGGTGACATTTCCAATTCCGATTTCACATGTTATTTCTCCTTGGACTTGAGCGTCCTCACCAGTCGCCGTACGCAATTTTGCTCCATGTAATGGCCTCACTTCTTTGTTGACTAAATCAGATCGAATGATGGAATGAGATGCGCCCGTATCAATAGTCAGTAAACGCTCTTTTCCATCCACGAGTCCTCCAACAGTAACATTACTTGACTTCCTTCCGATCTGTGAGACAGAGATTATGGGGCATCCAATTGCGGGAGCCAGCCTACGCCCCTTGCGGCTGACTCTCTTTAGTTTAACGGTTGGTTGGATTGGGAGACTTGCTCATCTCCTTCAGCCTTGCGCTTACGTCCGCTTGCATTACTGGAATTATTGGAGCTAGATCCACAATAACGTGCAATATGACCAGATTTTCCGCACTTAAAGCACTTAATGGAGCCATCGCTTTTCTTCTGTACCCCATTCAATGCTTCCAAAATTTTGTCGATTTTGTTGACCAAGTCTGGCGTCTCCACCTCCACACGATGAGCTTTGTACAATGGTTTGCTCAAAAGAGATGCGGTTTCTTGAGTTAGAGCATGTGATACCGTCTCCGCAAATGATCTCTTTGGATTTGCATAGGTGGCCCGCTTCGTCTCCACGTCACGTATTCCATTTATGAAACTTTGGATTTTCACCCTCTCGATGTATTCCACTGGTGCGTCTGCGTTTGCTAGATGAGCCAACCTCTCGATGTCCGATGCAAACTCCTGTAATGTTTCGTTAGCCTTCTGGAAGCGATTCTGTAGCTCTATTTGATGTATCTGCCTTCTATGCTCGCTGCCGTAACGTCTTTCAACGGCTCCCATCAACGCTTCATAGTTGTTTCTTTCAGCGTCCGGAATAGTCTGTAAGACTGCAGGTCCTTTCAATGCCACAAATAAAGCAGCGACTTTATCTTCAGCGCCCCAGTTGTTCACAGCTGCTGTCTTCTCGAATTGTAGCTTAAATACCTGGAAAGGAACAGAACCGTCAAATGATGGGGTTTTTACCTTGGGTACGCTTGTGGAAACACTTGGACGATTCAGCTGCAACTCCTGGATACGACTTCTTAACGCATCCACCTCGGCTTCGACTTTCTCCTCAAGCTGCATTAGTTTCTCGTCCATGCGCGCCTCTAGTTTTGAGGACATACGTGCTTCCTGTTCCTCCAGCTGTGTAGACAACTGCAATATTTGAGCTGCCATGTGCGTCTTCGTTTCCTCCCACTGAGATGCCAAGCGTGTCTCTTGTTGTTCCAACTGAGATGCCATGCTTGATGTTATGTTGTTTGACATCTGAGCCAAGGCAGCCAATAAAGAGTTTGTGTCCACATTTTCCACTGAATCCGGAGAATCCTTTTGCTCTTCTATTTTCGTCGCCTCATCCGCAAGCTGAAAAACGTGGTCGTCGACGTTGATTCCCTATGCTTCCATAGCCTCTCGCAACCGTGATTGTAGCTCTGCTTTATTGCCCGTTGTTGACAATCCACGTCGTTCCAACTCGTTTTTGAGTTGCTGGATCTTCAACTCATGCAACTTTGCCATTCCCTTGTTATCCT
The DNA here is from genome assembly GCA_964058755.1 of Campiglossa producta. Lineage (NCBI taxonomy): Eukaryota > Metazoa > Arthropoda > Insecta > Diptera > Tephritidae > Campiglossa > Campiglossa producta. The sequence continues at coordinate 182,518 of CAXKVI010000018.1, read as the reverse complement.
TAAAATGTCCTTGTTATCCTTTTCAATGTCCTTGTTATCCTTTTCAATGTCCTTGTTATCCTTTTCAATGTCCTTGTTATCCTTTTCAATGTCCTTGTATTTATTTAACAATACCGCTTCTGACACCAATTGTGACGAATTCGATGAATCCTCGACTATTTTCCCTGAGTTCGATCACTGTACGTTAAATAAAACACTCTGATTCTGTTTAATAAGTAGTACGCTTTATTCAGTACTAAAAAAACCGTAGTACAATATCGCGGGTTAATTTACTGTTCAGTACTTCACTGTACAACACTTCAAAATAAACTGATTGATTTGCGTTGTCTTTGCGCGGTTTATATACCCTAGCAGACAGCAGCTTCACAACCTAGAAATGTCTACACCTTTCTGGTTTATTCGTGCAACAGTGTTCTCGAAGCGTTTATCTATCGTCATCTCCTCTTTGTGCCACATTCGCAAACACGCGAGCTGCCTCTCGCAGCTGTAGTTGGGAGATGAGCGATTCTTGAGACCATTCGCCACAATATGATGAATTTCATATCATCATCATCATCATCATTTATTGGCGCTTAACCGCCTAAGCGATTTTGGCCGTCGCCTATCAAAGCACGCCAGTCATTCCTTTTTAGCGATAACTGACGCCAATTGGAAACCCCAAGGGAGTTCAAGTCATCCTCCACCTGTTGTTTCCATCTCAGTCGAGGCCTCCCCCTTCCTCTGCTGCCGAATTCGGGTGACGATTGGAAAACCTTCTGGGCTGGAGCTTCTTTGTCCATTCGCATGATGTGACCCAGCCAGCGGAGCCTTTGGGCTTTAATTCACTGGACTATGGTCAGATCTGCGTAAATCTCCTTCGATACTCGCCGTCGGCATCACGGGAAGGACCATAAATCTTCCGGAGAACTTTTCTCTCAAATACTCCAAGGGCCATCTCATCTTCTCTTGACATTGTCCATGAATCTGAGCCATACATTAGGACAGGTATGATGAGAGACTTATAGAGCGTGATCTTTGTTCTTCGAGAGAGGACTTTACTTCTCAATTGCCTACTCAGTCCAAAGTAGCACTTGTTCGCAAGAGTGATTCTCCGTTGGATTTCTAGACTGATATTATTTTCGGTGTTAATGCTGGTTCCCAAATAGACGAAGTCCCTCACAGTTTCAAATTTGTAACTGTCAACAGTGACGTGGCTGCCAAGGCGCAGGTGCGCCGATTCTTTCTTTGATGACAGCAAATACTTCGTCTTGTCCTCGTTGACCGCAAGACCCACTTTCTTCGCTTCTTTATCCAGTCCGGAGAAGGCAGCGCTTACGGCGCGGTTGTTAAGGCCAATGATATCAATATCATCGGCATACGCCAGCAATTGCACGCTCTTGTAATAGATTGTACCATTGCGGTTTAGCTCTGCTGCTCGAATTATCTTCTCCAGCATCAGGTTGAAGAAATCGCACGAAAGGGAGTCGCCCTGTCTGAAGCCTCGTTTGGTTTCAAATGGCTCAGAGAGGTCCTTCCCGACTCTGACGGAGCTGTTAGTATTGCTCAACGTCATTTGGCAAAGCCGTATAAGCTTTGCAGGGAAGTCAAATTCAGACATGGCGGCATACAGGCAACTCCTTTTTGCGCTGTCAAAAGCGGCTTTGAAATCGACAAAGAGATGGTGTGTGTCGATTCTTTTATCATGGGTCTTCTCCAGGATTTGGCGTATCGTGAAAATCTGGTCGATGGTAGACTTACCAGGTCTAAAGCCACACTGATAAGGTCCAATCAGCTTGTCTACGATGGGCTTCAGTCTTTCACACAATACGCTAGAAAGAACCTTATATGCGATATTAAGAAGGCTGATTCCGCGGTAGTTGGTGCGGTTAGCGGGATCGCCTTTCTTGTGGATTGGGCAGAGCACACTTAAATTCCAATCTGGAGGCATGCACTCGTCTGACCATATTCTGCATAAGAGCTGATGCATGCTTTTTACCAGCTCTTCGCCTCCGTGTTTGAACAGCTCGGCGGGTAGTCCGTATTTTCCAGGCGCTTTGTTGTTTTTGAGCCGGGATATAGCTATCCTCACTTCATCATAGTCAGGTAGTGGGACGACTTTTCCATCGTCAGGGATTGGGGTATCGGGTGCGACGTCTCCCTCGCAATTTAGCAGTGAGGAGAAGTGCTCCCTCCATAATTTAAGTACACTCTGTACGTCGGTTACCAGGTCGCCATTATTGTCCTTACAGGAACTTGCCCCGGTCTTAAAACCTTCCGTCATCCGCCGGATCTTTTCATAGAATTTTCGGGCATCATTCCTGTCAGCCAGCATCTCAAGCTCCTCACACTCACGCCTTTCGGCCTCACATTTCTTTTTTCTGAAAAGGCGTCTCTCTTCCTTCTTTGCCTCACGATAGCGTTGCCATACACTGCGGGTTGCGCCCGTTCGCAACGTCTCCCTGTAGGCAGCGTCCTTTTTGTCCGAGGCAGTGCTGCATTCCTCATCGTACCAGTTGTTTTTGCGGGCTCGCTGGAACCCTATAGTGGCCTCAGCGGCGGTACGTAATGAGTGAGAGATATGCTTCCATTGCTCGGTAGCATCGTTAGGTCGAGGATTGCTCTCCGATAGCAGGTGTGAGAGTCGAGTGGAGAAATTGTCAGCTGTCTGTGTCGTGCGCAGCTTCTCGACGTCATATCAAAAGCTGAAAAAACGTTCATTTTGAACCCGACCCCTCAGAATTTGATGCAATTTTGCATAGAAGTACATCTTACCTACCCAACCACAACCTCATTTCTAGAAATTGCATTTTCGAAAAATTGTGGGCGTGGCAAGGTATCGAAATGTTCGAAAAATTACGATAATAGGTACTTTTAAAGTGTGATTACTACGGAATGGCTTTACCGATCTCAAAGATATTCCTACCATTAGAAACGTATTGAAATTTTCTTTCAAAAAAATACACTGTAAAAATTTTTTAGTACACTGAAAAAAAAATTTGAAACTGAAAAAAAACTTCAAAGATCAAGCGAGTTTAAAAAATAATAATTTTTTTAGAAAGGTCTATTTAACATATATAACCAGGGCAACCAAAACCATACAAATGCATATTTTTGTGTTACAAGCTATGATTTAATAGATTGAATACGAATGCGATTTACATACAAAGAAAGAATTTAAGCTACATTTGTTAGCGCATATTTTCGCATATTTCGGAATAAATGCATATTTTTTAATATTTCATTATAAATGCATATTTTTGCATATTTCGTGATAAATTAATATATTTAACCCTCTAACCAGTAAGTGTGCCTCAGTACAGGCATCACAAAAATCAAGATTTCCGTATAAAAAATTATTTTTTCCTAAAAAAATGAATGTAACTCTCTCGTCCATATTTCTAGGGAAATTTCTTTCTCAAGTTAAAATAAAATCCTGTGGACCGTTTGTCTTCTATACTCAGTTTTGTGCGAACAGGTCGAGAAAAAGGTAGTTTTTTTTAAAGAATTTATTAAAGCTGTGCTCATTAACTTGCCGATTTTATAAAAAAAGTAGAATTTTCTGCCCAGCAATGCAAAAACTAAACAGTGCCTCAGGTCATTCCGCGCGAACTTTTATACACATTGGTTTTTTTAAAGGTACTCTCTATAGTCGGGTTTACTTTTATTTCATAACTTTATTTCATAAAGTGAATACAAATATATTATTACTAGCATGTAACCCCCGATAATCGGGTGTGTTTGCTTATTATTGCAAGAGATTGAAAAAAATCTTACAGACTAATTTTGAAAATATACATAATAACGGAAAAGTAAACAGAAAATGTAAGTAAAGTACAATTAAATCTAGACAAAGCATGATATAAAATATTAGGTAAAAGCATTTGAACTTAACTTTACTAACATAATAGTTTATAAAGAGTATCAGTATATTATAGGCATAATTAAGATAAATAAGCTCAGTAGGGAGCTGATGCGTGGTGCCCCGAAGGGGGCACTTGAGCCAGGAAGGACTCTATAGAATAGGCTCAGTAGGTAGCTGATGCGCGGTGCCCAGAAGGGGGCATTTGAGTCAGGAAGGACTCACTAGAATAAGCTCAGTAGGGAGCTGATATGTAGTGCCTAGAAGAGGAAATATATTAATATTAATATCGTTACGTATTTAAGACCGTAAGTAGATATTTTTGAATACAAAGCAGCGAGTCGCAGACATCATCTTACAGTACTTGTTGAAATCGTAACTCAAGATTCGGAGAGGTTCATGCAACTCAAAATTGGTTCTGCATATGTTTAAGTAAATTGGTTGGAAATGTCTCGAGGGTCTAATGGGGACATTAAAGAAAAGTTCGCCAAGCAATAATCGGCTATCTATTATCCGTTTTGTGAGCTTCACCATAAATAACACTCCAAGCATTTCCCTACGACTTTGCAAAGTAGGAAGCTGTATAAGTTTCAATCGACTACAGTAGGAAGGAAGATTCACAGACGGGTCCCATGGTAAATTTCTTAACGCAAAGAGCAAAGTTTTTGAACCGACTCCAGCTTATCACAATGAATTTGGTACTGTGGGTTCCAGATTATGGAAGCGAATTCCAGTAACGGCCTTACCAAAGAAGTAAAAAGAGCTTTAGTAACATAAGGGTCATTAAATTCTTTAGACCACCGTTTAACGAACGCCAGGGTACCTTTGGCTCTATTCACGCACGATTCGATATGTGATTTAAAGTCCAGTCTAGGATCCATTGTAACGCCCAAGTCAACAAAACTAGTGACTTGTCTAATAGTATAATCATCAATAGAGTACTCATATGATTGGTAGGATTTTCTGGTGAAGCACGTATACTTGCACTTAGGTAAATTCAGTGACATAGCATTCACATTGCACCATTCAACTAGCCTGCACAGATCTGATTGAAGATGTACCCTATCATCTAGGGCACGGATAGGCATAATCAGTTTAACATCATCGGCATACATTAAGGGCTTGCAAAACTTGAAAACATTAGGGAGGTCATTAATGAACAAAAGAAAAAGAACAGGACCAAGGTGACTTCCCTGTGGAACGCCAGAAGTCACATCTATAAATTGAGACTTGCAATTATTAAATATAACTTGTTGCTTTCTCTCATTTAAGTAAGACGATATCCATTCGAGAAATAAAGGTGGAAACCCCAGCTGGTCAAGTTTGAACAGCAGGATAGAATGAGACACTTTATCAAATGCCTTACTAAAATCTGTATATATGACATCCGTTTCACAGTTGGCCCTAAGGCATTTGAAAACATGTGTTGTGAACTCGAGCAAGTTTGTCACAGTAGACTTGCCCTTGCGAAACCCGTGTTGTGATAGGTCCAAACCCGAAGAGACTGAGAAGGCTAATTGCTTAGTGACAATAGATTCGAAAAGTTTGGGAATAACACTGAGCTTTGCTATTCCTCTATAGTTCATGATATTTGATCTACCTCCATTTTTATACCCAGCTGTACTTGTACACAGGGTATTATAACTTTGTTAGGATAACGGTTGGTTGTACAGGTATAAAGGAATCGAGATAGATATAGACTTCCATATATCAATATGATCAGGATCGAAAAAAAATTTGATTGAGCCATGTCCGTCCGTCTGTCCGTCCGTCCGTCCGTCTGTCCGTTAAAACGATAACTTGAGCAAATAATGAGATATCTTCACCAAATTTGGCATGCGTACTTATTTGGGTTCAGAATAGATTGCTATTGAAAATGGGTAAAATCGGACCATAACCACGCCCCTTTTTCGATATCGAAAATTTCGAAAAACGTATAAAATGGGTTAATTCAATATTAGAAGCAGTTACAATGATAAAATTTGCAATATGTATTGATTTAGATGTTCTAAGGCCGATTTTATAAAAAATTTTGAAAAGGGGGCGTGGTACCGCCCACGTATCTTTGAAGAAATTTTAAAATTTTGACTCTTAATAACTTCAGAACAGTTTATGCTAGTATAACGAAATTTCGTAGAGGACATACTATTGTTGTGGTAAATTCAGCTATAGAAAATAAACGAAATCGCTTCGCGACCACGCCTACTTTTTCATAAAAGTTATATTGAAAGGAGGTGGAAATATTGAAAAGTCCATATCTAATTAACTGATTTCGCTATAATAATATAATTTGGTACATACATCAACTTTCATATTCTTTACATAATTTTTTCAAAATTTTGGAAAGTGGGCGTGGCACCGCCCACTTATGAGTCAAGCAATTTTTAAATTCGACTGCTAACAACTTCAGAACGGTGTGAGATAGATTTACGAAACTAGGTACCAGGCATGTTATGTTTATGTAGAGTACTACCACAGAAAATAAGAAAAATCGGTGAACGATCACGCCCACTTTATGTGCACAGCTGGGTATGTAATGTTCGGTTTCACCCGAACTTAGACTTCCTTACTTGTTATATAAAGGAATTATAAATGACTCCTTCCACTTTTTAGGAAATATTCCTTGCTTCAAAGACGCGTTAAACAAAGACGTTAAAGGTCGACAAAGGAACTGAGCACAAGTCTTCAGCACAACTGAGGGAATTTCATCAGGACTACTGGAATACGAGCTTTTCAGATTTACAAGATCCACTAGTACCTCGTTATAAGAAATGACAGGAACCGGTGTTGAATTAAGGGAAGACAATTTGTAAGGATAATCCAAAGGTCTTGAATCCAATGAATTTGAGTAGTTAGATTTGAAGAAGGTTGCAAACATATTGGCAATTTCATCGCCATCTTGAGAAACTAGATCATTAAACTTCATTACTAAGGGAAACCCTTTTGCCTTCCTTTTCGAATTAACGAAGCTGTAAAACGACTTAGGGTTAGAGAGCAGTTGATTCTTCATATTTTTCAAATAATTCTTGTAACACTTTCTGTTTAGGCTATTATACTTATGACGCAAAACAGAATAATGGGATTTCTCCAATATAATAATAAATTTTATTAACGCTATGCATGAATGAAATTTCTGCAAAACAAATTCCTAAAATTAGAATGGATGTTAAATGAAATGTATAAATCGTCAAAAACATTAAAATGAGTGGTGCTTTCCGAGACAAGCCTGAACATTTCTTTTTCGGATCTCGTAATTTTTTTTCGATCGCTTCATTCAACTATGTACACATAGTCAAACTTCCTCTTTCTGACTTTGTATACTGAGGTCAAAACATGTCTTTTGTAACCTTCCTGTTTGTAAAAGAAAATACCTGTGTGCCCACTGAAAGAAGTGAGACATTACAAAAATTCAAAACCGTTTGGAACCGGTTCCGCCTTTAATTAATCCAGACAATTTGTATCGCTTAAAACAGCGCGACTTTTGATTCTTTAGGTGATTCAGTTCTTTTGAGCACCATGAAGTATTAAAGGAAACCTTAGAGCGCTTCACAAAAGGTACGCATTTAAGAAATATTGAATGCAAAATTTTATTAAAATGGAGAATACTTTCTTCAATATCGCCATAGTATTCTGGCCACGTTATTTTTGAGACTTCCATGATAAGCTCAGAAAAATTTGCTTTTTTAAACAGAAATCTGCCAGCAGGAGCTTTTCCTGTGGTAAAACTTTGTCTCGAAGGACAATACGATTCAATACTCATCAAGAGTGCAGCGTGAAATGCATCTTCAGGCAAAACCAATGGATCACATCTGGTTATTGAGCAATTTAACGAGTCGTCTGTAAAAACGAGATCAAGGTTTTTACCAAGACTATTATGAATGCTATTTAGTTGACTAAGACCACTATCAGATAGATCATTTAAAAACTCATAAAATATATCACGGGAGGAAGTAGGTACGAGGAGCCCATCCGTGAGGCTCCACGTCACACAAGGTAGGTTAAAGTCGCCAAGCACTACGATAGAATCGGAAGAACCAAGCATAGAAGAAACAGATTTCACTACAGAAGAGTGTTTCATATAAACGAAAATGTGAGATTGAGGTGGAATATAACTTACCACAAAGTACTTGTAATTTGTGAAAAGTTTTATCCGAACGTTCAACGTCATCATAGTCAGCAAAGGATATTTCTTCAGCAGAAAAACTGGTGTCGACAGCAATAAGTACGCCTCCCCCAGTCTTTTCCACACGGTCTTTTCTAAATATTTCAAACTTATCCGATAACAACTCTGCATTAAACACACTTGGTTTCAACCATGTCTCAGTAAAAACAAGTACACTATAGTTTAAGTCATGACTTTTTAAATATAGATCAATAAGCTTAGTGTTCAGTCCTCTAACGTTCTGATAAAAGACATCAAAAGTTGTATCATCTATCAGTTTTTTGAAGCAGAGTCTGGGTTAGGAACACGCGCGACATTGCCAGACCTTTGTCGTGATCTGTACTCAAACTCGCGAACAAACGCATCATCAGGCCAGAATGATTTATTCAGGACAACATCAAAGCAATCCGAAGAGATGTTAATTTTGAACGATGATATACTAGTATCATGCGTTTAAGTTTAGATTTAATGTAACTTTCTAAATCCTCCAAAGTAGTTTCTTTAGCAAAGCGCGAAACAAAAATGGATTTCGGCCGAGGGACAACAACTAGCTTTGTAAATAAAGAATTCGCAGAAGTAGGCCCAGGTTCCTGGTTCTCAATAAGGGGAACAGGTACAGGTGGAATGGGGGAAGATGTTTTCCCAGCAACCTTCGTAGAGGCTTGCACAGTGGTCTGCGAAGTAGTTTCAGCAGGGGCTTGCGCAGATGTTTATGAAGTGGTTTGCGCATACGTTAAGACGTTTTCATCTGCCTCCACTGCATTTGACTTGGTTTGTGCAGTCTCCATAAGGGCTACATCACCCGTTAAAGCTCTATATCTGGTGACGCGGGCACTAGCTGCCGGTTGTTGCGGGCTCGGGGAATTAAAAGAGATCAAAGGGTTCTTACAGGGACCAAGGCTACTCTTAGAAGGCTGCGAATTCGTCGATACCTGCGTTGCATTAGGCAGTTGTGGCGAATCTAGACGCTTAAAAGAAAGAAATTCCTCTTCGTATTGAGACAATTTTTTGGTAAGGATACTCAGCTCCTTCCCGATTTCCTTAAAACCATTTCTCAATGTCCTATGTAACTTGCTAATCTCAATGTCAGTTAAGTTACATTTAGGACATGACCAACGAAGTCCTACTCTTTCATTTATTAGGTCTAAGGCCCTACCGTTTATATTAGCGCATTTTAGGTGCGCCATGCCGTCACAAAGCCAGCAAGAAACAAACTGATCAGAATCGTTTCTTACGTTACAATTGGCAACAATGCAGATCATGATGACAAAAAAAAATCCGATATAAACGGCACTCAGAGAAACGATAAAAAAGTTATTTATGAGCACTTGTTTAAGAAACAGACAAAAATTACCGAAAGCGATAAATATAAATAGAAACAACAAATAGCGGGCACAGCAGAAAGAAAGAACAATGCACGCACCCAAACACAAGAAAAAACATAAATAAATAAAGAGTTATTCTGGAGCTCTGGCAACAGCTGTATATAAACAGGAACAGCAAGCAGCGAACAGCGGACACAGCGGAATGAAAAGTGCACACACCAAATTAAAAGCAGCAAATACCAACAATTATACAGCAGCTTTTATATTCGATGAAATATTTGCGATGATAAAATAACAAATAAAGTCACTTAGTTTGCTACTTATGTTCTGATAAACACCGCTATAGCAGAGTATCCAACTAATAGTTTTTATTAAAGAACTAAAAGAAGTTTTATTAGTTAAATTAATCAAACAAGAAAAATCACAGAGCGATTAAAAACACGTCCGCACCAGACAGAGTTGCCAACAACAGCGATGATAAGCTTTCATCTGATATACATTTCGTTTATATACGTATTGTAGTTTAGTCTAGGTAAGCGCCGTGTTTTAGAATAATAATATAGACTAGGATCGCCTGTGGTCGAAATTCGACCATCTGAAATTTTCTTCAACTCTCTCTTAATATACATATTCCTCGTTCACAACAAAACCAAGTAAGTGGCTCCCTCGTGACAAATGTAAATTTGGATTAAGTGATACCATACAAACAATCTTCACATTAGGGTGGTGCAGAAAAGTAGTCCAACAGAAAAGCTGACGACAATACATTAGGATATATCTACCACAGATTTTTATTTTTTTATTTATTTGTTTATGTCTAAGGTACAGGAGACACTTATTATTACAAATTATATTAAACTTACATTAATTGTTACATAAAAAATAAGTTTTTAATTTAAACTGCATAAAAACCCGGTATGGGCTTATAATATTTCGATATATAATGGTACTTTTTTATCGTAACCTTGTGGAATTTTACTTAAAAAAAAAAACCATATCGTTAAAAATATAAACTTTTTAATGGACAAAAAACTAAATAAAGAAGTGCTCTGCGAAAAACCTTGGATTATTTGAATTATGTGATTATGTGAATGATGATGGTGTGAAGATGGCGAGGATGCAAAGTTATTTATTTGATTTGCTACACTTTGTTTTTTTTTTTTTTGGCACAAAAATGAAGGCAAGTGGCAGCTGCCTGGATCGCTGTATACTAATGTACGTTCATGTGAGAGTAATGAGCGCGAAAAAGGGTGGGAGCGGTTTTCGAAGCGCAGAGATTTTGCGGGGAGTGTTTGTCGGAGTTTCGATGATTGTGCAATTTGCAAGGTACCGATTTTTTTTTCTAGCTTCACGCATATATATATATATATGATGTTTGGGAATTTAAACATTTGATTTGAGTAATATCATGCAAAGAATCCGCACATTAGGGTGGTGCAGCATATTTAAATGTTTTTTCTTTTAAACAAATTTTTTTAAAGCTATTTTTTGAAAATTACAATTCTGGTGTTGCGAACAAAATTTTTAATTCTATATAACTAACTTCACTTTTTAGTTTGAAAAATACATTTTCTGCTTAAGTGTTGTTAAGATGCCGAAGAGGATATGATTTGGTACATTTTTCTGTTTTTTTTTTGGCACAAAAATAAAAGCAAGTGGCAGCTGCTGGATCATTGCATAGATATGCACGTGTGTGTGTAACGGAATGAGCGGATGCATGTGTCTTTGGGAGTTTTATAAGAGTGCTGAATAAAGATGTATAGTGCGGGTATAACAGAATGTGGGGATAACAAAATAGCTGGAGAGTTTGGAGACCTCTTTTTTGTTTAATAATAAATAAACTAAGAATAATTTTCAAACTTTTTTTTGGTGAGACAGCAGATTAGTCCATTCTAAGTTTGCAATATAATTTTTATAGGGATCTATAAATAAATATAATACTAAATTGGGTTACGACTGTTTGTATGCGGAGAGTGTTAGCGTATTAATATATAGATACTACGATTTTTCCGAAGGTGATGAAAACATGCACCATTTGAAATTATTATGTTTCGCCTTGTATTAATGCTACAGATTTTATTTAACAACATTTGAAAGCTAATAACTCCTGCTTTACATTCCTGTGCATGAATTTTAATATTTTTCTTTTATTCAAATTTTTTTAAAGCTATTTTTGGAAAATTACAATTCTGATGTTGGGATCAAAATTTTTAATTCTATATAACATCATTTTTTTGTATGAAAAATACATTTTCTGCTTAGAAGATATACTTTTCCAATATTTTATATCTCTAAAAATTTCATAAGCAAAAAACTATTTAAAAATCGAAAGCACATTGTTATACAATGGTGGAGTTACTTACATATGTAAAAAGGTGCAAAAAGTACGATTAGTCCGGGATCAATCCAGAAGAAAAGTAGACTACTACTTTTTTAGTCTCTTCTAGATGGAATAAATTGGTAACATTTGTTCGAGCATGTCCTATGAAGAGACTAATTGTACCCTTTTTGTAACAGAATGGGTATAAATGTTTACTACTTGCAGGACACATATATTCGATTCTCGGTGGAAGCAAAAATTGAAAACTGTTTCTTTTTTTTAATTATTCGTTTTTATTTTATTTTTTAAGCAAGGAAAATTGAAAAAAAATCAGAGTTCTGTCAATTATACTTATACTTGCCAGCGTCTAATTACACCTTTGTTTTAAATTAGACGATTGGGGATATTTTTCTGGGCAATCTTCAACTGTATGAAAAATATATTTCCTGCTTAGAAAATATACTTTTCCAATATTTAACCCCCTAAAAATTTCATAAGTGAATTAAACTTTAAAAAAATCGAGAAAAGCTTAGAACATAAAATAATCAAAGTAAAAATGGGTACTTGTTTCCTTTAGGGGTCAACCGCTAATAAATTAGCTAAAACTATGGGAGATAGCTCAAAAGACAGGCTTTGACCTCAGGATCACGAATCCAGAAGCGCTTTTTAATATTTGGCTTCTCTGAAGTGGTATTTGCAATCAAAGTGGCAAGTTTTCATGTGATTGTTGTAATTTTATTAGACTGTACCTAAAAAGTGCGAAAAAATGCGTGCCGTGGGTCATTTTTCGATTTTTTTAAACCAAAAATCCATAGAAACAAAAAATTAAAAAAGCGCTTCCGGACTCGTTATCCTGAGGTCAAAACCTGTCTTTTGAGCCATCTCCCATAATTTTAGCTAATTTAGCGGTTGACCCCTAAGGGAAACAAGTACCCCAAAATGTGTTTTTCGTAAAAAAAGTAGAGTTATGGTGATTTCGTTTCATTAAAAAATGCGCATTTTTTACACTCTTCAATTTTCCGTTTTCGTTTGCAAAATGAAGGTAAAACGTCAAACAGAATATGTTTTCATTTCCTAAAAAACTCACACTTTTTACCCTCTGAAGCTTTGACAGGGTAGTTGGTTGCACTGAAAATCAGCTAACGAAAATTTTATTTGACAGATAAATTTAGTGAAAAAAAAAATGGATTTTGCAATAACAATTGAATATGGTTGATATGCGAAACCTAATGATTCATGCACATAGCATAGCAAATGGGCAATGTTTTTTGTTCGTTTTATCGATATAGCAGTTTCATTTAGAACGGGTACACTTTTATCACACTTTACCAGTATTCTGTGCAAGGGTGTAAACATGTTCAACGAAACTAGCATTAGTGTCATGTAAAATTGTTCTTTAGTTAAAGTCCGTAGTTAACCTGGAAGGAGAATGTTCTTCAGCGCCAGAAGAAAGCGGGTATTGCACTCTACACATGCAAAAGAGCCATTGGAAAGAAATGGGGGCTCAGCCCCAAAATATGCAAATGGATCTACACCGCAATCATTCGACCAATCATGCTCTATGGAGTTGTGGTATGGTGGCCTGCGCTGAGCAAGGCAACAAACCTTAATCTGCTAGGTAAAGTACACAGATCTTGCATGATCTGTATAAGCGGTGCGTTAAGAACAACGCCCAATGAAGCACTCCAGGCCATTCTTGGCATTTTGCCACTCGATCTGGAAGGGCACCGGGTAGCAGCAGCATCGGCTCTACGTCTAAGGGAAACGTCCGGCTGGGGCGCAAGCACTACTGGACACGCCTGTATTTTGGGATCCTATAGCTTTCTTCCGCTGAGCACGGATCGTTGTGCGACCACAACAGTCGGAGATAGCTGTTTTAAAATCAACATTCCCAGCAGGGAAGAATGGGAGAGCACGGATCGGAGTCCCGCCACTCATGGCGGCACTTCCATTTATACTGATGGCTCGAAGTTAGACGGCAGAGTTGGAGGAGGGGTTTATTCAAAGGATCTGAACCTTGAGCTCTCCTTCAGACTACCTGATCACTGCAGTGTCTTCCAGGCTGAAGTTTCAGCAATCATGGACGCCGCGGCTTGGATAGGCCAACACACTATCGGACACGACATTTTTATATTCAGCGACAGCCAGGCGGCCATCAAATCCCTTGGCTCTTATTCGTTCAACTCTGAACTGACGCTCAGCTGTCGTCGATCTCTACAGGAGATGGCCCAGCAGAATCGCGTGAACCTCACATGGGTCCCGGGGCATAGGGACATTGAGGGAAATTGTAGGGCAGACGAACTTGCGAGGCAGGGCACGACCAAGCAGGTTCTTCGGGATAAAGAGCGCTTAGGTATGCCGTTTGCCACTTGCAAGCTTATGCTGAAGGAGTACACACTCCGCCAAGCCAACGAAAGATGGCTGCAATCTCCAGGATGCCGGATATCCAAAGAAACCTGGCCGAAATGGGATCATAAAAGATCGAGACAAATTTATGCCCTAAGGAGAAGAGAAATCTCCATATTAATAGGCGTATTGACTGGGCACTGCCTCATTGGTAGGCACGCAGAAAGACTTGGTGTGCCCTACCGACGATGCTGTAGGAGTTGTAAGGATGATGAGGAGGAGGAAACGGTGGAGCACCTCATCTGCAACTGCCCGGCTTTAAGTGGCGCGAGAATGCGCTTTTTGGGAGTTCCCTTCCTGGTTAGCCTACGCCAGGTCACGGAGCTGGACATAAAGGACCTGATGGCCTTCATCAAGTCATCTAAATGGTTCGAGGAGGAGTAACGGTGTCGGTATAGGAACGTCAGTCCCGGGATTCTGCTATGTGGAGAATTCCGTTAATACCGGGATTTTCCATATGGCAGGGTCCCGGAACTGACTTTCCTAGGGTTGGTGGTATCACAACGGGCCTTTTAATACTGGCCTAGGTGTGCCTCTACGGTAGCCACTTGAACCTAAACCTACCTAAAGTCCGTACGATATTTAAATTTCGATCTTAACATTGTGGAATTTTCTTACAAAATCATATCGTTTATGATTATAAGATGATATGATTTGGTACATTTTGTAGTTTTTTTTTTGGCACAAAAATAAAAGCAAGTGGCAGCTGCTGGATCATTGCATAGGTATGTACGTGTGTGTGTAAGGGAATGATCGGATGGTTGTGTCTTTGGGAGTTTTATAAGAGTGCTGAATAGTGATGTATAGTTCGGGTATAACAGAATGTGGAGATAACAAAATAGCTGGAGAGCTTGGAGACCTCTTTTTTGTTTAATAACAAATAAACTAAAAATAATTTTCAAAATTTTTTTTGGTGAGACACCAGATTAGTCCATTCTAAGTTTCAAATTTTTGGCGGCCGCCGTGGTGTAGCGGTTAAGTGTTCGGCCTTCTACACCAAGTCGTGGCGGTTCGATGCCCGACAAAAGTAACATCAAAAATTATTTAGAAAAACAATTTTTCTAAACGGGGTCGCCCCTCGGCAGTAGTTTGGTAAACTCTCCGGGTGTATTTCTGCCATGAGAAGCTTCTCAGCAAAAAGTTCATTTGCTTTGCAAGTGCCGTTCGGAGTCGGTAGAAAAACTGTAGGTCCCGCCAACTCGTAGGAAAACTCAAAAGCAACACACCACAAGTTGGAAAGAGAAGCTCGGCTAAAAATCACGTTAGAGGTTATGATAACCTGTTGGTATATCGCCGAAATTAGTAATTAGTTAAGTTTCCAATATAAATTTTATAGAGATCTATCCATAAATACTATACGAAATTGGGTTACGACTGTTTGTATGGGGAGAGTGTTATCCTATTAATATATAGATCTTTGCATCCTCGCCATCTTCACACCATCATCATTCATATAATCACATAATTCACATAATCCAAGGTTTTTCGCAGAGCACTTCTTTATTTAGTTTTTTGTCTATTAAAAAGTTTATATTTTTAACGATATTGTTTTTTTGTAAAAGTAAAATTCCACAAGATTACGATAAAAAAAGTACCATTATATATCGAAATATTATAAGCCCATACCGGGTTTTTGTGCAGTTTAAATTAAAAACTTATTTTTTATGTAACAATTAATGTAAGTTTAATATAATTTGTAATAGTAAGTGTCTGCTGTACCGTAGACATAAACAAATAAAAAAAAAAAGATCTATCCTAATGTATTGTCGTTGTTGTACTACTTTTCTGCACCACCCTAATGCGAAGATTGTTTGTATGGTATCACTTAATTCAAATTTGCATTTGTCACGAGGAAGCCACTTACTTGGTTTTGTTGTGAACGGGGAATATGTATATTAAGAGAGAGTTGAAGAAAATTTCAGATGGTCGAATTTCGACCACGGGCGATCCTAGTGTTTATTTGATTTGCTACACTTTGTATTTTTTTTTTTTGGCACAAAAATGAAGGCAAGTGTCAGCTGCCTGGATCGCTGTATACTTATGTACGTTCATGTGAGAGTAATGAGCGCGAAAAAGGGTGGGAGCGGTTTTCGAAGCGCATAGTTTTTGCGGGGAGTGTTTGTCGGAGTTTCGATGATTGTGCAATTTGCATGGAACCGTTTTTCTTCTTGCTTCACGCATACATATATATGTATATATGATGTTTGGGAATTTAAACATTTGATTTGAGTAATACCATGCAAAGAATCCGCACATTAGGGTGGTGCAGCATATTTAAATGTTTTTTCTTTTAAACAAATTTTTTTTAAAGCTAATTTTTTAAAATTACAATTCTGGTGTTGCGAACAAAATTTTGAATTCTATATAACTAACTTCACTTTTTAGTTTGAAAAATACATTTTCTGCTTAGAAAATATACTTTTCCGATATTTTATTGCTCTAAAAATTGCAAACGTGGAAAAAAAAATAAATAGGAAAAGCTTAACATATCAAATTATCAAAGTTGAAAAAGTTTTTTCATGCAAAAAAGTGGAGCTAAAACGGTACTTTAGTACTTTAGTAAAATTTGGTGTGGTATTTCCCTCCAAAAAAGGGCGATTAGTCCGGGATTAATCGCAGAGGAATAGTAGACTACTACTTTTTTAGTATCTTTTAGATGGAATGAATTGGTCACATTTGTTCGAGCATGTCCTATGAAGAGACTAATTATACCCTTTTTATACCAGAATGGGTATAAATGTATACTACTTACAGGACACCTGACTTCTATTCTCGGCGAGGGCAAAAATTTAAAAAAAAAAATTTTTAATTTTTATGTTTTAAAGCAAGGAAAACTGAAAAAATCAGAGTTCTGACAATCGAGGTGTCTACCATGACGCCAGGAACTACTTATACTTGTCAGCGTCTAATTACAGCTTTGTTCTAAATGAGACAATTGGGGATATTTTTCTGGCCAATCTTCAACTGTATGAAAAATATATTTTCTGATTAGAAAACATACTTTTCCAATATTTATCCCCCTAAAAATTTCATAAGTGAATTAAACTTTTAAAAAATCGAGAAAAGCTTAGAACATCAAATAATCAAAGTAAAAATGCGCTTCCGGACTCGTTATCCTGAGGCCAAAACCTGTGTTTTGAGCTATCTCCCATAATTTTAGCTAATTTAGCGATTGACCCCTAAAGGAAACAAGTACCCCAAAATGTGTTTTTCGTAAAAAAAGTAGAGTTATGGTGATTTCGTTTCATTAAAAAATGCGCATTTTTTACACTCTTCAATTTTCCGTTTTCGTGAAGGTTTGCATTTCCTAAAAAACTCACACTTTTTACTACTAGTAAAGTTAAATATATAAAGCCAGAAGTGAAGCTGGATTTCTTTGCTTACAAATGGTGTTTCGTTGCCTAAGATGATATAATTTGGTAGATTTTGTTGTTTTATTTGGCACAAAAATAAAAGCAAGTGGCAGCTGCTGGATCATTGCATAGATATGTACGTGTGTGTGTAAGGGAATGAGCGGATGGTTGTGTCTTTGGGAGTTTTATAAGAGTGCTGAATAGTGATGTATAGTTCGGGTATAACAGAATGTGCAGATAACAAAATAGCTGGAGAGTTTGGAGACCTCTTTTTTGTTTAATAACAAATAAACTAAAAATAATTTTCAAATTTTTTTTGGTGAGACACCAGATTAGTCCATTCTAAGTTTCCAATATAAATTTTATAGAGATCTATCCATAAATATTATACGAAATTGGGTTACGACTGTTTGTATGGCCTATTAATATATAGATCTTTGCATCCTCGCCATCTTCACACCATCATCATTCACATAATCACATAATTCAGTTTAGTTTAGTTTTTTGTCCATTAAAAAGTTTATATCGCTCGTATTCAGTGCTAGTGTCATCTCTGGCAGCAACTCATCCCATACTTTGTGCTCCTTCCCAGTGAATTGCGCTATCATCCTCTTGATGTTACGATTCGCTCTCTCCGTCGGATTCTCTTGCGGTGTATATGGTGCAGTTAGCTGGTGCTTGATGCCAGCTTCTTGTAGAAACTTTTTGAAATGCCTGCTCGTGAACTGTGCTCCATTGTCTGTGATAAGGACTTTTGGCGCGCCAAATCGGGCCAAAATCCTCTCCCTCATTCCTCTGGTCAGATTCTCTGTCGTCGCCTTTCGAATCGCTATGACCTCTACCCATTTTGAAAATTTATCAACAAAAACCAATGCCATCGTATTTCCATGCTTTGATCGAGGAAGTGGTCCAACGAAATCTGCGCAAACAGTAGCAAAGGGTTCTTCAGAAATCTGCGTGAGCATCTTACCTGCAGCTTGTTGCTGGCTGGGCTTGTAGACTTGGCAGGCGTGGCATTGTTGTACGTATTTCCTTACGTCTCTGAACATCCCAGGCCAGTAGTACCGCATCATTGCACGCGCGATGGATTTCCTTATTCCCATGTGCCCTGCACTCGGTGTGTCGTGTATCTCCTTGAGCACTCTCTTCCTCTCTGATGTCGGCATGCATAGCTTCCACGGTACCGCATCCTCGCCATCCATTTGACCTCCAATTCTTCTGTATAGTCGACCTTCCTCTATCACATAATCTGGTAATTTCTCCGGCTCTTTTGTTACTTCAGATAATTTTGCGGTGTACCATTTGCATGTGAACTTACCCTCCTGCATACTACCCAACTGTTCCTCCAGCGGCTGTCTCGATAGCGCGTCTGCGACCACGTTCATTTTGCCTTTTCTATACTGTACATCGAATGAATATTGTTGTAGTTCGAGCGCCCATCTCGCGACCCGACCCGATGGACTTTCGATTGCATTTAGCCATTTTAACGCCAAGTGCATTGCAGTTAGCTTGTGTGCCACTCGTGAAAAGTCCGGTACGAACCTTCGGTACCACGAAACTACTCCTAGGAATCGCCTTAGCTCTCGTATGTTCTGTGGTGGCGTTAGCTCTTTAATGGCAGCGATTTTGTCTGGGTCCGTATGGATACCTTCTTCACTGACCACGTGACCTAAATATTTTAAACTTTTCTTAAAGAACTCACATTTCTCAAATTGGCTCGTCTCAATCTTTCAAAAACCTCTTTCAGGTGGGTGATATGCTCTTCTAGTGTCGTGCTGGTGATTATTATGTCGTCTAGGTAGGCAAACGCGTGTGGTTCCATTTCGGGGCCAATTACTCGATCAAGTGCTCTCTGGAAGGTGGCTGGGGCAGAGTGTAATCCAAATGGCATCACTTTCCACTGGTATAATCCTCGTCCGGGCACCGTAAATGCTGTGAATTGCTTACTATTTTCCTCCATCGGGATTTGCCAATAACCGTTTTTGAGATCCAGGCTGCTTATAAACCGTGCGCTGCGTAATCTGTCTAAAATGTGTTGTATTCGGGGTAATGGGTAAGCATCTGGTACTGAGCGAGCATTGAGTTGTCGATAGTCGACGCAGAGTCTCCATTTGCCGTTCTTCTTTCGGACCAGAACTATAGGCGCGCTGTGTCGGCTACGGGATGGCTCGATGCAACCTTTCTCTATGAGCTCGTCTATCTCCTTGTTTATTATCTCTTGCATCTTTGGGTTCTTTGGAAAATATCGTTGTTTTATTGGCCGATCATCGCGCATTACTATCTTGTGGGTGGCCACGCTCGACAAGCCGGACATCTCTTCGAAAATCTCTAACTCGTGTTTACGAAAGTTACTCACCGCCTCGTCCGTGCTCTCCTCTACTAGTAAGGCTTCTTGCTTACGCCTCTCTGTCTCCTTGCCGCTTTTGTTCTCCTCCCGGTCTACCATGGTCGTACATGTCACTGCGGTCTGTTTCTGCTCATCCACTTGCAACACTAATGTTTCTCCGCCACACTTCAGCTCCAATCTCGACTTTGCCAAATAGTCCGTGCCAATCACCACGCTGTCGACTAGCCCAGGTAAAACTAGCAACTCACTCGCATGCCTTTGTTCGCCTAATTGTATCTCTGCCTCCACCGCCTGGGTTATCCTCTGTGCTCTACCATCACCCATTACCACTCGTGTCTCCACCTGCCTGAATCTGCGCGTGTCCAACCTCGATGCTACCTGTTCATTCACAAAGCTCCTTGTCGCTCCCGTATCGATTGATGCCATCATCTCGTGTCCCTCTAGTGTGATTGCAGCCAAGATTCGCCCTTGGGTCTGCCTAAATACATTTGTCATGCACGAGGATTTGTTGTTGGAGACACCACCGCTCGTTCTTAATGGGGTCTCTGGCCATTTCCCGACTGTCCTCTACAGCAGTCACGCGTCAACACGCCTGGTCGGCCACACTGCCAACAAAATTCACGGCGCTCGTTCCGGCATCCATACGCAAAATGCCCGCTCTCCCCGCATCTCCTGCACGCGCTTCTTGGGTCTATGGTCGCTTGCTGTGGCCTATTCGTGCTATTTTGCGCTCCCGTGGTATCCTGCCTTTGGTGTTCTTTCTCTCGCTCGCCCTCTTGCATATAATGGTATCTTTCATCCGGTCTTCTTGTTAAAAATGGTGTGGCTGTTGGTCGGAGTGGTTCCTTTTCTGGCGCAATGTTGTCGTAGTCTTCGACCAGGCTCACAAATCCTTCGAGGCTAGTGAATTCACTCCTCTTGACGTACAGCTGGTACTCTCGTCGGGAATTTCTGTACATCCTGTCCAGCTTCTTCTCGTCAGTGTAGTCGGCGTGCCGCATCAACGCCTGTAGGGATAAGACGTAGTCTTTAAATGTCTCACCTGGTCGTTGGACTCGCTGTCGTATTTCATCATCCAAATTTTCAAAATAGCGTGAGCTTAGAGAGAACTTTAAGAAGTCCCTTTTAAAGGCTTCCCACTCCTGCCAATGCCTGTTGTTATTGCGATACCATACGAGCGCCTTGTCCTTCAAGAGCTCCGGTAGCGCTTTTGGGATGGAGTCGCGACCAACTTCATAACTGTCGGCCAGCTCCTCCACCCGTTCGATAAAATATAGCGGGTCCTTGCCGCCGTCATACTTTAGACCCCTACTCGGTCCATTATATTTGCGTGTGATGTCGGTTGGTATATCACATATGGTTGTTGCTGTGTGGCTACCTCGTGGTCATGTGTCGCGACCGGGTTCTTCTCCTTAACTGTTTTATTCGCGGCTGAAACGCCACTGCCACCTGGTAACACGAGTTGGTCGCCCGGTCTTGGAGTTGTTGGTCTTGGATGTTGGAGTGCCAGCTCGTTGAAGCGAGTCTCGAGATCTGGATCGCTACCTTTTGATTGGATGAAGCTCGCCAAGCGCTTCCGTAGCTCCTCCACCGTCCCACTGCTCTCCAGCTCGAACTCTCCTGCGTATTTCACCAGATCTTCCCGGCTGAGGTAATATACCCACGTTACTCTTGCCATGGTGCCTCTTGTTGATTCCAGTATCTTTGCTTATTCACGTAATTGTTATTTTTTTCTCTGTGTGTCCACCGCTGAATCCTTTGTTATTGTACTCGTATGCTTTAATTATTTGTGACCTCGTAATTTAGAGTCCCTGCTCGGGCGCCATTTGTGACGGACTTTTCCTTTAAGCCGGGGTTAAGCTCAGTCCGTTCAGGGTTCCTGTGGATTAGAGAAATCCCTAACGTCTCATTTTAAAGAGAAAGACCCTGGTTTGATTTAAATTATAAAAAATTTCAATTTATTAAATAAAATTCAATCTCTACGCTTATTCAACTATTTGGAGGTGGTGGAGGTAGGTAACCACTACCAGTCTTCCAAAGCTACCTTATGCTAAGATAGCGGAGTTAGCAAACCACCGCTTATCTTCTAGACGGCGGAGGTAGGAAACCACCGTCGTATATAACTTAAAATATTCCTGCGCTCTTAAAGATTGCGGAGGTAGGGAACCACCACAAATCTTCCAAAAATAAGCTAACTTAAAAGCCGCGGAGGTAGGAAACCACCACTGTATATAAAATTGAAACTCGTGAGCTGGCAAATCCCAGGAGTTCCTTCACTGTTGAACAAGGCGTCAACAAGCTACTATGCCTACCTAACGTCTGACTATACTGAGCAAAGTGCTCGCCTTTTATACTTTTCCGCGCGCAGGCGGACAGTTAAATTACAATAAAAATCCTTATTCTATATATTCTATTATTTACATGCATTGCTAGCCTTGATATACAACATTTTTACATATCTTAGTAATTCTTAACAGTTATTTTCATGGTTTGCCTGTGAATTTACATATTTTTGCACATTATTTCTTAGCTTAGCTTTCCAGTATATGCTAATGCTCTATTTACAAATTATTTCTTTAGACCCTAACAGTATTTGCTAGGCGCTCGCTTGCACCTGGAACGCCCCATTGTATTTGGTCAGCTGTTTCCTCCCACTGCATCGATCAGCTGGACATCTTATCGACATAAATATGTATGTTTGCTGGCAGGTTTGCTGCAATCCCACAGCCTATTGTTCTAGCTATGCTACCAATGCATTTTTCGTTTCCTCTTTGTGCGATGTCCGCTCGCATCGCCAGCCTCAGTAGCCTCAATGCTTGGTTGTAGATTTGTATGGACGATTGTTAGCAAAGCACCGCTGCCTTGAGTTGGCTGACCGACCCTTTTTTTTCATGCTGGAATGCCGGCTTACAATTGTTTGTGTACATTTGCTATCGAGTCTAAAAATTGTCGCTTGGTTAGCGGCTCATCTAATTTTTGCAAACTTATTATAATGTGTTCATAAAAAATGTGCACATTAGGCCGTTCATAATATTATATATATTTATAAAAATGTATACCCCGAAATTCAATTTGGTATAGGTGTTGGTTATTTATATATATAAAGATATATGTATAAATATGTATGTAAATATGTATATTAGGGTGTTCAAAATTCATTAACATTTTTATAATTCATGAAAATTCAAATTTCAAAGTAAATAAACTAGGGACGAGTGTGTTCGCGTGTGGGGCTCCAAAACCGGTGGTTTTGGGGTCCTCACAGTAAAAGTTCGTGTGGTATTTCCCTCCAAAAAAGGGCGATTAGTCCGGGATTAATCACAGAGGAATAGTAGACTACTACTTTTTTAGTATCTTTTAGTTGGAATGAATTGGTCACATTTGTTCGAGCATGTCCTATGAAGAGACTAGTTATACCCTTTTTATACCAGAATGGGTATAAATGTATACTACTTACAGGACACCTGACTTCGATTCTCGGCGAGGGCAAACATTTAAAAATTGTTTTTTTTTTTTTTTAATTTTTATGTTTTAAAGCAAGGAAAACTGAAAAAATCAGAGTTCTGACAATCGCGGTGTCTACCATGACGCCAGGAACTACTTATACTTGTCAGCGTCTAATTACAGCTTTGTTCTAAATGAGACAATTGGGGATATTTTTCTGGCCAATCTTCAACTGTATGAAAAATATATTTTCTGCTTAGAAAACATACTTTTCCAATATTTATCCCCCTAAAAATTTCATAAGTGAATTAAACTTTTAAAAAATCGAGAAAAGCTTAGAACATCAAATAATCTAAAGTAAAAATGTGTTTTTCGTAAAAAAAGGTAGAAGCTTTGACAGGGTAGCTAATTAAATATGGGTGATGACCGAAACCTAATTATTCATGCACATAGCGTAGCAAACGGGGCAGTGCTTTTTTTCGTTTTATCGATAGCAGGTTAATGTAGAACAGGTATATTCTATCACACTTTTACAGTGTTTTGTGCAAGGGTGTAAACATGTTAAACGAAATCAGCATTAGTGTCATGTAAAATTTTTCTTTAGTTAAAGCCAGACGTTATTAAAATTTCGATCTTAACATTGTGAAATTTTCTTACAAAATTATATCGTTAAAAAAATAAACTTTACCAATAGGCAAAAAGTTAAATATGTAAAGCCGGAAGTGAAGCTGGATTTCTTAGCCTGCAAATGGTGTTAAGATGCCGAAGAGGATATGATTTGGTACATTTTTCTGTTTTTTTTGGCACAAAAATAAAAGCAAGTGCCAGCTGCTGGATCATTGCATAGATATGTACGTGTGTGTGTAAGGGAATGAGCGGATGGATGTGGCTTTGGGAGTTTTATAAGAGTGCTGAATAAAGATGTATAGTGCGGGTATAACAGAATGTGGGGATAACAAAATAGCTGGAGAGTTTGGAGACCTCTTTTTTGTTTAATAATAAATAAACTAATATAATTTTTAAAATTTTTTTTGGTGAGACAGCAGATTAGTCCATTCTAAGTTTCCAATATAACTTTTATAGTGATCTATAAATAAATACTATACTAAATTGGGTTACGAAAGTTTGTATGCGGAGAGTGTTAGCGTATTAATATACAGACTAGGATCGCCCGTGGTCGAAATTCGACCATCTGAAATTTTCTTCAACTCTCTCTTAATATACATATTCCCCGTTCACAACAAAACCAAGTAAGTGGCTGCCTCGTGACAAATGCAAATTTGGATTAAGTGATACCATACAATCAATCTTCACATTAGGGTGGTGCAGAAAAGTAGTACAACAGAAAAGCTGACGACAATTCATTAGGATATATCTACAACAGATTTTTTTTTATTTTTTTTTTTTTATTTGTTTATGTCTAAGGTACAGCAGACACTTACTATTACAAATTATATTTATTAGAAGTCGCGAGGATTCACGGTGGAATAAGAGAGAATTTTAGTATAAAAGTTCTTTATTCAACAAATCGAAAAACTGTAATAAGAATTATTCAAAAAATTAATTTTTCATGTCAATCAAATATTTACAGAATTTACAAATGTTTATATTTTGAGTTGCTAGTGTTCATGAACAAGGGTATTTGGTACAGTATTTTTCAACACTCCTTCTCAACGAAAACATATTACATTTGTATATGAAATTATTATTTATAGGGTACTCACAGTCCCATATTACCAGCCATGCTAATATTGCCAGCTAGCAATGTTTTGACAGTTTACCAGGTGTCAAATATTTTGTTTTTGTTTTGCCTACAAATAGAAGATACCACTTTGTGGCAATATTGCCGCGCTTGTTCCTATGTTTAAATTTGTGGCAAAATTGAAAATTGTCATTTTGCTTTGTTTTCAAACAAAAATTTGTCATGAATAAATAAATTGAAAGGAAAAAAGTAAGTTTTTTTCATATTTGGAATTTAATTAAATAATTTAAATTTGTTTATACATAAATATTTTCAGATTTCAGACGTGAAATAAAAAAGGCCATGCAGGAGATAAAAGGGGTTGCTCACAGTCGTCAAATGGTAATGTGGCAAACTTAAAAAGTTTTAAGTTTAGCAGATGACTGTGAGTGCCCTAATAATTAAACTGCGAATTAATGTAAACCCTTTTGCCTTGTAAATTTAAAGTGCTTAATCTTTGGCAAATTTTTCGTAAGAATATCTGAAATCATTTCAAACATAATTCAAATCGATTTCTTTATTTTTAAATAAATTTCTAACATGATGAAACTTAATATCGATGTGTTTGCTTCGGGAATGATATGTAGGATTTTTAACCAGTTGTTGAGCGCTTTGATTGTCACTGTTCAACAGCATTGGAGATGTATTGCCGAAACCCATTTCGTTCAACAATTTTTTAATATACACTGCTTCTTTGGCTGCTGTAGATAAAGCGACGTATTCTGCTTCAGTGCTGCGTAGTGATACAATACTCTGCTTTCTGGCTGCTTCATGTATACAGTGTCACG
The DNA here is from genome assembly GCA_964058755.1 of Campiglossa producta. NCBI lineage: Eukaryota > Metazoa > Arthropoda > Insecta > Diptera > Tephritidae > Campiglossa > Campiglossa producta. The sequence goes on along the minus strand of CAXKVI010000018.1, from coordinate 156,794 downwards.
AAGATCACTATTAAGGTAAGCTGCTGACACATCCATTTGATGTAGAAAGAGCTTATGATCACAAGCTAAAGTCAACCACATACGAATTGTTGCGTACCTTACCACAGGTGAAAATGTCTCATTATAGTTAACGCCGAATTGCTGGCTACAACCTTTCGCTATCAAACGAGACTTAAACTTGTTAATGCTTCCATCTGCATTTGGTTTAACAGTGTAAACCCATTTGCATCCGATGGCTTTTTCTCCAGGTGGCAATTCAACCAACGACCAAGACTTGTTTTTAATTAACGCCGAATACTATTTCTGCATCGAATTTTCCCATTGCTCAGAATATTCAGAGGTCAATGCTTCACTTAACGTTTGAGGAATTGTTATATCATCTGTTTTCAACATATGAAGATTATTGCGATTTTTACGTGTGCGTCCACGTTTACCAGTTCTAATAATTTTCGGCCTTCCACGCCTAGCAGGTTCGATTTTCAATATCAAATGTTATAAGTTCTCCTGAACCTTCTTTATTGATGAATACTTCTTCGATAAAAACAACATCTCGACTAACTATTACTTTTTTAGCTTCAGGATCGCATAGTCGGTATGCCTTAGATTGATCAGAATAACCCACCATCATCATTTCCCTACCTTTCGATTGAAATTTCGTCTTTTGACATTTATCAAGGGCAACTACTTTTGAACCAAAAACCTTGAGATGTGATACACACGGTTTCTTACCAGTCCAAACTTCAAACGGGGTTGTATTCGTGAGTGCTTTTGTAACAGCTCTATTACGCAAATAAGCAGCGGTTGCCACTGCCTCCGCCCAAAAACATTCACCAGATACGCTATGAATAAGCATACTACGCGCCATACTACGAGTGTCCTATTAGCACGTTCAGCCACACCGTTCTGCTGAGAAGTATAAGGGACTGTCAATTGGCGCAATATACCATTTTCTTTTAGAAAGTTATCAAATTCTTGGTTCACGTATTCGCGGCCGTTATCGCTACGCAGTACTTTAATTTTACGATTAGTTTGATTTTCCGCCATGGCTTTATACGATTTAAATGCAGCAAGTACGCCGCTTTAGTCTTCAGAAAATACACGCAAACAAATCGCGACATATCATGTGTAAATTAACAAAATAACACGACGCACCCAACGATTTTGTTTTTATTGGGCCACACACCTCTGAGTGAATAACCGCACATAACTCTTCCGCCCGATTTTCGGATGCCCTCGGAAATTTTTTCACACTCAGTTTACCTTTTGCACACGTTATACAATTATTTTTGTCCACACGCTGATGCGGATTTACTTTTAGTCCATGCACTAATCTTTTATCGGCCATTTCTGCCAAGATGTCAAAATTAAGGTGACCAAATCGATTATGCCAATCAACCATATTATTTTTCACACAATTAATACTGAAACATTTGTTTTCAACAGCATTAAACACATATAGTCCACAGTTCACTTTAGCTGTCATCACAACTACACCATTACTGTTTTTTACGACAACTTTCTCTTTATCAAAATTCACGAATAGTCCATGATTTAACATTTTACCAACCGACAAAAAATTGTTTTTTAAAGACGGAACATACAACACTTTTTGCACCATTACTGTTTTTTACGACAACTTTCTCTTTATCAAAATTCACGAATAGTCCATGATTTAACATTTTACCAACCGACAAAAAATTGTTTTTTAAAGACGGAACATACAACACTTTTTGCACCATTACTGTTTTTTACGACAACTTTCTCTTTATCAAAATTCACGAATAGTCCATGATTTAACATTTTACCAACCGATAAAAAATTGTTTTTTAAAGACGGAACATACAACACTTTTTGCAACAGTATTTTACATTGTCCACTTACGAGTTGCACTACACCAATTCCTTTGGCTTCTATAAAATAGTCAGCTGCAAGAGCAATTTTGCACCACTATCAACTACCCAACAGTCTTTATTTAAAATACTCGACGACGCACTAGCAAGCGTATAAAACGACGACTCTTGATTTCTTGACTGCTTTTTTTTAGCTTCCCGACATTTGACTGCGATATGTCCGCGGCGGCCACAATTATAACATTTAATATTACTATGTTTATTATTTCCGACATTATTACGATTTTTAGCATCACCGACATTGTTATTTTTCTTATCTGCAGGAACACGAGCGGAGCAGGCGACTCACCACTATGACTCTCCGCACCCTCTTCTTGTCTTCTTTCACCTTCCTCCAACAATTTTATTTTCAGGACATTTAACGGCGGCAGTGTATCAAGAGTTTCTATTGCTACTACAAAATTATCATACGATTTTGGCAAACTAGAAAGCAAGATTATTGATAAAACTTCTTCCGGAACAGTTACACCAATTTCTGTAAGTTGTTCCCACTTGGCATAAAACTCATCAATGTTTATAAATTTTCCGCAAACAATAGGCCACAATTCCATTTGAATTAACACACTCTTCATATGAACGGCCCACGAAGAATAATTCGACCCATCGAACTTATCAATGGAATATAATCCCGAGCTACTCATATTCGATTTACTTTTTATTACTATTTAAACGATTAATGTTCGCGAATACAGGCCCATAACCTATTAGAAGTCGCGAGGATTCACCGTGGAATAAGAGAGAATTTTAGTATAATAGTTCTTTATTCAACAAATCGAAAAACTGTAATAAGAATTATTCAAAAAATTAATTTTTCATGTCAATCAAATATTTACAGAATTTACAAATGTGTATATGTTGAGTTGCTAGTGGTCATGAACAAGTGTATTTGGTACAGTATTTTTCAGCAATACATAAAAACCCGGTATGGGCTTATAATATTTCGATAGATAATGGTACTTTTTTTATCGTAAAAAAAAAACTAATGGCGGCGATATACCAACAGGTTATCATAACCTCTAACGAGATTTTTAGCCGAGCTTCTCTTTCCAACTTGTGGTGTGTTGCTTTTTGAGTTTTTCCTACAAGTTGGCGGGACCTACAGTTTTTTGCCGACTCCGAACGGCACTTGCAAAGCAAATGAATTTTTTTTGCTGAGAAGCTTCTCATGGCAGAAACACACCCGGAGAGTTTGCCAAACTACTGCCGAGGGGCGACCCCGTTTAGAAAAATTCTTTTTCTAAATAATTTTTGATGTTACTTTTGCCAGGCATCGAACCGCCACGACTTGGTGTAGAAGGCCGAACACTTAACCGCTACACCACGGCGGCCGCCAATCGTAACCTTTTGGAAAATATAAACTTTTTAATGGACAAAAAACTAAATAAAGAAGTGCTCTGCGAAAAACCTTGGATTATGTGAATTATGTGATTATGTGAATGATGATGAAGATGGCGAGGATGCAAATATATTTATTTGATTTGCGACACTTTGTTTTTTTTTTTTTTTGGCACAAAAATGAAGGCAAGTGGCAGCAGCCTGGATCGCCGTATACTTATATACGTTCATATGAGAGTAATGAGCGCGAGAAAGGGTGGGAGCGGTTTTCGAATCGCAGAGTTTTTGCGGGGAGTGTTTGTCGGAGTTTCGACGATTGTGCAATTTGCAAGGTACCGTTTTTTCTTCTTGCTTCACGCATACATATATATATATATATGATGTTTGGGAATTTAAACATTTGATTTGAGTAATACCATGCAAAGAATCCGCACATTAGGGTGGTGCAGCATATTTAAATGTTTTTTCTTTTAAACAAATTTTTTTTAAAGCTATTTTTTGAAAATTACAATTCTGGTGTTGCGAACAAAATTTTTAATTCTATATAACTAACTTCACTTTTTAGTTTGAAAAATACATTTTCTGCTTAGAAAATATACTTTTCCAATATTTTATTGCTCTAAAAATTGCATACGTGGAAAAAAAATAAATAGAAAAACTTAACATATCAAATTATCAAAGTTGAAAAAGTTTTTTCATACAAAAAAGTGGAGCTAAAACGGTACTTTAGTACTTTAGTAAAAGTTCGTGTGGTATTTCCCTCCAAAAAAGGGCGATTAGTCCGGGATTAATCGCAGAGGAATAGTAGACTACTACTTTTTTTTATCTTTTAGATGGAATGAATTGGTCACATTTGTTCGAGCATGTCCTCTGAAGAGACTAATTATACCCTTTTTATACCAGAATGGGTATAAATGTATACTACTTACAGGACACCTGACTTCAATTCTCGGCGAGGGCAAAAATTAAAAAAAATTTTTTTTTAATTTTTATGTTTTAAAGCAAGGAAAACTGAAAAAATCAGAGTTCTGACAATCGAGGTGTCTACCATGACGCCAGGAACTACTTATACTTGTCAGCGTCTAATTACAGCTTTGTTCTATCCCTGCAAAAAATGCGATTAGTCCGGGATGCATCCGGAATCAATCGCAGAGGAACAGGAGACTACTACTTTTTCTAGTCTCTTTGTATGGAGAGTTTTGATCGCATTTGTTCGAGCATGTCCTATGGAGAGACTAATTGTACCCCTTTCATACCAGAACGGGTATGAATGTAGATTCGTCGCTTCTGTAAAGTGTAAACTAAAGTTTTCCCCATTCATATTTGTAACAGCTCCTAGGAGCTTTCACGGGTAAGTGTTATTGAAATTATAGTATCCTATTGGATTGGATAGGATATAACCTTCCAAATCCCCAAGATATCAGTCTGATTAATCCTTAACTCTATCCGTAAGGCATGTGTTGGGCAAATTGTAGACCAGTTGTACCCGAAAGGGATTAATCGAGGACAACTCTCTTTAGGGATTAATCGCACAATTTTTTGCAGGGAAATGAGACAATTGGGGCTATTTTTCTGGCCAATCTTCAACTGTATGAAAAATATATTTTCTGCTTAGAAAACATACTTTTCCAATATTTATCCCCCTAAAAATTTCATAAGTGAATTAAACTTTTATAAAATCGAGAAAAGCTTAGAACATCAAATAATCTAAAGTAAAAATGTGTTTTTCGTAAAAAAAGGTAGAAGCTTTGACAGGGTAGCTGGTTGAAAATCAGCTGTGAAAATTTTATTTAAGAATTAAATATGGGTGATGAGCGAAACCTAATTATTCATGCACATAGCGTAGCAAACGGGGCAGTGTTTTTTTCTTTCGTTTTATCGATAGCAGGTTCATGTAGAACGGGTATATTCTATCACACTTTTACAGTGTTCCGTGCAAGGGTGTAAACATGTTCAACGAAATCAGCATTAGTGTCATGTAAAATTGTTCTTTAGTTAAAGTCCGTACGTTATTAAAATTTCGATCTTAACATTGTGAAATTTTCTTACAAAATTATATCGTTAAAAAAATAAACTTTACCAATAGGCAAAAAGTTAAATATGTACAGCCAGAAGTGAAGCTGGATTTCTTAGCCTACAAATGGTGTTAAGATGCCGAAGAGGATATGATTTGGTACATTTTTCTGTTTTTTTTTTTTGGCACAAAAATAAAAGCAAGTGGCAGCTGCTGGATCATTGCATAGATATGTACGTGTGTGTGTAATGCAATGAGCGGATGGATGTGGCTTTGGAAGTTTTATAAGAGTGCTGAATAAAGATGTATAGTGCGGGTATAACAGAATGTGGGGATAACAAATTAGCTGGAGAGTTTGGAGACCTCTTTTTTGTTTAATAATAAATAAACTAAGAATAATTTTCAAAATTTTTTGTGGTGAGACAGCAGATTAGTCCATTCTAAGTTTCCAATATAACTTTTATAGGGATCTATAAATAAATACTATACTAAATTGGGTTACGAAAGTTTGTATGCGGAGAGTGTTAGCGTATTAATATACAGACTAGGATCGCCCGTGGTCGAAATTCGACCATCTGAAATTTTCTTCAACTCTCTCTTAATAAACATATTCCCCGTTCACAACAAAACCAAGTAAGTGGCTCCCTCGTGACAAATGCAAATTTGGATAAACTGATACCATACAAACAATCTTCACATTAGGGTGGTGCAGCAAAGTAGTACAACAGAAAAGCTGACGACAATACATTAGGATATATCTACAACAGATTTTATTTTTTATTTTTTTTATTTATTTGTTTATGTATAAGGTACAGCAGACACTTACTATTACAAATTTTATTAAACTTACATTAATTGTTACATAAAAAATAAGTTTTTAATTTAAACTGCATAAAAACCCGGTATGGGCTTATAATATTTCGATATATAATGGTACTTTTTATACCCAGCGCACTAGTACTAGTACTAGTACAAGGGTATATTAACTTTGTTCACCTAACGGTTGTATGTAACGGCACAAAATAATCGAGATAGATATAGAGTTCCATATATGAAAGTTCTTAGGATTAAAAGAGGAGTTGATTAAGGCATGTCCGTCCGTCTGTCCGTCTGTCCGTCCGTGTACACGATAACTTAAGTAAAAATTGAGATATTTGCATGAAATTTTGTACACAGGTTACTTTCTGGTCAAGGTAGGTTGCTATTGAAAATGGGCGAAATCGGATGATAACAACGCCCCCTTTTTCGATATCGAAAATTTCGAAAATCACAAAAATTGATTTATCTCGGCAGCTGAAATGGCTAAAATGATATAATTTTATAGGTGAACCCCCCTGGTCATTCTCTTATGATTTTTCCATAAATTTTTTATAGTGGGCGTGGCACCGCCCACTTTTAAGGGAGGCATTTTTGAAAATTTGAATGGTCGTAACTCCTAAACTGATTACGATAGAATGATTGAATTCGGCACAAAGCATACTAGTGTCGTTGGGAGTATACCTGATGAAACTGGATAAAATCGCCTTTCAACCACGCCCACTTTCGATATCGAAAATTTCGAAAATCACACAAATTGACATATCTCGGCAGCTGAAATGGCTAAAATGATATAATTTTATAGGTGAATCCCCCTAGTCATTCTCTTATGATTTTTTCATAAATTTTTTATAGTGGGCGTGGCACCGCCCACTTTTAAGGGAGGCATTTTTGAAAATTTGACTGGTCGTAACTTTTAAACTTATTACGATAGAACGATGGAATTTGGCACAAAGCATACTAGCATCGATGGGAGTATACCAGATGAAATTGGATAAAATCGCCCTCCAACCACGCCCACTTTCGATATCGAAAATTTCTAAAATCACCTAAATTGACATAATTCGAAAACGGAAATCGGTAAAATGATATAATTTTATAGGTGAACCCTTCTGACCATTACATAATGATTTTTTGATCAATTTTCTAAAGTGGGCGTGGTCCCGCCCACCTTTAAGGGAGGCATTTTTGAAAATTCAACTAGTCGTAACTTTTAAACTGATTAGGGTAGAAGGATGAAATTTGGCACAAAGCATACTAGTATCGTTAGGGGTATACCTGATGAAATTGGAAAAATCGCTCTCCAACCACGCCCACTTTCGATTTCGAAAATCACATAAATTGACATAATTCGGTGACGGAAATGGCTAAAATGATATATTTTGGTAGGATGAACCCCCTAGTCTCTCCATTACGATTTTTATTCCCAGCGCACCAGTGCTAGTACGAGCGTACATATATTAATTTTGTTCACATAACGGTAGTACGTAACGGCACAAAATAATCGAGATAGATATAGAGTTCCATATATGAAAGTTCTTAGTTTGAAAAGAGGATTTCATTCAGGCATGTCCGTCCGTCTGTCCGTCTGTGTATACGATAACTTGAGTAAAAATTTAGAGAAAATGGGCGAAATCGGATGATAACCACGCCTCTTTTGTCGATATCGACAATTTCGAAAATCACACGAAGAGACATATCTCGGTAGCTGAAATGAATAAAATGATATAATTTCATAGGTGAATCTCTCTTATCATTCTACTAGTAATACCCGGCGTGCGTTGCTACGCCAAAGAAAATCACCTGAATAAGATTTTACCATTTTTACCATTTCTCGGAAGATACATTATCTCATATTTTATCAAGGTGAAACGCCAGCTACACGCTAAATATCAAGCTCATCGAGTCATAAATATGATTGTTTAGAATATATCGGGCCCTGATAAACTTCCTGGAAGAAAACTTTTCCCACACTTTAACCTAAGCTTAACGCTACCTACATATCAAATTTAAAGTTAATCCAACCATCTATACGATACTTTAGAATAAGTCAGTCCTGGGTCCACTTCCCGGAAGAAAATTTATCCCATATATTAATCTAAGCATATAGCTACCTACATACCAAGTTTCAAGCAAGTCGAGTCATAAATACGATTGTTTACAGATCGGTCCCTGGTCCACTTCCCGGAAGAAAAATCATCCTATACTTTAATCTAAGCATAACGCTATCTACATACCAAATATCAAGTAAATCCAGCCATTTATTCGATATTTTCGAATAGGACGGTCCCGGGTCCACTTCCCATAAAAAAAATTTACAGAAACACTCTCCAGGCTCCTACTAATCTATCCCCAAAATTTCAACAAAATCGGCCGAGTAGTTTTGGAGTCCATAAGCCACATACATACATACATCCAATTTTATATATATAGATTATGATTTTCGACTGGACTTTTAAACAAATTATGGTAGAACGATGAAATTTGGCACAAATCATGCTAGTATTGTTGGGAGTATACGTGATGAAATTGGCTAACATCCCCCTCCAACCACGGCAATTCTCGATACCGAAAAATTCGAAAATCATCTAAAACACTGGTCATAATTTTTAAACTGATTACGGTAGAATCATGAAATTTGGCACAAGGTATACTAGAGTTATAGGAAGTATACCTGATGAAATTAAACGAAATCGCTTCCCAACCACGAGCACTTTCGATATGGAAAATTTCGAAAATCACATAAATTGACATATTTCGGTTAGGTAAATAACTAAAATAGCATAATTATATTATAATTTGGTAGTTAAATTGCTTGGTCGTTGATGGATTATAATTTTCTGTATTGTTCTTCCTTTGTAAGGAATTGTCTACTACTTATTAACGAGTATTAATGATCACCTCATCTGCAACTGTCCGGCTTTAAGCGGCGCGAGAACGCTCTTTTTGGGAGTTCCGTTCCTGGATAGCCTAAGCCAGATCGCGGAACTGGACATAAAGGACTTGATGGGCTTCATAAAGTCATCTAAGTGGTTCGAGGAGGAGTAACGGTGTCGGTTTAGGAGTGTCAGTCCCGGGATTCTGCTATGTGGAAAATCCCAACTACTCAGGGATTTTCCATATGGCTGGGTCCCGGGACTGACTTTCCTTGTGTTGGTGGTATCACAACGGGCCTTTCAAAACTGGCCTAAGTGTGCCTCTGCGGCAGCCACTTGAACCTAACCTAACGAGTATTAAAAGATGTTGTACTAGTTTGTAGCTACCTCTATTGTATTTAGTGTGGGCAGTGGTTAGTGGCTTAGTTTGGATTATCTGCCTTTAAAAAATATTATGAAAGGTAGTTTCTGAAAAGTCTCTTCAATAAATTTACATTTATGTTGAATTCGTGGACTGAATATTTCATCATCGGATGAAGATTGTGTTTGAGTTCGTTTTTCCCAAGCTATAATATACATACATATATAAAAAATATAAACATTTTAGGTACTACAGTTGACAAAATATTGTCACATGGAAACTACGTTTAATGAGATTTGTAAATAAGCAACTCAAAATTAATTGTATTGCATTGAACTGAATACATCTCAAGTAAAACACTTCCTTAATAGCAATTTCCAAGCCGCGCTATAATATATTATGGAGACACATGAATAATGTAATGTCAGTTTTCGCGAAATTTATCGCTTATTAAAATATAATTGAAAATTTCCTCAATTGATTCTTTCCTTACGCTGGGTATTTAATGTTCGGTTTACCCGAACTTAGACTTCCTTACTTGTTTATCATAACCTTGTGGAATTTTACTTAAAAAAAAAACCATATCGTTAAAAATATAAACCTTTTAATGGACAAAAAACTAAATAAAGAAGTGCTCTGCGAAAAACCTTGGATTATGTGAATTATGTGATTATGTGAAGGCTGATGGTGTGAAGATGGCGAGGATGCAAAGATATTTATTTGATTTGCTACGCTTTGTTTTTTTTTCTTTTTTGGCACAGATATGAAGGCAAGTGGCAGCTGCCTGGATCGCTGTATACTAATGTACGTTCATGTGAGAGTAATGAGCGTGAAAAAGGGTGGGAGCGGTTTTCGAAGCGCAGAGTTTTTGCGGGGAGTGTTTGTCGGAGTTTCGATGATTGTGCAATTTGCAAGGTACCGATTTTTTTTCTAGCTTCACGCATACATATATATATATAATTGGGAATTTAAACATTTGATTTGAGTAATACCATGCAAAGAATCCGCACATTAGGGTGGTGCAGCATATTTAAATGTTTTTTCTTTTAAACAAATTTTTTTTAAAGCTATTTTTTGAAAATTACAATTCTGGTGTTGCGAACAAAATTTTTAATTCTATATAACTAACTTCACTTTTTAGTTTGGAAAATACATTTTCTGCTTAAGTGTTGTTAAGATGCCGAAGAGGATATGATTTGGTACATTTTTCTGTTTTTTTTTTGGCACAAAAATAAAAGCAAGTGGCAGCTGCTGGATCATTGCATAGATATGCACGTGTGTGTGTAAGGGAATGAGCGGATGGATGTGGCTTTGGGAGTTTTATAAGAGTGCTGAATAAAGATGTATAGTGCGGGTATAACAGAATGTGGGGATAACAAAATAGCTGGAGAGTTTGGAGACCTCTTTTTTGTTTAATAATAAATAAACTAAGAATAATTTTCAAAATTTTTTTTGGTGAGACAGCAGATTAGTCCATTCTAAGTTTCCAATATAACTTTTATAGGGATCTATAAATAAATATAATACTAAATTGGGTTACGACTGTTTGTATGCGGAGAATTTTTCCGAAGGTGATGAAAACATGCACCATTTGAAATTATTATGTTTCGCCTTGTATTAATGCTACAGATTTTATTTAACAACAGTTGAAAGCTAATAACTCCTGCTTTTCATTCCTGTGCATGAATTTTAATATTTTTCTTTTATACAAATTTTTTTAAAGCTAATTTTGGAAAATTACAATTCTGATGTTGGGATCAAAATTTTTAATTCTATATAACTAACTTCTTTTTTTTGTATGAAAAATACATTTTCTGCTTAGAAGATATACTTTTCCAATATTTTATTTCTCTAAAAATTTCATAAGTAAAAAAACTATTTAAAAATCGAAAAAGCTTAGCACATTGTTATGCAATGGTGGAGTTACTTATGTAAAAAGGTGCAAAAAATACGATTAGTCCGGGATCAATCCAGAGGAAAAGTAGACTACTACTTTTTTAGTATCTTTTAGATGGAATAAATTTGGTAACATTTGTTCGAGCATGTCCTATGAAGAGACTAATTGTACCCTTTTTATACCAGAATGGGTATAAATGTTTACTACTTGCAGGACACCTATATTCGATTCTCGGTGGAAGCAAAAATTGAAAACTGTTTCTTTTTTTTAATTATTCGTTTTTATTTTATTTTTTAAGCAAGGAAAATTGAAAAAAAAATCAGAGTTCTGTCAATTATACTTATACTTGCCAGCGTCTAATTACAGCTTTGCTTTAAATTAGGCGATTGGGGATATTTTTCTGAGCAATCTTCAACTGTATGAAAAATATATTTTCTACTTAGAAAATATACTTTTCCAATATTTAACCTTCCTGACTATTTTCATTTTTGTGCGACACATTCACATTTCTCGGTCTCTTAGACCGTTTTCAAATATTTCTCGGTATATCAAAACTATTCTAAAATTTTCAAAACCTGTGCAGTGGACATATTTAACAAACTCATCTGAAATAACTGAAGTAAGAAAAAAACAGAATTAAGTTTTTTTTAGCTCACAGCATCAATTTATATTTCATCACAATGCTATGTAATATTTGATCTTATACCTAGTATAAAAATAAAAAAAAATTAATTCAATAAAAAACAACATTAAAAAAATGTTGTTTTTCTATTAACATATATCTTAAAAGTAAACAAAAAAATTAAAATGAATTCAAGAAAAAACAGGAACACTAAAAAAAATGTATTAGATAATGCTTAAAATATATGCCTCATCATGAGGTTAGTCTTTGTAATATCTGCCATATCCAAAGAAAATCTCACGATAATTAATTTTGAACACAATTCTGTTATTAAATCATATAAACTGATCGTTAATTGTCCATTTTCATCTAACAATTTCTAATTTTGCAAAACCAACTTACCTGACGAAAATGTTACACTTAACTATAAGTCGGTCTCACAAACCGCCTGATTAGTAATCACCAGTACAACACTTCAACTCAAACGCACTTGTTACACTAAAAGTTGTATAATGAGAAATAGTGAAGATACTGAGAGAATGGCGGAGTTGCCATTTTTTGTTTTCGTAAAATTTACACAAAAGTTATTCATCGGTCTCACAGACCGACGAAATGGTCAGAAAGGTTAACCCCCTAAAAATTTCATAAGTGAATTAAACTTTAAAAAAATTGAGAAAAGCTTAGAACATCAAATAATCAAAGTAAAAATGGGTACTTGTTTCCTTTAGGGGTCAACCGCTAATAAATTAGCTAAAATTATGGGAGATAGCTCAAAAGACAGGTTTTGGCCTCAGGATCACGAATCCGGAAGCGCTTTTTAATATTTTGCTTCTCTGAAGAGATATTTGCAATCAAAGTGGCAAGTTTTCATGTGATTGTTGTAATTTTATTAGACTGTACCTAAAAAGTGCGAAAAAATGCGTGCCGAGGGTCATTTTTCGATTTTTTTAAACCAAAAATCCATAGAAACAAAAAATTAAAAAAGCGCTTCCGGACTCGTGATCCTGAGGCCCAAACCTGTCTTTTGAGCTATCTCCCATAATTTTAGCTTATTTATTAGCGGTTGACCCCTAAAGGAAACAAGTACCCCAAAATGTGTTTTTCGTAAAAAAAGTAGAGTTATGGTGATTTCGTTTCATCAAAAAATGCGAATTTTTTACACTCTTCAATTTTTCGTTTTCGTTTGCAAAATTAAGGTAAAACGTCAAACAGAATATGTTTTCATTTCCTAAAAAACTCACACTTTTTACCCTCTGAAGCTTTGACAGGGTAGTTGGTTGCACTGAAAATCAGCTAACGAAAATTTTATTTGACAGATAAATTTGGTGAAAAAAAATTGGATTTTGCAATAACAATTGAATATGGTTGATAAGCTAAATCTAATGATTCATGCACATAGCATAGCAAATGGGCAATGTTTTTTGTTCGTTTTATCGATATAGCAGTTTCATGTAGAACGGGTACACTTTTATCACACTTTTACAGTATTCTGTGCAAGGGTGTAAACATGTTCAACGAAATCAGCATTAGTGTCATGTAAAATTGTTCTTTAGTTAAAGTCCGTACGATATTTAAATTTCGATCTTAACATTGTGGAATTTTCTTACAAAATCATATCGTTAAAAAAATAAACTTTACAAATAGGCAAATTGTTAAATATACGTATAAAACCAGAAGTGAAGCTGGATTTCTTAGCTTACAAATGGTGTTTAGATGCCGAAGATGATATGATTTGGTACATTTTGTTGTTTTTTTTGGCACAAAAATAAAAGCAAGTGGCAGCTGCTGGATCATTGCATAGATATGTACGTGTGTGTGTAAGGGAATGAGCGGATGGTTGTGTCTTTGGGAGTTTTATAAGAGTGCTGAATAGTGATGTATAGTTCGGGTATAACAGAATGTGGAGATAACAAAATAGCTGGAGAGTTTGGAGACCTCTTTTTTGTTTAATAACAAATAAACTAAAAATAATTTTCAAAATTTTTTTTGGTGAGACACCAGATTAGTCCATTCTTAGTTTCCAATATAAATTTTATAGAGATCTATCCATAAATACTATACGAAATTGGGTTACGGCTGTTTGTATGGGGAAAGTGTTATCCTATTAATATATAGATTAGGAAACTAACCTGGAAGGAGAAATGTTCTTCAGCGCCAGAAGAAAGCGTGTCTTGCACTCTACACGTGCAAAAGAGCCATTGGAAAGAAATGGGGGCTCAGCCCCAAAATATGCAAATGGATCTACACTGCAATCATTCGACCAATCATGCTCTATGGAGTTGTGGTATGGTGGCCTGCGCTGAGCAAGGCAACAAACCTTTATCTGCTAGGTAAAGTACACAGATCTTGCATGATCTGTATAAGCGGTGCGTTAAGAACAACGCCCAATGAAGCACTCCAGGCCATTCTTGGCATTTTGCCACTCGATCTGGAAGGGCACCGAGTAGCAGCAGCATCGGCTCTGCGTCTATAGCTTTCTTCCGCTGAGCACAGATCGCTGTGCGACCACAACAGTCGGAGATAGCGGTTTTAAAATCAACATTCCCAGCAGGGAAGAATGGGAGAGCACGGATCGGAGTCCCGTCACTCATGGCGGCACTTCCATTTATACTGATGGCTTGAAGTTAGACGCCAGAGTTGGGGGAGGGGTTTATTCAAAGGATCTGAACCTTGAGCTCTCCTTCAGACTACCTGATCACTGCAGTGTCTTCCAGGTTGAAGTATCAGCAATCATGGACGCCGCGGCTTGGATAGGCCAACACACTATCAGACAGGACATTTTTATATTCAGCGACAGCCAGGCGGCCATCAAATCCCTTGGCTCTTACTCGTTCAACTCTGAACTGACGCTCAGCTGTCGTCGATCTCTACAAGAGATGGCCCAACAGCATCGCGTTAACCTCACATGGGTCCCGGGGCATAGGGACATTGAGGGAAATTGTAGGGCAGACGAACTTGCGAGGCAGGGCACGACCAAGCAGGTTCTTCACGATAAAGAGCGCTTACGTATGCCGTTTGCCACATGCAAGCTTATGCTGAAGGAATACACACGCCGCCAAGCCAACGAAAGATGGCAGCAATCTCCAGGATGTCTTATATCCAAAGAAACCTGGCCGAAATGGGACCATAAAAGATCAAGACAAATTTATGCCCTAAGGAGAAGAGAAATCTCCATATTAATAGGCGTATTAACTGGGCACTGCCTCATTGGTAGGCACGCAGAAAGACTTGGTGTGCCCTACCGACGATGCTGTAGGAGTTGGAAGGATGATGAGGAGGAGGAAACGGTGAAGCACCTCATCTGCAACTGCCCGGCTTTAAGTGGCGCGAGAATGCGCTTTTTGGGAGTTCCCTTCCTGGTCAGCCTACGCCAGGTCACGGAGCTGGACATAAAGGACCTGATGGCCTTCATCAAGTCATCTAAATGGTTCGAGGAGGAGTAACAGTGTCGGTATAGGAGGGTCAGTCCCGGGATTCTGCTATGTGGAGAATTCCGTTAATACCGGGATTTTCCATATGGCAGGGTCCCGGAACTGACTTTCCTAGTGTTGGTGGTATCACAACCGGCCTTTTAATACTGGCCTAGGTGTGCCTCTGCGGCAGCCACTTGAACCTAACCTAATTAATATATTATATTAATATATAGATACTGCAATTTTTCCGAAGGTGATGAAAACATGCACCATTTGAAATTATTATGTTTGGGCTTGCATTAATGCTACAGATTTTTTTTAACAAAATTTGAAAGCTAATAATTCCTGCTTTACATTCCTGTTCATGAATTTTAATATTTTTCTTTTAAACAAATTTTTTTAAAGCTATTTTTTGAAAATTACAATTCTGATGTTGGGATCAAAATTTTTAATTCTATATAACTAACTTCACTTTTTTGTATGAAAAATACATTTTCTGCTTAGAAGATATACTTTTCCAATATTTTATTTCTCTAAAAATTTCATAAGTAAAAAAACTATTTAAAAATCGAAAAAGCTTAGCACATTAAATTATCAAAGTAAAAAATGTGGTTTCATACAAAAAAGTGGAGTTACTTATGTAAAAAGGTGCATTAGTAAAAGTTCTTATAGTATTTCCTGCAAAAAATACGATTAGTCCGGGATCAATCCAGAGGAAAAGTAGACTACTACTAGATGGAATAAATTGGTCACATTTGTTCGAGCATGTCCTATGAAGAGACTAATTGTACCCTTTTTATACCAGAATGGGTATAAATGTTTACTACTACCTATATTAGATTCTCGGTGGAAGCAAAAATTTAAAACTGTTTCTTTCATTTAATTTTTCGTTTTTATTTTATTTTTTAAACAAGGAAAATTTAAAAAAAATCAGAGTTCTATCAATTATACTTATACCTGCCAGCGTCTAATAACAGCTTTGCTTTAAATGAGACGATTGGGGATATTTTTCTGGGCAATCTTCAACTGTATGAAAAATATATTTTCTGCTTTGAAAATACACTTTTCCAATATTTAACCCCCTAAAAATTTCATAAGTGAATTAAACTATAAAAAAATCGAGAAAAGCTTAGAACATAAAATAATCAAAGTAAAATGGGTACTTGTTTCCTTTAGGGGTCAACTGCTAATAAATTAGCTAAAATTATGGGAGATAGCTCAAAAGACAGGTTTTGGCCTCAGGATCACGAATCCGGAACCGCTTTTTAATATTTTGCTTCTCTGAAGAGATATTTGCAATCAAAGTGGCAAGTTTTCATGTGATTGTTGTAATTTTATTAGACTGTACCTAAAAAGTGCGAAAAAATCCGTGCCGAGGGTCATTTTTCGATTTTTTTAAACCAAAAATCCATAGAAACAAAAAATTAAAAAAGCGCTTCCGGACTCGTGATCCTGAGGCCAAAACCTGTCTTTTGAGCTATCTCCCATAATTTTAGCTAATTTATTAGCGGTTGACCCCTAAAGGAAACAAGTACCCCAAAATGTGTTTTTCGTAAAAAAAAGTAGAGTTATGGTGATTTCGTTTCATCAAAAAAAGCGCATTTTTTACACTCTTCCATTTTCCCTTTTCGTTTGCAAAATGAAGGTAAAACGTCAAACAGAATATGTTTTCATTTCCTAAAAAATTCACACATTTTACCCTCTGAAGCTTTGACAGGGTAGTTGGTTGCACTGAAAATCAGCTGACGAAAATTTTATTTGAACGATAAATTTGGTGAAAAAAAATTGCATTTTGCAATAACAATTGAATATGGTTGAAAAGCGAAACCTAATTATTCATGTACATAGCATAGCAAACGGGCAATGTTTTTTGTTCGTTTTATCGATATAGCAGTTTCATGTAGAACGGGTACACTTTTATCACACTTTTACAGTATTCTGTGCAAGGGTGTAAACATGTTCAACGAAATCAGCATTAGTGTCATGTAAAATTGTTCTTTAGTTAAAGTCCGTACGATATTTAAATTTCGATCTTAACATTGTGGAATTTTCTTACAAAATCATATCGTTAAAAAAAATAAACTTTACCAATAGGCAAAAAGTTAAATATATAAAGCCAGAAGTGAAGCTGGATTTCTTAGCTTACAAATGGTAGAAAGAAAGTGGTAGCTGCTGGATCATTGCATAGATATGTACGTGTGTGTGTGAGGGAATGAGCGAATGGTTGTGTCTTTGGGAGTTTTATAAGAGTGCTGAATAGTGATGTATAGTTCGGGTATAACAGAATGCGGAGATAACAAAATAGCTGGAGAGTTTGGAGACCTCTTTTTTGTTTAATATCAAATCAACTAAAAATAATTTTCAAAATTTTTTTTGGTGAGACACCAGATTAGTCCATTCTAAATTTCCAATAAAAATTTTAGAGAAATCTATCCATAAATAATATACGAAATTGGGTTACGACTGTTTGTATGGGGAGAGTGTTAGCCTATTAATATATAGATCTTTGCATCCTCGCCATCTTCACACCATCATCATTCGCATAATCACATAATTCACATAATCCAAGGTTTTTCGCAGAGCACTTCTTTATTTAGTTTTTTGTCCATTGAAAAGTTTATATTTTCAACGATATGGTTTTTTTGTAAAAGTAAAATTCCACAAGTGTAATGGAGTGTGGTTGCTAAGTGACCTTGCTCAATCCCGACTCTTGCGTCCTCGTTCGTGCACTCTGGGCAACGGGAGCTACCTAGACTCGCGGCAGAAAGAGAGGGAGCCTCGGTGGGGCCACTCTGACATACTTGGTTTAAGGGCTCACCGAGGTTTTTGCGTAGCGTCTGTTCACCATGAGGTGCGGCTGCAAGCGGGCGTCTGTCTTGAAGCAAGCGGCTCGCTATATAAATGTGTAAATATTTTCCAAAAACCCCGAAACGGGTTGTGCGCTGGGTTTGGGACCCTCCACGTAAAAAACTTAATTCCAATGAAAACAAAATCAAACCCTCGGATGAGAACCCCCTTTAATGTTGACGACCCGGCAAAACGAATAAGGCATAATGATTTGGATATTAGCGCATGTACCGGGAATGTCCGGACCCTTTCAAGGGACGGTGCCGCTGCCCGACTGGTTGATGTCCTCGTAGGCGCAAAGGCCGACATCACCGCCCTGCAGGAAATGCGATGGACAGGGCAAGGAAAGACGACCATCGGTCCTTGTGACGTATACTACAGTGGCCAGACACGCGGCAAAGCGCGTGGTGTAGGATTCGTGGTGGGAAAGAGACTTCGCCGCCAAGTATTAGCGTTCACTCCTGTGGACGAGCGTCTCGCTGCGATCCGCATCAAGGCGAGGTTTTTCAACATAACATTTATCTGCGCCTATGCGCCGACTGAGGAGACGGACGATAAACTTGAACAGACTTATGATAGCTGCCCCCAGCATGATATCAAAATCGTGCTCGGCGACTTTAATGCCAAGGTGGGCAAGGAAGGAGTCTTTGGTCCTACAGTTGGAAAATTCAGTATCCACGATATAACATCCCCCAACGGCACTAGGTTGATTGACTTCGCCGCTGCTCGCAATATGGTCATCAGTAGTACCAGGTTCCAGCATAAGCGATTACACCAAGCCACATGGCTGCCCCCTGATCAAAGAACTAGAAACCAGATTGATCATGTCTTGATTGACGGCAGACATAGCTCCACCGTTCTGGACGTGCGAACACTGCGTGGTCCCAATATTGACTCTGACCATTATCTTGTCGCAGCCAAGATACGCACACGCCTCTGTGCAACGAAGAAAGTGCGCACAGTAACGGAAGGAAAGTTTGACGTCGAGAAGTTGAGCGTGACACAGACAGCTGATAATTTCTCCACTCGACTCTCACACCTGCTAGCAGAGGGCAATCCCCGACCTAACGATGTAACCGAGCAATGGAAGCATATCTCTCACTCATTGCGTACCGCCGCTGAGGCCACTATAGGGTTCCAGCGAGCCCGCAAGAAGAACTGGTACGATGAGGAATGCAAAACTGCCTCGAAAAAAAAGGACCCTGCCTACAAGTAGACGTTGCGAACGGGCGCAACCCGCAGTGTATGGCAACAATATCGTGAGGCAAAGAAGGAAGAGAGACGCCTTTTCAGAAAAAAGAAAAGTGAGGCCGAAAGGCGTGAGTGTGAGGAGCTTGAGATGCTGGCTGACAGGAATGATGCCCGAAAATTCTATGAAAAGATCCGGCGGATGACAGAAGGTATTAAGACCGGGGCAAGCTCCTGTAAGGACAATAATGGCGACCTGGTAACCGACGTACAAAGTGTACTTAAATTATGGAGCGAGCACTTCTCCTCACTGCTAAATTGCGAGGGAGACGTCGAACCCGATACCCCAATCCCTGACGATGGAAAAGCCGTCCCACCACCTGACTATGATGAAGTGAGGATAGCTATATCCCGGCTCAAAAACAACAAAGCGCCTGGAAAAGAAGGACTACCCGCCGAGCTGTTCAAACACGGAGGCAAAGAGCTGGTAAAAAGCATGCATCAGCTCTTATGCAGAAAATGGTCAGACGAATGCATGCCTCCGGATTGGAATTTAAGTGTGCTTTGCCCAATCCACAAGAAAGGCGATCCCGCTAACCGCACCAACTGCCGCGGAATTAGTCTTCTTAATATTGCATATAAGGTTCTTTCTAGCGTGTTGTGTGAAAGGCTGAAGCCCATCGTAGACAAACTGATTGGACCTTATCAGTGCGGCTTTAGACCTGGTAAGTCTACCATCGACCAGATTTTCACGATACGCCAAATCCTGGAGAATACCCATGATAAAAGAATCGACACACACCATCTCTTTGTCGATTTCAAAGCCGCTTTTGACAGCGCAAAAAGGAGTTGCCTGTATGCCGCCATGTCTGAATTTGTCTTCCCTGCAAAGCTTATACGGCTTTGCCAAATGACGTTGAGCAATACCAACAGCTCCGTCAGAATCGGGAAGGACCTCTCTGAGCCATTTGAAACCAAACGAGGCTTCAGACAGGGCGACTCCCTTTCGTGCGATTTCTTCAATCTGATGCTGGAGGAGATAATTCGAGCAGCAGAGCTAAACCGCAATGGTACAATCTTTTACAAGAGCGTGCAATTGCTGGCGTATGCCGATGATATTGATATCATTGGCCTTAACAACCGCGCCGTAAGCGCTGCCTTCTCTGGACTGGATAAGGAAGTGAAAAAAGTGGGTGTTGCCGTGAACGAGGACAAGACAAAGTATTTGCTGTCATCAAAGAAAGAATCGGCGCACCTGCGCCTTGGCAGCCATGTTGTTGTTGTTGTTGTAACAACAACACCTCGTTACAACAACAACAACAACAACAACAACAACAACATGCTAGTATTGTTGGGAGTATACGTGATGAAATTGGCTAACATCCCCCTCCAACCACGGCAATTCTCGATACCGAAAAATTCGAAAATCATCTAAAACACTGGTCATAATTTTTAAACTGATTACGGTAGAATCATGAAATTTGGCACAAGGTATACTAGAGTTATAGGAAGTATACCTGATGAAATTAAACGAAATCGCTTCCCAACCACGAGCACTTTCGATATGGAAAATTTCGAAAATCACATAAATTGACATATTTCGGTTAGGTAAATAACTAAAATAGTATAATTATATTATAATTTGGTAGTTAAATTGCTTGGTCGTTGATGGATTATAATTTTCTGTATTGTTCTTCCTTTGTAAGGAATTGTCTACTATTAACGAGTATTAAAAGATGTTGTACTAGTTTGTAGCTACCTCTATTGTATTTAGTGTGGGCAGTGGTTAGTGGCTTAGTTTGGATTATCTGCCTTTAAAAAATATTATAAAAGGTAGTTTCTGAAAAGTCTCTTCAATAAATTTACATTTATGTTGAATTCGTGGACTGAATATTTCATCATCGGATGAAGATTGTGTTTGAGTTCGTTTTTCCCAAGCTATAATATACATACATATATAAAAAATATAAACATTTTAGGTACTACAGTTGACAAAATATTGTCACATGGAAACTACGTTTAATGAGATTTGTAAATAAGCAACTCAAAATTAATTGTATTGCATTGAACTGAATACATCTCAAGTAAAACACTTCCTTAATAGCAATTTCCAAGCCGCGCTATAATATATTATGGAGACACATGAATAATGTAATGTCAGTTTTCGCGAAATTTATCGCTTATTAAAATATAATTGAAAATTTCCTCAATTGATTCTTTCCTTACGCTGGGTATTTAATGTTCGGTTTACCCGAACTTAGACTTCCTTACTTGTTTTTGTTTTAATTTGAAATATTAAAAAGAAAATCTTCTTAATATTATGTGATTATCTACTCAGTTTTATTAAAAAGAGACACCCAGTCATAATAAGACGTGCATCTTATTGGAAAAATATCATAGAGAAATCCTTCTGATTTAGAGGGCATTTTATGTGACTTTTTGCTCTGTATAGCGTCGGCTTTTTCACACTATTTCCAGCGGCGGCCAGCGGTTAAGTGTTCGGCCTTCTACACCAAGTCGTAGCGTATCAATGCCCGGCAAAAGTAACATAAAAAATTATTTAGAAAAAGAATTTTCGCCCCTCGGCAGTACTTACTTACTTTTTTTTTCAACGGCATATCTGTCAAAAAAGCCGACGCGAACTCCAGTACCTACTTTGTTTCGACTATGGCTACGGGCCATAGAATCTAAGCACAGGCAAAAAATTTCACACAAACACCTTGAATCAATTTTACAACTGGTATGGTATAAATCGTCAAAAACATTAATATGAGTGGTGTTTTCTGAGACAAGCCTGAACATTTCTTTTTCGGATCTCGTAAATTTTTTTCGATCGCTTCATTCAACTATAGTCAAACTTTCTCTTTCAGAATTTTTATACTGAGGTCAAAGCGTGTATTTTGTAACCTTGCTCGAAAATCTTCCATGAAAGTTTTCAGGGTACCTGTTTGTAAAAGAAATACCTATAAGCTCACTAAAAGAAGTGAGATATTAAAAAAATTCAAAACCGTTTGGAGCTGGTTCCGGCTTTTGTAACGGTTTCGTTCTTTTTCAGATCAAAACAACGCTTACGGTTTCGGTTTTGAAAAATGAATCGGTTTTAATCGGTTACACAGCGTTTTTATCAAGTGAATCACTTTTTGAAGAAAAAACAAGTAAGCAAAATGCTGTCTTCGGCTGTGCCCAAGGCTTCATACCTTTCATGAATATCAGTCACGTTATTTAAAACATGTACAAACTCTAAAAAAAGTGACTTCCTTACGCTGATAAATAAAAGATAAATATTCCTCAAACAGGCAAGGGACAGATGGCAAAACATAAGTACTTGCAATCCTACAAAACTGGTGTGGCCAGATATAATCCCGAGTAGGTCGGAAGATCTGTTCAAGTTCAGCTTAGTTTCTTGGACAAAAATGATTGAAAGAATTCAAAAAACCATAATCGCCATGGGCCCCTGATGCAAAAAAATCTACCTGCTCCAATATATATTCCTACTTTACTTACAGTTTTTAGTTTAGTTTATTGAGTTTGTTTTCTTTTAGTCGGTTGATTTTTGAGAGTTAAATGAAAACATGTATGGAAACATGTACGGTTGCCCGACATCCCCACTTTCGGGGATTTGTCCCCGATTTCGACGATTTGTCCCCGCGACCCCGCGACCCCGCTTAAACTCTAAATGCCCCATCTTTTACGATTTACCAACACTCATGTAATGCTCAGTTGATTGGGATCGGATGTTCCGCACATATTATACACAATTCGGCCCATCATGGATTAGAGCAGTTTGTTCTATTTGATATCAATTGTATTGTGCACAAATTGTACGAATACTTCTCTATTTACACTGTTCGAACAACGGAATTGAAATCCTTTTGCGAATTCGTTGAGACAGATATTGTAAAACGCGCTGCTTAAGCCTTTTCCCTGCAGTCTAGGAAATGTTCTCGTTATGTAAAGAAAACATTGTCCATTTTTATCTAACGCCTTCACAAATTGTTTCATTAGACCCAGTTTAATGTGCAAGGGTGGCAATATAATTTTATCTCTTGCGACTAAAGGTGGGTTTATTACATTCTGCTTTCCCACTTCCAACATCTCACGTACAGGCCAGTCCTTTTTTGTCCAGTGTTGGTGCTTCGCACGACTATCCCACAGGCAATAAAAACATGGGTATTTGGTGTATCCACTTTGTTGTCCTAACAAGAAGTTAACCATCTTTAGATCTACGCAAATACTCCATTTGTGTTCGTTATATTTGATTTTTTCTAGAACAAGTGCAATATTTTGATATTCTTCCTCTAATTTAGTTGAATGAGCAATGGGAATTGAACCATATTGGTTGCCATTGTGTAAAAGAACACACTTAAGGCTTCGTTTAGAGCTGTCTATGAAGAGACGCCATTCATTTGGTTGGTATTCTGAAAGACCCATTTTGAGAAGGAGACCTTGCACATCCGAACAAAAAACTATATCATTTTCCGAATTAAAAAATGGCAGCAAGACTTGGTCTCTTGTACGGTAGAAAGTCACTTTCGTACCTGTAGCCAACAAGTTTTTTCTTTTAATCTAGAAGCCAACACTTCTGCAGATTCCTTAGATAATTCAAGATCCCTTAATAGATCGCAAGTGTTCACAGCACATTTTGCAAACTATTCGAGGTATCCACGGCTTGTTTTTGTCTACCATTTCTAATTTAAAGTACGAAAAATAAGTACTTTTCACAAAATCTGTTATACTTCTCCTGAACTTTTGGACTGTGTATTCCCCACAAATGTACCAAAATACATTCGGGTCATTGACACAACTGCGTCGTGATGAAGACATGATATTAAAATCTATTTATTTATAGAAACGCACTAAGACTTGAAACCGCGCTCCCGAAAGTACTAGTTACAGAAACTTAAAAAAAAACGAAACATTTGTATAAAATATAATTTTTTTTTCACAGTAGAAATTTAGTAAAGTAGAAAATCCTAGCAAGGTCAACGCGAATATAAACAAGTAAGGAAGTCTAAGTTCGGGTGAAACCGAACATTACATACCCAGCTGTGCACATAAAGTGGGCGTGATCGTTCACCGATTTTTCTTATTTTCTGTGGTAGTACTCTACATAAACATAACATGCCTGGTACCTAGTTTCGTAAATCTATCTCACACCGTTCTGAAGTTGTTAGCAGTCGAATTTAAAAATTGCTTGACTCATAAGTGGGCGGTGCCACGCCCACTTTCCAAAATTTTGAAAAAATTATGTAAAGAATATGAAAGTTGATGTATGTACCAAATTATATTATTATAGCGAAATCAGTTAATTAGATATGGACTTTTCAATATTTCCACCTCCTTTCAATATAACTTTTATGAAAAAGTAGGCGTGGTCGCAAAGCGATTTCGTTTATTTTCTATAGCTGAATTTACCACAACAATAGTATGTCCTCTACGAAATTTCGTTATACTAGCATAAACTGTTCTGAAGTTATTAAGAGTCAAAATTTTAAAATTTCTTCAAATATACGTGGGCGGTACCACGCCCCCTTTTCAAAAATGTTTATAAAATCGGCCTTAGAACATCTAAATCAATACATATTGCAAATTTTATCATTGTAGCTGCTTCTAATATTGAATTAACCCATTTTATACGTTTTTCGAAATTTTCGATATCGAAAAAGGGGCGTGGTTATGGTCCGATTTTACCCATTTTCAATAGCAATCTATTCTGAACCCAAATAAGTACGCATGCCAAATTTGGTGAAGATATCTCATTATTTGCTCAAGTTATCGTGTTAACGGACAGACGGACGGACGGACGGACGGACGGACGGACGGACATGGCTCAATCAAATTTTTTTTCGATCCTGATCATATTGATATATGGAAGTCTATATCTATCTCGATTCCTTTATACCTGTACAACCAACCGTTATCCTAACAAAGTTATAATACCCTGTGTACAAGTACAGCTGGGTATAAAAAGTTATATGTTTTTGAAAAGAGAATTGACAGGAGAGGGTTCTGAAATAATTTTGCATTGCATTGGTTATCAAATTATTGGAGAAAGCCGTGATTCAAAATGAAAAAATTTTACAAGAAATTGAATTTTTCACATTATTTTAACAGTTTCTCTGACATTTATCAAGATATATTACCAACTTGTATACTATTAAGAGGGGAAAAATGTCCTCTTTTCAACGACACAAAAACTGTGTTGATAGAATAAACAGAAAGTTATGAGGCAATACATGCCTTAACCTAGTAAAAAGGGGTTCTTGGCCCCTATTTGAAAACTGTACGTAGCATTTAAAAAGTAAGTATACAGTTTTCATCAGGGTACCGTATATACTAGAAATCAGTTTTACTTTTAGCGGCACCAAAATCACTGTTGGCCTGTGTTATTTGTCCATTCATTTATGGCTTTGTTCTATTCAAAAATCACTTCTATTGAAAAACAAGACAATAGCATTTTAGATATAATTTCAGTTTACGATGATCTCCTATCAAAAGAGGATGGCGACAAAAATCCAATTTTATTCCATTAGATGTAAGGACAATTAAGAAAAGTATGGTCCTGCTTGCGACGAATTTTTGCAAAAATCGATATTGTTTATTGTGAAACATTAGAATATCTGAAACTTTGGACGTTAGGATTTTCGGAATTCAAAGTTTTCAAATGGTTGGATTTCAAAACAGATCAAAACTTTCAATATAGTGAAGTAGAACCATGCCTCTTTTATTTGCTTGAAAATTTTTCTATTCGATACCATGTCAAAATGCGAACTGCGAAAGAATTTTTTCCTTAATGAGCTCGCAATGGACAAAAGAAAGAAATCGTTTGACTGTTAAAAATGTTGGGCACATCCTTCGAGTGAAGTTTAATTTTTCAGATTTTAAATGTCTCGAATTCCAAAAAATGTTAACCCTTCCTGAGAATGCTGAACTTTTGAAAAAAAAAATCAGCCGTTCCCAGAAATATGTCGCAAAGTGCTGACAGAAAAAGAGCACCGAATTATTGAAATTAGAATTAAGAAAAAAGAATGTAAAAATAATTATCTGTAATAAACAACATGTTTGTGCGAATTTTTAAATTATTTACAGTATTCCCCTACCCTTTACACATTTTTTTACAGTTGTCTGGGTGCAATGGCCGTCTTCGGCTGCGTTTAGAAGGTTAAACTTGGTCAAACTTTTTACTATTGGAATTTGATTACCTTTTTTGTTGGAAGCGTCCCCGATTCATATCTCGGGCATCTGGTAACCCTACACAGATTGGTACCGAAAAGCCGCATGTTTTCGACCCCTGTTCTATTTCACAGAAGGCATTTTACACACTGTTTGCAAGTTTTCCATTAAAAGAGCCTCGGCGTATCTTAAACAATTTATATGACGTCTAACTATATACAAATGTATAATTTATTGCAAGGAAACAAAGTACGCTTCTAACTACTCCCTTTGTATGTTATACATGTATGCACAGTTACACTTTATGAAGGGTAGATTAGTGGCCACGCAAGTACTAATTACACTTTTATAGATTACTGTTACGTATGGAAATAATTGATTATGGTGATGCGCCAAAAACCACAAAATTATCAAATTTATTTATGTATTTAGAATACAGTCACAGCATATGTAAAGGATGAATAGTGAAGTTACGTTTGCCTTTGTGCTTGCGGCAGGCGCGTATTCAGGGGAGAGTCCCCTGATATTTGAAATAACAAAAATTCCGACAGAGTCAAATTTTTGAGTTTAATTGCGCCGTCAGAAAGAAAACTTTAAAAGTCCTATACAGGGCTGCACTGAAAGTAACAGTCCTTGGCCGCGGTAAATAAGGTGGGTGCACTGCGCAGAAATCCATGGTAATGTCCTGGGGTTTCCACTCTGAGAAGTGACTGTTTTGGGAACCATTTGACTTTCTTGGGAACAATTGGGTCCACATCGATCCCATATGTGTTAAAAAGTGATTCGGGATCAAAGGTCAACATTATTATTTTTTTTTTTAACCATATCCCTATCCCAACGTCTATTCCCATGTATAACCTTTTAAATAAATTAGGCAATAATTTCAACGCAGCTTGGTGTAAGAGGTACACACTGAGGGCTGAGAAATTCCTAATCCCCTTGGTTCTTGGTTCGATGACCAACAATAGGTGATGAAAAATTTCTATACACATAGCCATTTGAGAAGGCCCTTGAGCAAGGCCGAAATTACGTAATCATGGTAGCTTGTAATTGTTGTTGCTTTTCCATCTGGTTCACTAAAAATAAAACACAGAATAATTTAAGAAAAATTATTCACAAACGGTCAAAAGTCCACCAAAGTTTCAAAGATTCTCAAATTAATGACGACAAACTCATAACATACTTACAAAACTTAAAACTTTATACTAAATTACTTTTTTCACGAATTTAGCTATTTTTTTATTCAAGTATTTGAAAAATACCATACAAGTACTGATTTTTAAGGTTTATGACTTTGTGGATAATTCAGGAAAATTCGGACAATTTTCATCAAAAATTAAAATTTATACTCAATTTTTATATATTTTTTTCGAGTATGTAGTTTTGTAGCTCATTAAATGTTAGTATGGAGCAGGCTTGCCAGATTTGGTGCACAATTAGGCGCTTTTTTCTGAATTTTCGCGCCTTGAAACTTAAAGAAGCGCAAGTGGCGCTTTTTTGATTTTGGGAGATTTTGTTCCCCAAACGCAATTACTATCAAGGAAATACTTTCAAAAACTTTTGAATTCGAAATATGTATTTTTTGATGAGATGTGGTTGCTACTGGGTGTTGTGATTTTGTCATTTTAATGAAGCAAATCTATCATCCCTCTATTTATGATTTTTTTACTACAAAAAATATGTGGTAATTTTTTCATTAAGTTCAACTATTAGGGGAAAATCGAGGAAGAAAGAAACTCCCTAGTTTTGTGCTAATAACTTTTAGCATAACAAAGTTAGATCAAAAAGGCTTAAAAGAAAAATGAAGATATCGTTTTTCTTAGCCGTTTCGATGTGAATCAAGAAAATAAACGGATACCCTTTATTTTAAAAACCATTTAAGTAGTCTAAAAGTGGAAGTTTTGAACTTTCTTAAAAACATGTTTTGAAATTACAGCCATCAATGCTTAGACTTCAAGAATATGTTAAGGGTTTTTGAAAAAAAGAATCCGAAAATTATGAGGATATTCACATAAAAAAAATTTATATTTTCTTATACAAAAATTCCTAATTTTTTACATAGCTTATTTTTTATCGCCATTTTTTGTCCCTATATGTTTTATTGCAGATGTAAATTTTGGGCGCTTTCTGTCGCTTTGAGGCGCGGTGATTCTTCTGGAATCGCGCCTTTTGTTTTAAAAATCTGGCAACCCTGGTATGGAAAGATAATAAATGTGTACATATATGCACATAAATTGGCTTGTACGTGGTACTTACTTGCATGTGGATACCATGGCATTGACCAACTATGTACTTATTTTATTTATTTTCAAAAACAAAATTTTTTTTAAGTTTTCAGCAGACAAATTACATTGCAAGTCATTTCATCATTCATCATTTATTGGCGCTTAACCGCCTAAGCGATTTTGGCCGTTTGCAAGTCCCTTAGGATAAGTTTTAACGCTGAAAAAAGGGCTCAACACTATCTTGGTTAGCTGGGGTACTGTGCATTACTTGTGCTAGTGACCACAGATATGGATGAGTGAATTGTTTCCTCTTCCAATATTCCATTATAGGAACTTCCAAGTCGACCTACTTTGGAGCATAGTTCTCAATTTCACAAATTGCCGCTAGTAGCTCAACATCCTGAGGCTCCTCGTCCGACGTTTCACGGGATGGAGATATATACATCTATTGACCTCAAAAGATGACGATGCATTGGGGTTGATCTTTGTGATTGAGCATCCGGAAAAGATACATATGTGTATATTTATGTACATATATATACGTAAGTGGCTTAAACTATGTTTAAATAATTGAGTACATATGTTGACGAGATTATCATCGTCATTCCTTTTTAGCGATAACTGACGCAAAAGGAAACCCCAAGGGTTCCTCCACCTGTTTTTTTCCATCTCAGTCGAGGCCTCCCCCTTCCTCTGCTACCGAATTCAGGCGACGATAGGAAAACCTTCTGAGCTGGAGCATCTTTGTCCATTCGCATAACATGGCCCAGCCAGCGGAGCCTTTGGGCTTTTAATCCGCTGGACTATGGTCAGATCTGCGTAGAGCTCATACAGCTCATGGTTGAATTTACTTCGATACTCGCCGCTGGCATCACGGGAAGGACCATAAATCTTCCAGAGAACTTTTCTCTCAAATACTCCAAAGGCCATCTCATCTTATCTTGACATTGTCCATGAATCTGAGCCATACATCAGGACAGGTATGATGACAGACTTATAGAGCGTGATCTTTGTTCTTCGATAGATGACTTTACTTCTCAATTGCCTACTCAGTCCAAAGTAGCACTTGTTGCAAGAGTGATTCTCCGCTGGATTTCTAAACTGATATTATTTTCGGTGTTGATACTGGTTCCTAAATAGACGAAGTCCCTCACAGTTTCAAATTTGTAACTATCAACAGTGACATATCGCAGGTGTGCCGATTCTTTCTTTGATGACAGCAAATACTTCGTTTAGTCCTCGTTGATCGACAGACCCACTTTTTTCGCTTCCTTATCCAGTCCAGAGAAGGCGGTGCTTACGGCGCGGTTGTTAAGGCCAATGATATCAATATCATCGGCATACGCCAGCAATTGCACGCTCTAATAAAATACTGTACCATTGCGATTTAGCTCTACTGCTCGAATTATCTTCTCCAGCATCAGGTTGAAGAAATCGCATGAAAAGGAATCGCCCTGTCTGAAGCCTCGTTTGGTTTCAAATGGCTCAGAGAGGTCCTTCCCGATTCTGACGGAGCTGTTGGTATTGCTTAACGCCATTTGGAAAATCCGTATAAGCTTTGCAGGGAAGTCAAATTCAGACATGGCGGCATGCAGGCAACTCCTTTTTACGCTGTCAAAAGCGGCTTTGAAAACGACAAAGAGATGGTGTGTGTCGATTCTTTTATCATGGGTCTTCTCCAGGATTTGGCGTATCGTGAAAATCTGGCCGATGGTAGACTTACCAGGTCTAAAGCCACACTGATAAGGTCTAATCATTTTGTCTACGATGGGCTTCAGCCTTTCACACAACGCACAAAAACCTTATATGCGATATTAAGAAGGCTGATTCCGCGGTAGTTGGTGCGGTTAGCGGGATCGCCTTTCTTGTGGATTGGGCAGAACACACCTAAATTCTAATCCGGAGGCATGCACTGGCCTGACCATATTCTGCATAAGAGCTGATGCATGCTTTTTACCAGCTCTTCGCCTCCGTGTTTGAACAGCTTGGCGGGTAGTCCGTCTTTTCCAGGCGCTTTGTTGTTTTTGAGCCGGGATATAGCTATCCTTACTTCATCATAGTCAGGTGGTGGGACGACTTTTCGTCCATCGTCAGGGACTGGGGTATCGGGTTCGACGTCCCCCTCGCAATTTAGTAGTGAGGAGAAGTGCTCCCTCCACAATTTAAGTACACTTTGTACGTCGGTTACCAGGTCGCCATTATTGTCCTTAGAGGAGCTTGCCCTTTCGGCCTCACTTTTCTTTTTTCTGAAAAGGCGTCTCTCTTCCATCTTTACCTGACGATATTGTTGCCATACACTGCGGGTTGCGCACGTTTCAAAGTCTCCTTGTAGGCAGCGTCCTTTTTTTCGAGGCAGTTTTGCATTCCTCATCGTACCAGTTCTTCTTGCGGGCTCGCTGGAACCCTATAGTGGCCTCAGCGGCGGTACGCAATGAGTGAGAGATATGCTTTCATTGCTCGGTTACATCGTTAGGTCGAGGATTGCCCTCTGCTAGCAGGTGTGAGAGTCGAGTAGTGAAATTATCAGCTGTCTGTGTCATACGAAGCTTCTCGACGTCAACCTTTCCTTCCGTTACTGTGCGCATTTTCTTCGTTACACAGTGGCGTGTGCGTATCTTGGCTGCAACAAGATAATGGTCGAAGTCGATATTGGGACCACGCAGGGTACGCACGTCCAGAACGATGGAGCTATGTCTGCCGTCAATCATGACATGATCAATCTGGTTTTTGTTCTTTGATCAGGGGACAGTCAGGTGGCTTGGTGTATTCGTTTATGCTGGAACCTAGTACTACTGATGACCATATTGCGAACAGCGGCGAAGTCAATCAACCTAGTGCCGTTGAGTGATGTTATATCGTGGAGACTAAATTTTCCAACTGTAGGACCAAATACTCCTTCCTTGCCCACCTTATCATTAAAGTCGGCGAGCACGATTTTGATATCATGTTGGGGCAGCGATCGTAAGTTTGTTCAAGTTTATCGTAGAAATAGTCCTTCTCTGAGTCGTCCGTCCCCTCAGTCGGCGCATAGGCGCAGATAAATGTTATGTTGAAAAACCTCGCCTTGATGCGGATCGCAGCGAGACGCTCGTCCACAGGAGTGAACGCTTGTACTTGGCGGCGCAGTCTCTTTCCCACCACGAATCCTACACCACGCGCTTTGCCGCGTGTCTGGCCACTGTAGTATACGTCACAAGGTCCGATGGTCGTCTTTCCTTGTCCCGTCCATCGCATTTCCTGCGGGGCGGTGATGCCAGACTTTGCGTTTACGAGGACATCAACTAGTCGGGCAGCGGTACCATCCCTTGGAAGGGTTCCGACATATCCTTCTCGTAGTCCTTGATTCGTTTTGCCGGGTCGTCAACATTAAAGGGGGTTCTCATCCGAGGCTTTTCTTTGCTTTTCTTTGGAATTAAGTTTTTACGTGCCGGGTCCCAAACCCAGCGCACTACCCCTCTCCGGGATACGACGAGGTTATACTAACCAATAATTATGACCAAATACTTGCCAACAAGTTTTTTAATCCGCGAAAAAACTTAAAACTCGGAACTTAATTTTTATCCTTGAACGATAAAATATCGCTCAAATAATAACGTTTACTGTCGATCAAAAATGTAAAACTCAAGGGTGAGTTTTATTTTCTCCCAAAAAAATAAAACTCAAGAAATAAGTTTTATTTTTGATCAAAAATATAAAACTCAAAAAGTGATCATTACGCTTAATCAAAAAAATAAAACTTGAGTGTAACGATTATTGTTGATTTTTATTGAAAAAAATCAGAAAAGAATGATCAAATGTCGAGTTCTATAATTAAACTTATAACAGTTACGGTCCCTGTTAATTAGCTGATTTTTTTTTAAGTTGTATGCCTAGGTGCTCATAAAAACAAGCAAGCAAAAGACTCATTCTCATTTGTTATTGTCATGCTTAAATGGGTTATTTTCCTACGATTCGAATTTTGAAGGAGCAATATTTTGGCTACCAGGCTAACATATAAATTAGGCAGCGGACGACATTTTTCTCAATTTGAAATGTTTTTATTTAATTTATCGTTTAAGTTCGATATGAAATGTTAAAAATTCGATGATTTTTGGCAATTTCTCAAACATTTTCAATGGTGCATTGAATTATCTCGATGCAATTGCATCACAAAATCATTTCTGCCTTCCAAAACGAACGACCCCAATAAACTTTGATTTTGTACAATTGTATTATTGTTGTATTACTTGCGATTTAAAACGAGATGTCGCTGAGGATCGTTTATTTTTTGGTGACTCTAGTGTCCAGTAGAGGTAAAATCGTAATTTTGATAGTTGTCCTTGCTATTTTTGTTTATTTATCGGTGACAGAAGCGGTCAAATTGTAAGTTCGTCGCCTGATATCTGCTCAAATCTTCTGCATATTTGGGAGTTTATAATGAAGATTATGCTCAAGTTAACTCCCAAAAGCGGAGTTAATTCGGAACTATCGCTAATGTATCAGCCCTATAACAAAATTAAGGTTAGGAGGTTAGGTTTAAGTGGCTGCCGCAGACGCACAGTTAGGCCAGTATTAAAAGACCCGTTGTGATATCACCAACACTATTAAAATCAGTCTCCACATAGCAGAATCCCCGGACTGACACTCCTATACCGACACCGTTAGTCCTCCTCGAACCATTTAGATGACTTGATGAAGGCCAGCAAATCCTTTATGTCCAGCTCCTCGACCTGGCGTAGGCTATCCAGCATCGTCGGTAGGGCACAACTAGCCTTTATGCGTACCTACTAGGGAATCCAATTTCCGGGATTTCTAGCCTCTCGGGATTTTCGGGATTTGAAAGTCCCGAATTTTTTTTTTTGCTAAAAATGGCACCCCATATCTATGTAATAAAGTAGACTAAATTATAGTAATTCATTTAAGTATGTATGTATGTATTTATCAAGGCAGTCATTTTTATAACGAACGAAAGTAACATTAAATTTTTAACTCAAAGTTACTATTCAGGAACTTGAAACATAAGTTGTTTGTACTACTGGTAAACATAGCCAAATATACATACTTATATATTTGATTAACAACGACTTACAAAAAAATAAAAATAAGAATGAATGTCATTTGACTTAAAGAAAAATTACTTTTTCTGAAGTTTGAAGTGTGATCTTAAAGAAATTATTGCATTAATAGTGTCATCTCTTAACCTGGCCTCTGCCTCAACACTGGTGGGTTGAACAGTTGACAAAACGTCAAATGCTTTCTGAATATAATAGCCTTTTGATACACTTCGTCGTTGATATTAGTATGTTTTCGTTGCTTTCCTTTTTTATACATTCTCTTTCTTTACATTCCTCTAATTTCTGCTTATTCCCTACTAGTAATACAGTTTTTCTTTTATTTTCAATTATAACTCAGAGTTAGCGTGAAATGAGCGGTTAAACGCTGACGTTTTTGACTAGTTTTCAAATTAACTCAGAGTTAAGGTTTCCTTTCCTTGACTTTCTATTCCTCTTCTCTAGTTTATCTTTCATTTATTTGTTCAATAATTAATAAATTTATTTTTTTGTTAATAGTTTATTTTCCCCTTTTGCGTTATATTTTAGCTAAAGTATCTGAAAACTTAGTGTAATTCTAAAAAAATTTTCTCAATCGCACGGTTCGCAGTGAAAAATTATTTAGAATTGCCCTTTCATTCATTTTAAATCGCGCATAATTTACTGTAAACAACAAAGCGACGATACGTGTTCCCCCTTTGCTGCCTGAAGAAAATAAGTATATGTACGTGTGAAGAGCGTAATACCCGCACGGGTTAGGTTTGCCTATGCTTGGTCTAGATTAGCGATGGGCAAAACGGCTCGTATGAGTATTTTGCCCATACGGGCGAGCTTTGCACATTTAGGTGCAGGATGAGGGACGTTCAAGTGCAGGCGGAGAAAGCAGAAAGATAATAATATATGTACAAACACACACACGATCGATAAAGAGAGTATTTGGCCTTATACGTCTGTGACTGCACAGACTGCCAACCACGGTTGCCGTTTTGGCCGAAATGTACCATTTTTGGTACGAATGTTTTCTCCGGGTACGTTGGTACGGAACTTCCAAATTTGGTACGTTTTTGCGATTTTAACTTCAACGCAACTCCAATGACACTGCCAAAAACCACATTTGAATGACTACAAAAAAATTATTTAGTCATGATGTTGGGTATTTTTCACTCCCCTTCTTCACTGCAGTAGAAGTGAAGTGGTACAATTGGAAACGGGCGAAAAAATAACGACCCCTAAGGGTTGGCAAATTTTCTTATTTTGATTCCCCATATGCACATATATTAAAACCCGTTTCTGTGTTATAGTATATTTACACTGTACCAAATTTGCGAAAAATTGCAAAATCTGGCGCTTTTTTCCATACAAATCTCATTTTTCAAATTTGGAATTCCATCACATTTGACCTCATTTGCCGAACAATACAATCCACAGTTCCTCAAAATAGCAACCCAGCGGGTGATTGCCCAGCAAGAACTTTAATGGGTAATTGACGTGTGATAACTTTTGCACTATGCACAACTGTAAATAACAATTTCAACTAGTTTTTTTTTAAGAAAAAGGGAAAAGACAGAAGCCTTCTCGACTCTTCTTTTATTATTACTGTACAGATGTTTAAAACATCCCGGTATTGCATTTTCTGTCGGTGGCTTTTTGTCCTGGTAGAAAATTCTTGCAGGGAAGGTGAAGCCAAATGCAAATTTGCCAATATAAAGGGTGTCGAACTGGCTCATTTGAATTCGCCAAATTTTTTGCAGTGTAAGTGTACTATTTAATAAATGTTATATTGTTTGGCTACCAAATTATTTTGGTACGTTTTTTTCGGTTTGGTACGAATTTTGGTATGCAAAATTTTGAACAAACTGCAACCGTGCTGCTAAGTCTGAAAAGGGTTTCGTTTTCTACGATTGTACGAGAAATATGCATTACTACGTTTTTCTACCACTACTTCCTCTAATCCTACTACTTTCCGCTTTTCGTAGTTATTGCCAAAAAATTTATGTGTTTGTGTTCGTACTAATGCAACATCGTTTGAGAATTGATGGTCGAGGTTGAGAGAGAATGATTTTTTTTTCAGTCGTTTAGTGTTTCCGCAAAGTTCTTGCGATGAATATCATTTGAGGGTAAGCGTACGATATTTGCATTGCATTTTTTTACTCTCCTAACACCGCAAAAAATACAAACGTTTCACCTAACACTCGCTGCACTTAAACTGATTTAGGAGCCGAAAATATGCTCATCCCTGGTCTAGATCTTTAATTAATCCTACATTGGTCAGATATGTTTCTATATCCGGACCCTGGGCATTGTAGCTATCTTTCGTTGGCCTGGCGGAGTGTGTGCTGCTTCAGCATTAGTTTGCATGTGGCAAAGGGCATACCTAAGCACTCTTTATCCCGATGAACCTGCTTAAACTTTAGGTAATAGTACATTTGCACTGCACCAAATTTAGCGAATTCAAATGGGTTATTTCGACCCCGTTTACATTACTTTCTGTTTATTAATACGACCTATTGGCAAATGTATGGGAAAAGCGCTCAATTTGGAATTTTTCGCAGTATAAATGTATTATAAGTCACAACAATCTTCAAGTCAAAATGTTCATTTTGAAAAAAAAATATTTTCTGGATACGCTCTTGGCTTGCGGTAATGTTCATACACCGTTTACCTATTGCCAAATGTCTAACTGGATTACAGGTTAAAACAACAGATTTCACATTCAAAAACCATCCAAACGATATATCTGTTGAAACAACAGATGCTGTTCGTTCGTGAACAATTTTAGCTGTTGTTTTAACCGAAAATTTTGTTGTTTTCCGAGTCCGATTCTCGGTGAAGTCAATATAATTTTTTTTTTCCAAAACAAAAACAAAATTTTTTTTTTCAGAGTTCTTATATTGTGAGTTCACCGAGAATCGGAACTCAGGGCTCTTGAATACTCAACAAAGGTGTCTACTGTATAACCATTATGCCATCGCTTACTTATGCTTCCCAGCGTCTAATTACAGCTTTGTTCTAAATGACACTTTCCCACGTTGCTTTATTGCCTCCACCGAGAATCGAGCTGCCGCTGCATTGACTGCTCGCGTACTTATATTTGATGGCGTCGAATTTGTTCTATGACAGTAATGGGAGTATCTTCGCTGTTGAATTACTGTTAAATCTGTTGGATTAACAGCAGAAGTCTGTTGTGAGAGTGTTAAATCTGTTGGATTAACTGCAGAAGTCTGTTGTGAGAGTGTTAAATCTGCTGGATTAACTTAAATCTGTTGGATTAACTGCAGAAATCTGTGGTGAGAGTGTCTTCGCGGTTAAATGATTGTTAAATCTGTTGGATTCACTGTAAATCTACATTACTTGACCAGATTTCCGTCAATTCAACAGCTTTTGGTATTACCAGTAGAGGCTGTTGATATAACTGTGATTTTTTCTCTGAGTGTACCCTTCCTACGTTTTCAACGCTACTACACGGTTTAATTTCAATTTTAATACTCATAAAACACATAACAACCGTCATTGCAATTGATTGGGGTTGTTCTTATTGTACAAATATGTTTAAAATAAATTGTTCCCAGATGTGTTAGAAAACAATGATTGTTTGCTTTTATTGTATTCATGATCGTGCCTAGAAATTGAAGATCGGAACGAATGGAAAGTATATAAGAAACAAATTGTTTTATTTTATTTTGTTGTATAAACATTGTAGACGTAGGTACATGTTTGTGATGATATCCTGTGAGAACTAAATATATCGTAACAGTATCGGAAATAATGTCACCAATTTACCGATACGACTACAGAATAACAAAAAACCTCTTTCAAGATTTAACCAAGAAAGATGGAAAAAAGATGAAGAGAAAGTCTTATAGTACATTTACACCGCACTAAATTTTGCGCTTTTTTCCATACAAATCTCATATTCCAAATTTGGAATTCCATCAAATTTGACCTCATTTGCCGAACAATACAATACACAGTTCCTCAAAATAGCAGCCCTGCGGGTATTCCACATTAAGGATTGCCCAGCAAGAACCTTAATGGGTAATTAACTGTGATAACTTTTGCACTATTTCAACTAGTTTTTTTTTTAAGAAAATGTGCCAATTCTACCAGGAAAAAACAGAAGCTTTCTTGACTCTTCTCTTATTTTTACTCTACATGTATTTAAATCATCACGGTAATGAATTTTCTTTCGGTGGATTTTGTCCTGGAAGAAAATTCTCGCAGGGAAGGTGAAGCTAAATGCAAAATTGCCAATGTAAACGGTGTCGAACTGACTCATTTGAATTAGCCAAATTTGATGCAGTGTAAATGTATTATTAGGTTATACCAGGACAGGTAAGATCAAATGGACTTGACATACGGAAGCTAACACCAGAAATTTTAAACTAACACTTTCATTTTATGTCTGACGAAAACTAACACATTTATTTTGTGTCTGACGGAAGCCAGCACTTTCATTTTGTGTCTGAAGAAAATGCGCTTCTTAAAAGTGTTAGTTTTCCTCAGACACAGCGCACACTGGGGCCGAGCGTGCTCAAAATTGAGTTTTTCCAAAGAATAAAGACGCGGTATGGCTCCCTATAAAATTCTACACTTCTGGCCCAATTTTCAGCTTTCTATCGTTTTTCAAAGTGAGAAATTTTAATGTGTATTTGAAAAAGTTGGTGTAAGAGAACATTATATAAAATTTTTTGGAACTAGATGTTTTAAAAAATGAATTTTTAGTATAAAACTAAATGTACCTCTTTTTTTAATATTTTTATCAAAATGGATTTATTTAATTTGCGCAAAAACGTAGCAAATGTAAAAATGCAGCAGTAAAATATAGTCCTTTGTGACAAAGAATCGGGTCCAGAACCAAGAGCAAAGTGCGCATTTAAAAAAAAAGTGAATTTAAAAATGGCATTCCAATTTTAGTTAAAAAAAAACACCTATATCTGGTTGAATTTGAATCTGTTCTATCTTAAATTGAGTTGATCCATTATTATACCTTTCATGAACATGAAATGGTATTATAACTTTGGTCCGATGTTTGTAAATATGAGAAGAAGAAGAGATAGACCCATCAATAAGTAAACCGATATGATCAGGATGACGAGATGAGTTGATTTAGCCATGTCCGTCTGTCCGTCTGTCTGTTTGAACGCAAACTAGTCCCTCAATTTTGGAGATATCTGGCTGAAATTTTGTAACTCGAGTACTTTCTATTTATGTAGTGTATATAGTGAAAATCAACAAGATCGGGCAAATGTAACATATAGCCCCCATACAACCGATTGTTCAGATATAAGGTTTTTTGGCCAAAACTTCCGCAATTAAAAAGTTAGGAACGTAAAATTTTGCAACTCGAGTAATTTCTATTTATGTAGTGTATATAGTGAAAATCAACGAGATCGGGCAAATGTAACACCCTCGTGAAGGGTGGATACCTTGCCGCGGTACGAGGGCTTAAGTCGATAGCCACAGGGCTACGCTGCCCTTGTGATCATAGCTCCGTACGGCACTTCATCACGAGAGCAGCCTAGCCTCTCTGGCGCGACGACAAAGATCTTCCCCCTCCCAATCCAGGGTGTTATGCGAAACCGTGCCCATTGGACGTTTGCAGCCGGGAGGCAAATCGTGGCTGTATTTGAACGGAGCCTCTCTGATACCGGGTCGCCTCAGAGAGTAGGCATGGCCTTACCGCGGTACGGGGCTCTGCCGCGGCGGACGACACATTTTCCCCTACTCTTCCCTTGACCCTAAGCTGGCCTTGTCCGGCGACGGGTCGTACGAACAAGATGAACTCAAATAACCCAAATAAAAACGATAAAACTAAAAAACAAACAACGCCAAATTTCACTCCTCAGCAAAGGAGAGCTATGGAGGAACAGGCGAGAAAGCAACAACAACGCCGGAGGACAACCTCCGTTCCACAATCAAGGGGGGGATCGACAGCGATGGCAACTACGAGTCGGTCAACCAACCCTCTATCGACTAAGATTGACTTGATGGGAGCTAGCACCAGTGCGGTTGCCAACGCAACTAAGCGGACAACGGCGGATGCTAAACTCCCATCAACCGCTGATATGAAAACCAGTATCTTTACGTCTGTGGCAGCGGTCTCACGACCTGGCCTCGGAGTTTCGAAGGAGAAGGAAGCTGCAACTGAGATTTCGGCAAGGAGAGCGACCGCGATGGCAACTACGGGTCCGCACTCCCAGGAGACATCTCCCCGCCGCTTCACATACCACGAGAAAAGATTGGCTGCAAAGATCCTGAAGAGGTATGAAGGGGTACCGCAGGAATCGCTGTCGCCGAATTCCAGTAAATCGGTAGAGCTAGCGAAAGCTGTGATACCGGATTTCCAAAATTCGTACATGCCAAAGAGGTTAAAAGTTAACCCTTTCAAGCGCCAGAGATCGGACCTGGAGTTAAATCCCCCTCCCAAGCGGCATCAGAAGACCCCTGGAGCGGGCAAACTAAGCTTTGCTGAGGTAACCAAGGACAGGATCCTTATAGGCGTCCTTGACCGAGGCAATGACCGTCTGGCCATCCCTAAGGACCGGTGGCGTTACGTGCGAAATGAACTCGGCAACATTCTTCTCAATGTTGCTCCAGAGTTTCCGGGTAGTTCGGCGCGAGTAACGGATGCGGGTTGGCACCAGGGTCAGATTAAATTACTCGCATGCGAGGATGCAAAAACCGTAGCACTGTACAAGGCAGCAGCTGCTAAGCTGGGTGAAGTCTACAAGGGCGCAAAGATAGAGGTCGTCGACTGGAAGGACATTCCAGCTCGTCCAAGGGCAAGGGCGTGGATTCCGGCCATCCCTGACGAACCCGAGAGAATTCTCAGGATGCTACGGCTAATGAATCCGTCCCTGCCAACGCATGACTGGAGTGTCAATCTGGTCGGGGATGCGGTAGGGCCCGACAGAGAGGTGGTGTTCACCATGAATAAAGAGTCAATCGAGCCCCTCAAAAGGTGCAATGGCCTAGTACATTACAGCGTAGGCCAGATCGTTATCCACGTATATCGTGGTGATGCTCAGCGCGCTGCCTTCTCGGCTGCTCCGGGGGAACCGGAAAACGAATTACCAGAAGAGGAAGCGGAGGATTCCGATGCGGAAAGCATGTTATCCGCCACGTCCCTTGGCGATAGTGCTGTGAACAACTCGGAGATGGAGGACAGCCTATAGGACGAGGAAGCCCTCGACGTCACGGTGGTAGCAGCCAAAACTGAGCGATTAACATCTAACGCTACAGGCAGCAGGACTCCTGCAACGCCATATCGGGCAGTTAATCGGAACAACTCGTCGTTGATAGGCAACCTCCGCGATGCGGCAAACCTCGACGATATGGGGACGGCAGGGAAGTCTGTGCGCTCTCATGTTGGTGGTGCTTCAGATTAATCTGCACAAATCTAAAGTAGCTTCGGCTGCTTTAAGTAGTCGTCTTTCTAAAGGCGACGTGGATGTGGTCCTCATCCAAGAACCCTGGGTCAATAGCTCGAGAATCTGCGGATTGGGGACTAAGGGCTTCAAGCTCATTCGAGCCAGCGAGGAGAGCAAAGTCAGAACGTGTATTCTGGTCAAGTCTGAGTTGAACTCCTTTCTCCTACCTAATTACACCAATGGGGATATTACCGCTATCAGTCTAACGGTGGACAGCACCCGCCTGACGGTGGCTTCGGTCTATATGCCCTACGACGCCGAAGAACCCCCACCACAAACGGAGGTGAAAGACCTGGTGTCAAATTTCTGCACGGGTAATCTTATTATTGGAGCGGACGCTAATGCTCACCATGTCCAATAGGGGAGCTCCGACATCAATGCCAGGGGCGAGTCTCTGTTTGATTACCTCTTAACAACCAACCTGGTGATTTGCAACGTGGGTAATGAGCCTACTTTTATCACTAAGACCCGCAGGGAGGTCATAGACCT
Source organism: Campiglossa producta (assembly GCA_964058755.1). Taxonomy (NCBI): domain Eukaryota; kingdom Metazoa; phylum Arthropoda; class Insecta; order Diptera; family Tephritidae; genus Campiglossa; species Campiglossa producta. The sequence goes on along the minus strand of CAXKVI010000018.1, from coordinate 115,168 downwards.
CACTATCTGTAGTGAAGGCGCTTATGAGTGGGTCAGAAAATGGCGGGTTCTGGAAGAACATTCTTTCTCCGACCACCGTTACATAGAAATGGTTTTAGACTTTATTGTAGAACAACCTATCATGAAGCGCAATCCACGTAACACTGATTGGCAGTTACACAATGAAATATTAGACAGAGACCTACCAGTACTGCCCTCACAAGCCCCCTCATCAGTAGAGGAGCTGGAGGATCTTGTTACTACATTTACATCGGCGCTCTCAAATGCTCTAGGACAGGCTTGTCCAGTGCCAAAACCACGCGGTAAACACAGGCCACATTGGTGGCCCTACGATTTGGACTCGCTCCGAATATCATGCCGGAAACAATTTAACAAGGCCAAGAGCTTCGGCTCTGAGCCTCATTGGCACGAATATAAAGCTAAACTAAGGGCCTACAAAAAAGCTCTGAGACAGGCGAAGAGAACCTCGTGGAGAAATTTCTGCACTGGCGTCGAAAAGGTCGACGACACAGCGAGACTTAGACGAGTCCTCTCGAAAAGTCAAACAACCATCAGCTATCTGCGAAAACCTGACGGATCCTGGACCAGCACGGAAGAGGAAACCCTTGAGCTGCTTTTGAATACACATTTTCCGGGGAATCTGCATGATGCACCACTAGCACCTGCAGCAAACCTGGCAGTAAATATACCCATCACTGAGGAAAGAGTAAGGTGGGCAGTTAAGAGCTTTGAACCGTATAAGGCTGCCGGGCCGGACGGGATTATCCCCGCGCAACTTATAAACACGTTGGAGACATCAGCTAAATGGCTGGTATTTCTCTTCACAGCCTGCCTGGCTCTCAACCACATTCCGGGCTCCTGGAGAAGCGCCACGGTAGTGTTTATCCCTAAGGCTGGGAAGGCATCCCACTACGAGCCAAAAGACTACAGACCGATCAGTCTCTCGTCCTTTGTACTAAAAACCTTTGAGAGGATACTAAGCGACTACCTCTTAACAACTATTGATAGCAACCTTATCTCTAGCTATCAGCATGCATACACCAAGGGTAAATCAACAGAAACCGCTCTGCACAGCCTAGTGTCTGTCATTGAGAAATCGCTGTGTGAAAAGGACTACTGTCTCATGGCCCTCCTAGACATTGAGGGGGCTTTCAACAATATAAGCCCGGAGGCTATCAACTCCGCTCTAACTAATCTGGGCGTAGATAGACCTCTAACTGATTTAATTGACCAACTTTTAAGGGGAAGGAAAATAGCTTCTTCACTTGGTACGGTTGAGTTATCACGTTATGTCACAAGGGGAACACCCCAGGGTGGTGTTCTTTCCCCGCTTTTATGGAACCTCACAGTCGACTGGTAGAGAACGGATTGGTGTCCCGAAACAAATGGTGGCACTTCCATATATACCGACGGGTCGAAGTTGGACGGCAGAGTTGGAGGAGGAGTTTATTCAAGGGATTTGGACCTTGAGCTCTCCTTCAGACTACCTGATCATTGTAGCGTCTTCCAGGCGGAAGTCTCGGCAATCCTGGACGCCGCGGCCTGGTTAAGCAAACGTGTTATCGGAGAAGATATCGCTATTTTCAGCGATAGCCAAGCGGCCATCAAATCCCTTGGCTCATACACGTTCAACTCTGAACTGACGCTCAGCTGTCGTCGATCTCTTCAGGAGATGGCCCAACAGAACCGCGTAAACCTCATATGGGTCCCGGGACATAGGGACATTGAGGGAAACTGTGAGGCAGACGAGCTTGCCAGGCAGGGCACGACCAAGCAGGTTCTTCAGGATAAAGAGCGCTTAGGTATGCCGTTTGCCACATGCAAACTAATGCTGAAGGAGCACACACTCCGTCAAGCCAACGAAAGATGGCTGCTATCCCCAGGGTGTCGCATATCGAAACAAACCTGGCCAAAATGGGATCTTAAAAGGTCTAGACGCATTTATGCCCTAACTAGGAGGGAAATCTGCATATTGATAGGGGTATTAACCGGTCACTGCCTCATTGGTAGACATGCAGAAAGGCTAGGTGTGCCCTACCGACGATGCTGCAGGAGTTGCAAAGAGGATGAGGAGGAGGAAACAGTGGAGCACCTCATCTGCAACTGTCCGGCTTTAAGCGGCGCGAGAACGCGCTTTTTGGGAGTTCCGTTCCTGGATAGCCTAAGCCAGATCGCGGAAATGGACATAAAGGACTTGATGGGCTTCATAAAGTCATCTAAGTGGTTCGAGGAGGAGTAACGGTGTCGGTTTGGGAGTGTCAGTCCCGGGATTCTGCTATGTGGAAAATCCCAACAACTCAGGGATTTTCCAGCGGCGGCAGAGTAAGCTAGATTTAAGAAATAATCATTTTTGTAAGTTAGTTCTAATTCGGCATTCTTTCAATAAAGGAGCTGCACGCTCACCTAAAAATTATATTTTTTTCCGTTTCGTCACACAGAGTGACATAACTGGCGCCCGAGCAGGGACCGCCACGCGTCGAAGTAGTTAAGCCTGAAAACCAAAAAGTAAGGCCGCGTACCGTTTGAATTATCGTTTAATTAAAACAGCAGCACCTACTCCGACAAGGAGTCGGACAAGAACACGATCGAAGGACCTCTAGTACACGCAAGGAACGAGACAGCCCTACATCGTTAAAAACCCCGACTCCAGCGCGGCGATGTTAATAACGTAGGTTAATGAAAAATTGTGAAAAGAAAAAATTGCATAAGAAAAAATAAAGAAGAAAAGTGCAACAAATCAAAAACGGAAAAATTGTGAAAAGGAAAAAAATTTTCTGAGAAGAAGCAAGAAATGTAAGAAAACAAAAAGAAAAAGAAAAATTGTAATAAATCCCGAAAAGTTGCAAAAAGTAAAAGAGAAATTTGTTTAGTAAGAAAACAAAAAGAAAAAAAGAAAATTGCAATAAATCAAAAATGAAAAAATTGTGAAAAGAAAAAATTTATGAAAACAAAAAGGAAAAAGAAATTGTAATAAATCTCGAAAAGTTGCAAAAAGTAAAAGGAAAAATCTGTTTAGTCTCTAATACGAGAAGAAAGGTTAATCGGAAACAAATTGTGTAAAAGAAAATAAAAGAAGGAAAATTGAAAAGCTAAAGAGAATTCTGAAGTCGCTAATGCGAAAAGAAAAATAAATCGAAAATATTGTGTAAATTCAGTTATAAAAAAGAAAGTAAAAGAAGGAAAATTGAAAAGCTAAAGAAAATTGTGAAGAGGAAAAGAAAAAAAAATGTTAAGTCGCTAATGCAAAAAAAAAATATATAAATTGAAACAAATTGTGTAAATTTAGTTATAAAAAAGAAAATAAAAGAAGGAAAATTGAAAAGCTAAAGAAAATTGTGAAGTCGCTAATGCGAAAAGAAAAATAAATCGAAAAAATTGTGTAAATTTAGTTATAAAAAAGAAAGTAAAAGAAGGAAAATTGAAAAGCTAAAGAAAAATTGTTAAAAGTTAATTATAGAGAAGAAAAAAAGTGTAATTGCTAAAGCAAAAGGAAATCAATCAAATCAAATTTTGTGAGTAAGAGTAGCAGAACAAGAGTGAGTAGTTCCTTTTTATATATCAACAAAGAAGAAATGCCAGGTACTTCCGCAGAAGAATTGGTGGAGCGGATTAACCAGATGCGACTCGATTACGCAGGTGGATCCGATCCCCCCTCAGACCCCCCAAACCCTTCTGTTCCTAATCCTAACGTAATAGAGTCCGTGGTCCGAGAGGTGCTTGAGCGGATGAACGCACCTGTCATCAGTGACTCCACGGGCATAGAATCAAATATTATACTGAATAGAACTAACATGAATGATCTGGACAAAATACCAGACATGGTCAAATGCCTACGGGAATTCTCCGGTAAACCTGGAGAGTTCAGTTCATGGCGAAAGAGCGTCGACAGAATCCTCAAGGCATACGAAGCCTTGAAGGATACTCCCAAATATTTTTCCATTCTGCACACCATAAGGCACAAATCCCTGCCCTTGAATCCTACAGTACCCCACTCGAATGGAATCAAATCCGCAAGTGCCTGATGATGCACTATTCCGATAAGAGAGACATCGGTACCCTCGAGTACCAGATGACGACGTTGGCCCAACGTCATGATGATATTTCTACCTTCTACCAAAAGGTTTACCAGCACTTGTCGCTGATCTTGGACAAGATTGCATGTCTTGACCTTGGCGAAGAAGCAATAAGGACGATGACAAATTCGTATCGGGAGAAAGCTCTCGATACCTTCGTACGCGGGCTGAACGGCGATTTACCTCGCCTTCTCAGCATCCGCGAGCCCACCACCTTGCCTCAGGCTCTAAACTTGTGCCAAAAATTGGATAACATGTCCTTCCGCATGAATCATGCCTACACCGTAAATAAATCCCTTAGTCAACTACCTCCAAGACCCCCCAGATATAACATAAATAATAACAGATCTTTTTATCCTGACCTAACTAACACGAATAATAATAGACCATTTTACCCTGAACTCACTTATTCGGTGCCCTTACCGCGGAACTATAACAACAACAACAACTTAAGAAACTACAATAACTATAGAACGTCCAACATGAATCCTCGAGGACAACCAAATCAAGGGAACTTTAATAATCGCCCAAATAATAATTTCCAACAACAATACAACAGCCGGCCCAACATACCACAACAACAATACAATTCGGGTTTTAACAACCGGCCCAACCTACCACCAAAGCCACCAGTCCCAATGGAAGTAGACCCCTCCCTACACTCTAGGCAGGTCAATTACCAAAATAGACCTAACACCGGTTATAATACCCAGCCCCAAGCCCAGAAACGCCCACTTTCCTCACAACATACTCGCCCTCCCAACAAAATGCAGCGTAACTTTCACGCAAATACAGGCCCATTGAATTTGAATGATTACCAAGGAGATCCGGACCCGAACCGGATCTACGATACTTACCCCCAAGACGACTATTACGGAACAGCCCAACAAGGAAACGGGACTACAGGGGGACAAATAAACTTTACTTCCGAAGATCAAAACCAAGCCCGACTTGATTAATTTTTTAGATTAACGCCGTCCTCGCTTCCTTACTACGAATTCGTGACAAGACGCGGGGACACAGTGGATTTCCTGATAGACACAGGGTCCAACAAAAACTACATACAATCAACTAGGATAAGAAACCCACTGCCAAACAAACCATTCAAGGTGGAATCAGTGGCAGGAACTATCGAGATAACCCAACACGCATTCATAGACGTATTCGGACCCAACGTGGGGAAAATTAAATTCTTTATTCTGCCACCCCTAAACTCATTCCATGGAATCATCGGGAATGACACTTTGAGGAAGCTTAAGGCTATAATAGATACCGAGAAAAGCATCATGACCATTTTTCCGGGAGTCATCATCCCTTTAAAACAACGAGCATCTCAGCAAGTTAACACCGTCAATATAAACACCCCACATCTCTCTGCAGAACAACAACTGCGCATTAGGAATATCATTATGAAGTGCCCGAAGTTATTTTCTGATCCAGATGAGAAACTTACTTTTACTACCCTAGTAAAGGGCGAGATACGCACAACTAGCGACACGCCCGTCTACTCTAAGCCCTACCCTTATCCTATGGCACTCAAGGAAGAAATCGAACGACAAATAGAAGAGCTCCTTGACAACGGAATAATTAGAAAATCTAAATCTCCATACAACTCACCCGTGTGGATAGTTAACAAAAAGCCGGATGCATCCGGCAAAGAAAAATATCGTATGGTTATCGACTACCGTAAGCTTAACTCGGTGACCATCCCAGACAAATACCCCATTCCTGAAATTAATGAAGTCCTATCGAACCTGGGAAACAATAGGCTATTTACCGTAATAGATTTGAAAAGCGGATTTCACCAAATACCACTACGCGAATCAGACGTGGAAAAAACCTCATTCTCCGTTAATAACGGAAAATATGAATTCCTCCGACTTCCCTTCGGGCTGAAGAATGCCCAGCAACATTTCAAAGAGCTTTAGACGATATCCTTAGGCAGCACATAGGAGTTCGATGTTATGTTTACATCGATGATGTAATAATTTTTGGAAAAAACGAAGAAGAGCACTTAAAAAATCTGGAACTGGTTTTCAAAACCTTAGAAAGCGCTAATATGAAAGTGCAGTTAAATAAATGCGAATTTGCCAAGCAAGAGGTGGAATTCTTGGGATACGTCGTCAGTTCAGATGGAATTAAAACCAACCCTAAAAAGGTGGAAGCCGTTGCGAATTTCCCAGTTCCCCGAAATTTGAAGGACCTGAGATCCTTTTTGGGCATGTCGGGTTACTATAGAAGATTTATTAGGGATTATGCGAAAATAGCTAAGCCTATAACATCACTCCTTAGGGGAGAAGCCGGTAATGTCTCAAAGCGAAACTCCAGAAAAAAAAATGTTCAGTTGAACGAAGAAGCGGTAGAGTCGTTTAACAAAATTAAAAGCACGTTAATTTCAAGAGACATAGTCCTAGTCCACCCAGATTTCGAAAAGGAATTCGAACTTACCACAGATGCCTCTGACTTCGCAATAGGAGCAGTCCTGTCGCAGGGCGACCGCCATATAACCTTTATTTCACGGACACTTAACAAAACGGAAGAAAATTAGGCCACCAACGAAAAAGAAATGCTTGCGATAATCTGGTCTCTGTACGCGCTAAGAAGCTATTTGTACGGATCTAAGAAAGTAAAAATAATCACCGACCACCAACCTCTAACGTATGCCCTTAACCATAAAAACGCAAACAGCAAAATGAAACGGTGGAAGGCAATACTAGAGGAATACAACCATGAATTGATCTATAAACCGGGAAAATCGAATGTAGTAGCAGATACACTGTCAAGAATACCGAACGAAATTAATTCACTTACTCCTACCATTCATAGCGACGATAGCTCCAATCATAACCTTATTCCATGTACAGAAGTGCCTGTGAATGTTTTTAAAAATCAAATTTTTCTCAAAGAGGCAGAAACAGCATCCTATCAATTCAAAATAGTCTTCCCAACCGTTCATCGACACATAGTTGAGGAGCCACAATTTAATGAACAGAACTTAACAGAACTACTAAAAAGATATTTGAATCCTTCGGTGATTAATGGAATTTGCACGAGCGAAAGCACAATGGGGAAAATTCAAAATATCTACCCTGAACATTTTAGCAACTACAAGTGCAGATACACCCAGAAAATTGTGGACGATATCAGCAGCGAACAGGAACAGGAAGAAGTTATCCTAAGGGAGCACTTGAGAGCGCACAGGAGCGCAAAGGAGAATAAGGTTCAGATCCTTGAAAAAAACTACTTTCCAGGAATGGTAAACAAAATCAAACGACTCATAACCAACTGCACGGTGTGCAAAGAAAATAAATACGAGAGACACCCAAACAAGCCAAAACTAGCAGCAACTCCACTACCAACTTTCCCGGGACATACAGTACACATAGATATTTTTCTGACGGAAGGCAAGAGGGTCATGACCGCATTGGATAAGTTCACAAAGTATGCGGTAACAAAAATGTTGAATAGCAGAGCCATAGAGGACGTTAGGAGACCTCTAAGGGACATTTTGTTTAACTTCGGTGTCCCAAGGATAGTGGTAATCGATAACGAGCCATCACTCAACTCCAACTCTATTATGTTCATGATGAAGGACGAATTGGGAATCGAAGTCTATACTACACCACCATACAGAAGTCAAGCAAACGGACAAGTGGAGAGATTCCACTCCACACTGACGGAGATAATGCGCTGCATCAAAGAAAACGGCGGACACAGAAACTTCGAAGAGCTTCTGGAAAGATCGGTTTCGGAATACAACCACACCATTCATACAGTTACAGGGAAGAGACCGGTAGACCTGTTCTTTTGCAGAAACGTGACATTTACGCCAGAGGACATAGAAAGGACACGACAAAACAACTTGCAAAAACTCGCCCAGAAGCAAAGGAAGGACATCGAGCTCCACAACAAGAGTAAACACGAAATTAAGACGTACTTACCAGGACAGATAATTTATGTTAAGAAAAATAGAAGATTAGGTACTAAGCTAAGCAAACAGTATAGTAAGGAGATAGAGAAAATAGAAATAGTACAGTTATAACAGAGAAAGGTCAAGTCATACACAAGAGCAGAATACGAAACTAACGCGTTTTGACATATCTCATTTCAGACTGTTATTGGTGCGACTGTGCCTCGCTGAGGTAAGGATCCTTGACTATTCCAACGCACAACTAGTTACAGTAGAAAGAGGGACAGCCAAACTACAAACTGGAACATTTAGAATAATACACGAAATTGACATAGAATAATACAACTACATCCTGGAAGACATTGAATCCAGGGCACATATGGAAGAGCTCTCCAAAAATCCAAACTACCCATTCATATCCCTCCTTATATCCCAAATACGGACCCACCTAAATAATCTGAAAATAGAAAGTCGATCTAAACGATCCCTAAATTTCATTGGCAGTGCATGGAAATGGATTGCCGGAAATCCGGATCATGAAGATCATGAAATAGTCGTAAATAAATTAAATAATGTCCTCGAAAACAACAACAATCAAATCCTTATCAATAAGCTTACAATTGAAAAAATTAACGAAATTACGAACATTACAAATAACATTACTAAAGAATTGCAAAATGATAAAACAAGGGAGTAGAAGCATTCCTCAGATTGAAATATAAATTGGAAATTTTAAAAGAAGAAATAGTAAATATCGCCTATGCGATACATTGGGCGAAGGCCAATATACTCGTAGTAAACTCCTACATTATGTCAAACGAAGAAACAGATATCGTTAAGCAAATTTTTGATAAAGATGAAATTCCTTTTGTTAACCTAGATGAAGCTCTCGAATTTTCCAAGTAAAGATAGCAACAAACAGTAAAGTAATAATCTACATAGTAAACTTACCCACAGTGGGATCTCAAATTTGTAAATCAATAGAAGTAAGAGCGGTTAAGAAAGATAATAACATTAACAAAATTAAATTCCATTCATTACTAGATTGCAAAGAAACCCTGTACGGAATATTAAAACCCTGTAAAGAATACAATTCGCTCCAAATATGTGTTAGAAGTAGTGTATTAGAGATAAGTTGGGATAACTGTATAAATAGCTTGTTAAGAAGTCGCCCGCCGAACTGCACAGTAACCAACAGCCAGCACATCCCTGAAATAGAAGAGATAGCACCAGATATAATATTTTTAAACAATTTCGAAGGAGAGATCCAAATTGACGAAGAGCCCATACACCTAAACGGTACCTTTTTAATCCATTACGATAATGATACAGTAAAAATTAACGGAAACGAATTTTTCAACAAGGCCAGACTAACTAGCAATCCCCTGCCAGCTATACTTCAACCTTTTTCAAAAACCAGCAATACCGAAGAGATATTATCCTTACAAATGTTAAAACAGCTGAATCTGAACAATATAAAACAAATTGGCTATGCAGAGGCGGCAAGTCAAGTAAAGCACGCCATTAACATTAGCCTTATCACAATTCTATTAATCCTGAGCCTAATAATTGCGCTAAAAATATGGTCGAAGAAAAATACCGAACAAAAACCGACCATCGAATTAACCGAAACAGCAATAGAAGGACTTAACCAGATATTTGAAAAACCTAGGACCTCAAACGAGGACGTTTGAATTTCAGGGGGGGAGCTGTTAGCATGGCACATGCACAAAACTTGGTTCGACAACAAAATTCCTATGTGCAAGACGACACCCTGTTGCACATACCTGCATTCATGTATTTTATATGAAATACGAGAACTAATAAACAATTAGGAATGCAGGTGGGAACCAAGATTCAGCAAAACACCAAATCCAATTTCAGTAAACAAGTAGGAATGCGGCAATCGGTGGGAACCGCAACGTCAGCAAAATAACAAGCAGAACCAACAGCAGAAGCGGGGGGAGAGTAAGCTAGATTTAAGAAATAATCATTTTTGTAAGTTAGTTCTAATTCGGCATTCTTTCAATAAAGGAGCTGCACGCTCACCTAAAAATTATATTTTTTTCCGTTTCGTCACACAGAGTGACATAACTTATATAGTGAAAATCAATAAGATCGGGCAAATGTAACATATAGCCCCCATAAAACCGATTGTTCAGATATAAGGTTTTTTGACCAAAACTTCTGCAATTAAAAAGTTAGCAACGTAAAATTTTGCAACTCGAGTACTTTCTATTTATGTAGTGTATATAGTGAAAATCAACAAGATCGGGCAAATGTAACATATAGCCCCCATACAACCGATTGTTCCGATATAAGGTTTCTTGGCCAAAACTTCTGCAATTAAAAAGTTAGGAACGTAAAATTGTGCATCTCGAGTACTTTCTATTTATGTAGTGTATATAGTGAAAATCAAAAAGATCGGGCAAATGTAACATATAGCCCCCATACAACCGATTGTTCAGATATAAGGTTTTTTGGCCAAAACTTCTGCAATTAAAAAGTTAGGAACATAAAATTTTGCAACTTGAGTACTTTCAATTTATGTAGTGTGTAGAGGAAAATCAAGAAGATCGGGTAAATATAACATATAGCCCCATACAACCGGTTGTTCCGATATAAGGTTTTTTGGCCAATACTTCCGCATTTAAAAAGTTAGGAACGTAAAATATTGCACCTTTAGTACTTTCTACATATGTAATGTGTATTGTGTAAGTCAGTACAATTGAACACGTATAATATATAGCCTCCATACAATCGATTGTTCCGATAACTCGGATCCTATTATTTTGTAAGTTTTTTTAAATTATAACAAAGATGTGTAATGTGTATAGTAAATATAGTTAAATTGACACAGGCTGTACTGGGGATCGAACAGTGAAAATCGTGACGCTTATTCATGAAAGGTATATAGCCTTCGGCACAGCCGAAGACAGCTTTCCTTACTTGTTTTTTGGTTACTTTAATTATAAATTGTGGTTAAGGTTACTTGTCAAACCAGGTTTCTTGAATTTAGTCTTGTAAGCACGGTTGCCAGAAGCATATTCAAAAAAATTACCATCGTGTTGGACAAAATTTACCAAAAAGTTACCAAGCGGTTCTTAGCACAGTTTTATTGTTTTAACAAAGAAACTAACAAAAGAAGAAAAATCAATTCGTATGTTCATGCAGTTATACATAGATAATAATTATAAAACATGACTTAATTGGATACATTTGTTCTTATTTTAGAATTTCGGCATTGCACATTAGGCCGCTTTTTATTACGTTTAACTAATAAATCAATATGCTTTAAATGCAAGTTCTTTTTACATTAAAAAAAAGTAAATTTGTTCATTTCTCAAGTCTAGTTTTCATTAGGTCAAATTTTAACAAATTCTTTCGACTTTATCGAAATAAGCAACCAAAAACAAAGAAATGAAAAACAGCCTTTATACCCAGCCAGCAGAGCAACATACGGTTTACCGATCGTATATTTTTCCATCGTTTTTTGTACCCGAAAACGGTCCGGAAACTATACTGCAGGGCTGGATTTACTGTTTGATCGTTTTTTCACAATTTTTCGTATCCGAAAACGGTCGGGCAACTATAATGCTGGGCTGATTTTCTTTTGGTTAGTTTTTTCACAATTTTTCGTATCCGAAATCGGTCCGGAAACAATACTGATAAAAACAGTGATCCCAAAAACATCAGGAAATTATCTCAAAAAAATTACAAACCGTATCAGAAAACGTGTAAAAAACACAAAAAAGCATGATAGAATGCATATATTTTAGGAAGGTTTTTTGTACTTTTCCAGACATACGTTTCGTCCGCACAGTGGGGTTTTTGCCAGATTTTTTTCCATTTTCAGATGACTTTACGAAATTTTTGCTGGCTGGGTACTCACTTTAACCCCGGTTTAATTTTGGTACCATAATAGTTGTAATTTTTGGTTGAAATAAACAATTTTTTCGCAAATTTACTTCAAATGAAGTAATTCAAGTTTTTAACCAAATTTACAACACTCGAAAGTAAAAGTTGCCATATTTTTCGATTTTACTAACCTTTTACCCTCGTGAAGGGTGGACACCTTGCCGCGGTACGAGGGCTTAAGTCGATAGCCACAGGGCAACGCTGCCCTTGTGATCATAGCGCCGCCTCTCTGGCGCGACGACTAAGATCTTTCCCCTCCCAATCCAGGGTGTTATACGACCACGTGCCCATTGGACGTTTGCAGCCGGGATGCAAATCGTGGCTGTAATCGAACGGAGCCTCTCTGATACCGGGCCGCCTCGGAGAGTAACTATGGCCTTACCGCGGTATGGGGCTCTGCCGCGGCGGACGATACATTCCCCTTACTCTTCCTTTGACCCTAAACTGGCCTTGCCCGGCGAGAAGTCGTACGAACAACATGAAAGATAGTATCAAAAACCCTAAAACTAAAGATACAACAATTTATACTGCACAGCAGAGAAGGAAAATGCTGGAGCAAGCGAGAACGCAACGTCGGAGGACAAACTCCATTCCTTTATCAGCCGAGAGATCGACAGCGATGGCAACTACGAGTCGATTAGCTCTGGATAATAAGGGGACAAACCCCAAAGTAAGTACCGGTACAAACACGGTGAAGCCAACAACGGCTGATGCTAAAGCCCTAGTAAGTGCCGGTACAGAAACCAAGTCTTTAACGTCTGTGGCAGTGGCCTCACGACCTGGCCCCAGAGATCCAAATAAGGGAACGACCGCGATGGCAACTACGGGTCGAAATTTACCCCAAAAGACATCTCCCAGTCGCTCTGAGTACTTGGACAAAAGAGCGGCCGCGAGGATACTGAAGAAATACGAGGGTATTTCACAAGAGACGCTATCGCCGAATGCTAGGAAGACGGTGGAGATGGCTGAAGCTATCTTACCGAACTTCCAAAGCGATGACGCGCCAAAGAAGGTTAATGGAAATCCCTTCAAACGCCAGAGATCGGACGTGGATTTAAAACCTCACCCGAAGCGGCAGCAACACGCCCCCGTAATGGGTAAACTCAGCTTTGCTGAAGTGACTAAGGATAGGATCCTCATAGGCGTCATTGACCGAGGTAATGAAAGCTGGGCCATCCCTAGGGACCAGTGGCGGTACGTCCGGAACGCTATCGACATTATGGATGAGTCTCCGGGTGCCACTCCGATGGGTTATGATGCGGGATGGCCCCAGGGCCGAATCAAGGTATTCGCTTGCGAGGATGCACTGTACAAGGCAGCAGCTGCAAGACTAGGTGAGATCTACCAAGGGGCAAGAATCGAGGTTGTCGACTGGAAGGACATCCCGGCTCGGCCAAGGGTAAGAGCGTGGATTCCTGCTATCCCTGCTGAACCTGAGATAATTCTCAAGATGGTGAGGATCATGAACCCGTCTCTCCCGACGAAGGACTGGGGTGTCAATCTGGTCGAGGATGCGGTAGGGCCTGATAGGCAAGTGATCTTCACCTTGAATAAGGAGGCACTCGAGCCCCTTAAACGGAGAAACGGACGAGTGCACTACGGTATGGGTCAGATCGTGATTCACGTATACCGCGGCGATGCACAGCGCGCTGCTATTTCGGCTGCACCGGAGGACTCGGACGTCGCAATGCCGGAAGGGGAGTCGGAGATGTCCGACTCGGAAAGTATGGTATCTGCCACGTCAAATGGCGCAGGAGCAGTGGATAGCTCGGAGATGGGAGACAGCCTGCTGGACGGGGAAGACCCCAACGTCACAGTGATAGCAGCTAGTCCTGAGCGCACCAATGTTGACACTGCAACAGTTAGTAGGATCTCTGCCACGCCAAACCGTGGTCTGAACAAATCGTCGTTGAAAGATAAGCCTCCAGACGAGGTGGAACTCGACGATACGGCGGTGGCAGGGAAGTCTGAGCGCTCTCATGTTGGTGGTGATTCAGATAAACCTGCACAAATCTAAAGCAGCCTCGGCTGCTTTAATCAGTCGTCTCTCTAAAGGCGACGTAGATGTGGTCCTCATCCAAGAACCCTGGGTGAACAGCTCAAGGATTTGTGGTTTGGGGACTAAGGGTTTTAAGGTTATTCGAGCCAGCGAGGGGGGCAGGGTTAGAGCCTGTATTTTGGTTAAGTCTGAGCTGAATGCATTTCTCTTGCCCAACTATACCAATGGTGACGTTACAGCTGCCAGTTTAACAGTCGACAGTACCAGTCTGACGATGGCGTCGGTCTATATGCCCTACGATGCCGAAGAACCTCCGCCACAGAGGGAGGTAAAAGACCTGGTGGCAAATTTTTTCATGGGTCATCTTATTATCGGAACTGAAGCCAATGCTCATCACGTCCAGTGGGGAAGCTCCGATATCAATGCTAGAGGAGAGTCGTTGCTTGATTATTTGTTAACAACTAACCTGGTAGTTTTCAACGTGGGTAACGAACCTACGTTTATTACTAAAACCCGTAGGGAGGTCATAGATCTCACTATTTGCAGCGAAGGCGCTTATGAGTGGGTCAGAAAATGGCGCGTTCTCGATGAGCACTCATTCTCCGACCACCGGTACGTAGAAATAGTTCTAGACTTTTCTGTTGAGCAGCTACACAATGAAATACTATCTAGGGACTTACCAGCACTGCCCCCTCATCAGTAGGGGAGTTGGAGGATCTGGTAAAGACCTTTACAACGGCGCTCTCGAATGCCTTAGAGCAGTCTCGCCCAGTGCCAAAACCACGCGGTAAACATAAGCCGCATTGGTGGTCCTACGACCTGGACTCGCTCCGAAAATCATGTTGGACACAATTTAATAAGGCCAAGAGCCTTGGCACGAAGACTCAATGGCTCGAATATAAAGTTAAACTCAGGGCCTACAAAAAAGCTCTGAGGCAGGCGAAGAGAGTATCGTGGAGAAATTTCTGCAGTGGGGTCGAAAATGTCGACGATACAGCGAGACTTAGACGTGTGCTCTCAAAAACTCAAACAGCCACAAGCTATTTGCGCAAACCGGACGGATCCTGGACCAGCACGGAGAGGGAAACCCTAGAGCTGCTCTTGAATACGCACTTCCCAGGGAACTTGCATGAGGAACCCGTAGCACCTACAACAAACCTGGCTGTATACATACCCATCACGGAGGAAAAGTTAGGTGGGCGGTTAAAAGCTTCGAACCGTTCAAGGCTGCCGGGCCAGACGGGATTATTCCCGCACAACTCATAAACACGCTGGAGACATCAGCCAAATGGCTGGTATTTCTCTATACAGCCTGCCTTTCTCTTAGCTACATTCCGTGCTCCTGGAGAAGTGCCACGGTAGTGTTCATTCCTAAGGCGGGGAAGGCGTCTCATTACGAGCCCAAGGACTACAGGCCGATCAGTCTCTCATCCTTTATGCTCAAAACCTTCGAGAGGATAATAAATGACTACCTCTCCTCTACTATTGATAGCAACCTGATCTGTAGCTATCAGCATGCATACACCAAAGGGAAATCTACAGAAACTGCGCTTCACAGCCTAGTTTCTGTTATTGAAAAATCGCTGTATGAGAAGGAGTACTGTCTTGCGGCCTTTTTAGATATTGAAGGAGCCTTCAACAACATAAGCCCTGATGCTATAAACACCGCTTTAACAAGTCTGGGCATAAGCAGGTCTCTTATTGGACTTATTGATCAACTACTAAAGGGTAGACGAATAGTTTTATCAAATGGATCTACACTGCAATCATTCGACCAATCATGCTCTATGGAGTTGTGCGACCATAACAGTCGGAGATAGCGGTTTTAAAATCAACATTCCCAGCAGGGAAGAATGGGAGAGCCACTCATGGCGGCACTTCCCATTATACTGATGGCTCGAAGTTAGACGGCAGAGTTGGAGGAGGGGTTTATTCAAAGGATCTGAACCTTGAGCTCTCCTTCAGGCTACCTGATCACTGGAGTGTCTTCCAGGCTGAAGTTTCAGCAATCATGGACGCCGCGGCTTGGATAGGCCAACACACTATCGGACAGGACATATTTATATTCAGCGACAGCCAGGCGGCCATCAAATCCCTTGGCTCTTATTCGCTCAACTCTGAACTGACGCTCAGCTGTCGTCGATCTCTACAAGAGATGGCCCAACAGAATCGCGTGAACCTCACATGGGTCCCGGGGCATAGGGACATTGAGGGAAATTGTAGGGCAGACGAACTTGCGAGGCAGGGCACGACCAAGCAGGTTCTTCGGGATAAAGACCGCTTAGGTATGCCGTTTGCCACATGCAAGCTTATGCTGAAAGAGTACACACTCCGCCAAGCCAACGAAAGATGGCTGCAATCTCCAGGATGCTGGATATCCAAAGAAACCTGGCCGAAATGGGATCATAAAAGATCAAGACAAATTTATGCCCTAAGGCGAAGAGAAATCTCCATATTAATAGGAGTATCAACTGGGCACTGCCTCATTGGTAGGCACGCAGAAAGACTAGGTGTGCCCTACCGACGATGCTGTAGGAGTTGTAAGGATGATGAGGAGGAGGAAACGGTGGAGCACCTCATCTGCAACTGCCCGGATTTAAGTGGCGCGAGAATGCGCTTTTTGGGAGTTCCCTTCCTGGTTAGCCTACGCCAGGTCACGGAGCATGACATAAAGGACCTGATGGCCTTCATCAAGTCGAGGAGGAGTAACGGTGTCGGTATAGGAACGCCAGTCCTGGGATTCTGCAATGTGGAGAATTTCGTTAATACCGGGATTTTCCATACGGCAGGGTCCCGGAACTTTTTCAAATTGATTTTTTGTAGATTTTCATCTTTGTTGGTTTTGGAAATAATTCCGGTTGTTTGACGTATGTCGATTATTTATTCATTTCAAAGTATATGTTTTGAACTGGAGTGTAATGGGGTGTGGCTGCTGTGCGACCTTGCCCAATCCCGATTCTTGCGTCCTCGTTCGTACACTCTGGGCAACGTGAGTTATCTAGGCTCGCGGCAGAAAGAGAGGGAGCCCCGGTGGGGCCACTCTGACATACTTGGTTCAAGGGCTCACCGAGGTCTTTTGCGTAGCGTCTGTTCACCATGAGGTGCGGCTTCAAGCGAGCGTCTGTCTTGAAGCAAGCCGCTCGCTATATAAATGTGTAAATATTTTCCAAAAACCCCAAAACGTGTTGTGCGCTGGGCTTGGGACCCGCCATGTAAAAAAACTTAATTCCAATAAAAACTAATGTACCAAAGCCTCGGATGAGAACCCCCTTTAATGTTGACGACCCGGCAAAACGAATAAGGAATAATGATTTGGATATTAGGGCATGTACCGGGAATGTCCGGACCCTTTCAAGGGACGGTACCGCTGCCCTCGTAGGTGCAAAGGCCGACATCACCGCCCTGCAGGAAATGCGATGGACGGGGCAAGGAAAGACGACCATCGGTCCTTGTGACGTATACTATAGTGGCCAGGCACGCGGCAAAGCGCGTGGTGTAGGATTCGTGGTGGGGAAGAGACTTCGCCGCCAAGTATTAGCGTTCACTCCTGTGGACGAGCGTCTCGCTGCGATCCGCATCAAGGCGAGGTTTTTCAACATAACATTTATCTGCGCCTATGCGCCGACTGAGGAGACGGACGACGCAGAGAAGGACTCCTTCTACGATAAACTTCAACAAACTTATGATCGCTGCCCCCAGCATGATATCAAAATCGTGCTCGGCGACTTTAATGCCAAGGTGGGCAAGGAAGGAGTCTTTGGTCCTACAGTTGGAAAATTCAGTCTCCACGATATAACATCCCCCAACGGCACTAGGTCGATTGACTTCGCCGCTGCTCGCAATATGGTCATCAGTAGTACCAGGTTCCAGCATAAGCGAATACACCAAGCCACATGGCTGTCCCCTGATCAAAGAACTAGAAACCAGATTGATCATGTCATGATCATGTCAGCTCCACCGTTCTGGACGTGCGTACCCTACGTGGTCCCAATATCGACTCAGACCATTATCTTGTTGCAGCCAAGATACGCACACGCCTCTGTGCAGCGAAGAAAGTGCGCACAGTAACGGAAGGAAAGTTTGACGTCGAGAAGCTGCGCATGACACAGACAGCTGATAATTTCTCCACTCGACTCTCACACCTGCTATCAGAGGGAAATCCTCGACGTAACGATGTAACCGAGCAATGGAAGCATATCTCTCACTCATTGCGTACCGCCGCTGAGGCCACTATAGGGTTTCAGCGAGCCCGCAAGAACAACTGGTACGATGAAACAGGGAGACGTTGCGAACGGGCGCAACCCGCAGTATATGGCAACGCTATAGTGAGGCGAGGAAGGAAGAGACGCGCCTTTTCAGAAAAAAGAAACGTGAAGCCGAAAGGCGTGAGTGTGAGGAGCTTGAGATGCTGGCTGACAGGAATGATGCTCGAAAATTCTATGAAAAGATCCGGCGGATGACGGAAGGTTTAAAGACCGGGGCAAGTTCCTGTAAGGACAATAATGGCGACCTGGTAACCGACGTACAGAATGTACTTAAATTATGGAGGGAGCACTTCTCCTCACTGCTAAATTGCGAGGGAGACGTCGAACCCGATACCCCAATCCGTGACGATGGAAAAGTCGTCCCACCACCTGACTATGATGAAGTGAGGATAGCTATATCCCGGCTCAAAAACAACAAATCGCCTGGGAAAGACGGACTATCCGCCGAGCTGTTCAAACACGGAAGCGAAGAGCTGGTAAAAAGCATGTATCAGCTCTTATGCAGAATATGGTCAGATGAGTGCATGCCTCCAGATTGGAATTTAAGTGTGCTCTGCCCAATCCACAAGAAAGGCGATCCCGCTAACCCCACCAACTACCGCGGAATCAGTCTTCTTAATATCGCATATAAGGTTCTTTCTAGCGTATTGTGTGAAAGACTGAAGCCCATCGTAGACAAACTGATTGGACCTTATCAGTGTGGCTTTAGACCTGGTAAGTCTACCATCGACCAGATTTTCACGATACGCAAAATCCTGGAGAAGACCCATGATAAAAGAATCGACACTCACCATCTCTTTGTCGATTTTAAAGCCGCTTTTGACAGCGCAAAAAGGAGTTGCCTGTATGCCGCCATGTCTGAATTTAACTTCCCTGCAAAGCTTATACGGCTTTGCCAAATGACGTTGAGCAAAACCAACAGCTCAGTCAGAATCGGGAAGGACATCTCTGAGCCATTTGAAACCAAACGAGGCTTCAGACAGGGCGACTCCCTTTCGTGCGATTTCTTTAACCTGATGCTGGAGAAGATAATTCGAGCAGCAGAGCTAAACCGCAATGGCACAATCTTTTACAAGAGCGTGCAATTGCTGGCGTATGCCGATGATATTGATATCATTGGCCTTAACAGCCGCGCCGTAAGCGCTGCTTTCTCTGGGTTGGATAAGGAAGCGAAAAGTGGGTCTTGCGGTGAACGAGGATAAGACGAAGTATCTGCTGTCATCAAAGAAAGAATCGGCGCACCTGCGCCTTGGCAGCCAAGTCACCGTTGATAGCTACAAGTTTGAAACGGTGAGAGACTTCGTCTATTTGGGAACCAGCATTAACACCGAAAATAATATCAGTCAAGAAATCCAACGGAGAATTACCCTTGCCAACAAGTGTTAATTTGGACTAAGTAGGCAATTGAGAAGTAAACTCCTCTCTCGCCAAACAAAGATCACGCTCTATAAGTCTCTCATCATACCAGTCCTGATGTACGGCTCGGAATCATGGACAGTGTCAAGAGAAGATGAGATGGCCCTTGGAGTATTTGAGAGAAAAGTTCTCCGGAAGATTTATGGTCCTTCCCGTGATGCCAACGGCGAGTATCGAAGGAAATTTAACGATGAGCTGTACGAGCTTTACGCAGACCTGACTATAGTTCAGCGGATTAAAGCCCAAAGGCTCCGCTGGCTGGGTCATGTTATGCGAATGGACAAAGAAGCACCAGCACAGAAAGTTTTCCTATCGACACCCGAATTCGGCAGCAGAGGAAGGGAGAGACCTCGACTGAGATGGAAACAACAGGTGGAGGATGACTTGAACTCCCTTGGGGTTTCCAATTGGCGTCAGTTATCGCTAAAAAGGAATGACTGGCGTGCTTTGATACGAAACGGCCAAAATCGCCTAGGCGGCTAAGCGTCGTTATGACGCAAGCCAAGATTAGGGTCCCGGAACTGACTTTCCTAGTGTTGGTGGTATCACAACGGGCCTTTTAGTACTGGCCTAGGTGCGCCTCTGCGGCAGCCACTTGAACGTAACCTAACCTAACCTTTTCGATTAAAATTACATACACAAAATGTTATTTGATCGCTCATTCGAAAAATTACAATTCGCAGGATGTAATTTCACTACTCCGAATTTTACCTAATGAAAACCAGGCTTAAACCTTGCATAATTCAACAATGCATCTTCATTTGCTTGTGCACATTCACGATGAAAAGTCAGATCATCAATCAACATTTGCATAATAAATTTTTTTTAACCCAAACTATGTCTTAAAAAAAGTGACCAAACGCAAATTAAAGTTACCAAGTTACCAAAGGCGAAAAAGGTTACCACATTTGGTAACTAAATACCAGGTTTGGCAACCGTGCTTGTAAGTTGTATTATAATATGAGTTCTTTGAAGCACAAGTTGTGTTACTCCAAATAAATTGATTTCAGGTTTAAAAAATTATCAATGTGTTGCGGTATGGCCGTGAATGGGGTAAAGTGCTACACATCTACAAATCATGTATAGGCATAACGATTCTTATGCAAGTAAGTTGATTTCAGAATTTAAAAAACATAGCCGCTAATGGGTTTATATAATAGGTTAGGTTCAAGTGGCTGCCGCAGAGGCACACCTAGGCCAGTAACACTAGGAAAGTCAGTTCCGTGACCCTGCCATATGGAAAATCCCGGTATTATTAGATTTCTCCACATAGCAGAATCCCGGGACTAACGTTCCTATACCGACACCGTTACTCCTCCTCGAACTATTTGACTGAATGAGGCCCATCAGGTCCTTTATGTCCACCTCCGTGACCTGCCGTAGGCTAACCAGGAAGGGAACTCCCAAAAAGCGCATTTCCGCGCCACTTAAAGCCGGGCAGTTGCAGATGAGGTGCTCCACCGTCTCCTCCTCCTGATCATCCTTACAACTCCTACAGCATCGTAGGTAGCGCACACCTAGCCTTTCTGCGTGCCTACCAATGAGGAAGTGCCCAGTTAATACGCCTATTAATATGGAGATTTCTCTCCTCCTTAGGGCATAAATTTGTCTTGATCTTTTATGATCCCATTTCTGCCAGGTTTCTTTGGATATCCGGCATCCTGGAGATTGCAGCCATCTTTCGTTGGCTTGGCGGAGTGTGAACTTGCATATGGCAAACGGCATACCTAAGCGCCCTTTATCCCGAAGAACCTGCTTGGTCATGCCCTTCCCCGCAAGTTCGTCTGCCCTACAATTTCCCTCAATGTCCCTATGCT
Organism: Campiglossa producta; assembly: GCA_964058755.1. NCBI lineage: Eukaryota > Metazoa > Arthropoda > Insecta > Diptera > Tephritidae > Campiglossa > Campiglossa producta. Next base: position 93,770 of record CAXKVI010000018.1, on the reverse strand, counting down.
CCGGGACCCATGTAAGCTTCACGCGATTCTGTTGGGCCATCTCTTGTAGAGATCGACGACAGCTGAGAGTCAGTTCAGAGTTGAACGAGTAAGAGCCAAGGGATTTGATGGCCGCTTGGCTGTCGCTGAAAATAAAAATGTCCTGTCTGATAGTGTGTTGGCCTATCCAAGCCGCGGCATCCATAATTGCTGAAACTTCAGCCTGGAACACACTGCAGTGATCAGGTAGTCTGAAGGAGAGCTCAAGGTTCAGATCCTTTGAATAAACCCCTCCTCCAACTCTGCCATTCGAGCCATCAGTATAAATGGAAGTGCCGTCATGAGTGGCGGGACCCCGAGCCGTGCTCTCCCATTCTTCCCTGCTGGGATTGTTTATTTTAAAACCGCTATCTCCGCCTGTTGTGGTCGCACAACGATCTGTGCTCAGCGGAAGAAAGCTATAGGATCCCAAAATACTGGCGTGTCCAGTAGGGCTTGCGCCCCAGTCGGACGTTTCCCTTAGGCGCAGAGCGGATGCTGCTGCTACCCGGTGCCCTTCCAGATGGAGTGGCAAAATGCCAAGAATGGCCTGGAGTGCTTCATTGGGCGTTGTTCTTAACGCACCGCTTATACAGATCATGCAAGATCTGTGTACTTTACTAACAGATTAAGGTTTGTTGCCTTTCGCCTGCCTCAGAGCTTTTTTGTAGGCCTTAAGTTTAACTTTATATTCGAGCCATTGAGTCTCCGTCCCAAGGCTCCTGGCCTTATTAAGTTGTGTCCTACATGATTTGCGGAGCGAGTCCAGATCGTAGGACCACCAATGCGGCCTATGTTTACCGCGTGGCTTTGGCACTGGGCAATCCTGCTCTAGGGCATTGGAGAGCGCTGTTGTAAAGGTCTTTACCAGATCCTCTAACTCCCCTACTGATGAGGGGACTTGTGGGGCAGTGCTGGTAAGTCCCTAGATAGTATTTCATTGTGTAGATGCCAGTTAGTATTACGTGGGTTGCGTTTCATAACCGGCTGCTCAACAGAAAAGTCTAGAACTAATTCTACGTACCGGTGGTCGGCGAATGAGTGCTCATCGAGAACACGCCATTTTCTGACCCTCTCATAAGCGCCTTCGCTGCAAATAGTGAGATCTATGATATCGGAGCTCCCGCACTGGACGTGATGAGCATTGGCGTCAGTTCCGATAATAAGATGACCCATGGAAAAATTTGCCACCAGGTCTTTTACCTCCCTCTGTGGCGGAGGATCTTCAGCGTCGTAGGGCATATAGACCGACGCCATCGTCAGGCTGGTACTTTCGACTTATAAACTGGCAGCTGTAACGTCACCATTGGTATAGTTGGGAAAGAGAAAGGCGTCAGCTCAGACTTAACCAAAATACAGGCTCTAACCCTGCCCCCCTCGCTGGCTCGGATAAGCTTAAAACCCTTAGTCCCCAAACCGCAAACCCTTGAGCTGTTGACCCAGGGTTCTTGGATGAGGACCACATCTACGTCGCCTTTAGATAGACGACTGATTAGAGCAGCCGAGGCTGCTTTAGATTTGTGCAGGTTTATCTGAATCACCACCAACATGAGAGCGCTCAGACTTCTCTGCCACCGCCGTATCGTCGAGTTCCACCTCGTCTGGAGGCTTATCTTTCAACGACGATTTGTTCAGACCACGATTTGGCTGGGCAGAAACCCTACTAACTGTGGCAGTATCAACATTGGTGCGCTCAGAACCAGCTGCTATCACTGTGACGTTGAGGTCTTCCCCGTTCAGCAGGCTGTCTCCCATCTCCGAGCTGTTCACTGCTCCTTCGTTCCTGCAGTTGGACGTGGCAGATACCATACTTTCCGATTCGGACATCTCCGACTCCTCTACCGGCACTGCGATGTCTAAGTCCTCCGGTGCAGCCGAAATAGCAGCGCGCTGTGCATCTCCGCGGTATACGTGGATCACGATCTGACCCATACCATAGTGCACTCGTCCATTGCACCGTTTCAGGGGCTCGAGTGCCTCCTTATTCAAGGTGAAGACCACTTGCCTATCAGGCCCTACCGCATCCTCGACCAGATTGACACTCCAGTCCTGCGTCGGGAGAGACGGGTTCATGATCCTCAGCATCCTGAGAATTCTCTCAGGTTCAGCAGGGATAGCAGGAATCCACGCTCCACGCCGAGCCGAGATGTCCTTCCAGTCGACAACCCCGATTCTAGCCCCTTGGTAGATCTCACCCAGTCTTGCAGCTGCTGCCTTGTACAGTGCAACAGTTTTTGCATCCTCGCAAGCGAATACCTTGATTCGGCCCTGGGGCCATCCCGCATCAGAACCCATCGGCGTGGCACCCGGAGACTCATCCATAATGTCGAGAAGGGCATTACCGAGAGCGTTCCGGACGTACCGCCACTGGTCCCTAGAGATGTAGTAGTAACGGGTACCTTGCGTTACCTCGGTCAATGACGCCTATGAGGATCCTGTCCTTAGTCACTTCAGCAAAGCTGAGTTTAGCCACTACGGGGGCGTTCTGCTGCCGCTTCGGGTGAGGTTTTAAATCCACGTCCGATCTCTGGCTTTTGAAGGGATTTCCATTCACCTTCCTTGGCGCGTGATTGCTTTGGAAGTTCGGTAAGATAGCTTCAGCCATCTCTTCAGCGACTGGGAGATGTCTTTTGGGGTGAATTTCGACCTGTAGTTGCCATCGCGGTCGTTCCCTTATTTGGATCTCTGGGGCCAGGTCGTGAGACCACTGCCACAGACGTTAAAGACTTGGTTTCGGTACCAGCACTTACTGGGGGTTTAGCGTCAGCCGTTGTTGGCTTCATTGTGTTTGTACCGGTACTTACTTTAGAGATTGCCCCCTTATTATCCAGAGCTAATCGACCCGTAGTTGCCATCGATGCCGATCTCTCGGCTGATAAAGAAATGGAGTTTGTCCTCCGACGTTGCGTTCTCGCTTGCTCCAACATTTTCCTCCAAATGGGCACGTGGTCGCATAACAACCTGGATTGGGAGGGGAAGATCTTAGTCGTCGCGCCAGAGATCACAAGAGCAGCGTAGCCCTGTGGCTATCGACTTAAGCCCTCGTACCGCGGCAAGGTGTCCACCCTTCACTAGGGGTTGATATAATACACATTGGCTATTTTTATACAGACATACTAATTGTTATTTAAATAATTTGGTTACAGATCTTTAAAAAAAATTGGTCACCAATGGGTTAATTCATGACCGTTAATGGGTTAAGATTCCAAAGATTACTCGTTTTAGTGTAGATACAACTAATATTATGTAAATATTTTGATCTAAGAATTAAGTGGGTCAAAAGTGGGTTAATGATTGACATTTACTATTTTAGTATCGATATTCCGATTCTGATTCAAAATTAAATCCGAAACTAAAATAAACAAGTAAGGAAGTCTAAGTTCGGGTAAGCCGAACATTAAATACCCAGTGTATGGAAACAATAGTAGTACCTATAAGTTATATATTTTCTATATATAATTTGGGAAAAACGAACTCAATAAATTTATTAGTTAGTTTATAAAATTAATATTTATTTATGCTACGGTATAACATATATGTACATTGTTCGTGTGCCCTCAAAATGTTACTTATAGTTGAATGCATGTCTTACTTCTAATATACTTACGCCCAATTTGTGACAAAGTTTTAAATTGAAAAAAATACATTTGGGCCAGTTTTTCGAAATTCAAATTATTTTCAAAGTTATAGCTATCACCACTTTTCGAAATTCCTTACTTTTTGATGTAAATAACTTCCGCTCCCTTAAATTGCCAAAAAAAATTTTTTTGCTTATAGTTACTAATGCAATGCCCAACAACATCATACAAAAGCGCCATCTCGCCACGATGGAGAAGTTAAAAATTGCGAATAATGTTTGCAAAAAAATTTTTTTTGCAAAAATTGGAAATGTCCTTTTGTAGAAGATACCATCTTTTATATATATTTAAAAAATTAGCAAAATCGGTTTAACCAATCGTGAGAAAATCATCAAAAAGTGAGGAATTTCGAAAACTGTAGATAGATATAACTTTCAAAATAATTCGAATTTTGAAAAATTTTATACGTATTTTAGTTTAATCGTTCTGAGCCATACTACCCACTTTCAATAAAAATACATGGCCGTCGAAAAAATTATAGGTGGCTCACTTAACAAAATTAACTCATCTTTTAAGACTCGTTAATAGTAGACAATTCCTTACAAATTTAACTACCAAATTATACTATAATTATACTATTTTACCTTACCGAATTATGTCAATTTATGTGAATTTCGAAATTTTCCATATTGAAAGTGGACGTGATTGGGAAGCGATTTCGTTTAATTTCAACAGGTATACTTCCTATAACTCTAGTATACCTTGTGCCGAATTTCACGATTCTACCATAATCAGTTTAAAACTAACGATCAGTCTTTTGGGTGATTTTCTAAATTTTCGATATCGAGAGTAGCCGTGGTTGGACGGGGATTTTATCCAATTTCATCACGTATACTCCCAACAGTACTAGTATGATTTGTGCCAAATTTCATCGTTCTACCATAATTTGCTTAAAAGTTACGACCTGTCGAATTTTCAAAAATGCCTCCCTCGGAAGTGGGCGGTACCACTCCCAGTTTTTAAAATTTAACAGAAAATCATAATAGAATGATAAGAGAGATTCACCTATGAAATTATATCCCTCGTGAAGGGTGGATACCTTGCCGCGGTACGAGGGCTTAAGTCGATAGCCACAGGGCTACACTGCCCTTGTGATCATAGCTCCGTACGGCACTTCATCACGAGAGCAGCCTAGCCTCTCTGGCGCGACGACAAAGATCTTCCCCCTCCCAATCCAGGGTGTTATGCGAAACCGTGCCCATTGGACGTTTGCAGCCGGGAGGCAAATCGTGGCTGTATTTGAACGGAGCCTCTCTGACACCGGGTCGCCTCAGAGAGTAAGCATGGCCTTACCGCGGTATGGGGCGGACGACACATTTTCCCCTACTCTTCCCTTGACCCTAAGCTGGCCTTGTCCGGCGATGGGTCGTACGAACAAGATGAACTCGAATAACCTGAATAAAAACGAAAAATCTAAAAAACAAACAACGCCAAATTTCAATCCTCAGCAAAGGAGAGCTATGGAGGAGCAGGCGAGGAAGCAACAACAACGCCGGAGGACAACCTCCGTTCCACAATCAAGGGGGGGATCGACAGCGATGGCAACTACGAGTCGGTCAACCAACCCTCTATCGAATAAGATTGACTTGATGGGAGCTAGCACCAGTGCGGTTGCCAACGCAGCTAAGCGGACAACGGCGGATGCTAAACTCCCATCAACCGCTGATAAAAAAAAAAACCAGTATCTTTACGTCTGTGGCAGCGGTCTCACGACCTGGCCTCGGAGTTTCGAAGGAGAAGGAAGCTGCAACTGAGATGTCGGCAAGGAGAGCGACCGCGATGGCAACTACGGGTCCGCACTCCCGGGAGACATCTCCCCGCCGCTTCACATACCACGAGAAAAGATTGGCTGCAAAGATCCTGAAGAGGTATGAAGGGGTACCGCAGGAATCACTGTCGCCGAATTCCAGTAAATCGGTAGAGCTAGCGAAAGCTGTGATACCGGATTTCCAAAATTCTTACATGCCAAAGAGGTTAAAAGTTAACCCTTTCAAGCGCCAGAGATCGGATCTGGAGTTAATTCCCCCTCCCAAGCGGCATCAGAATACCTCTGGAGCGGGCAAACTAAGCTTTGCTGAGGTAACCAAGGACAGGATCCTTATAGGCGTCCTTGACCGAGGCAATGACCGTCTGGCCATCCCCAAGGACCGGTGGTGTTACGTGCGAAATGAACTCGGCAACATTCTTCTCAACGTTGCTCCGGAGTTTCCGGGTAGTTCGGCGCGAGTAACGGATGCGGGTTGGCACCAGGGTCAGATTAAATTACTCGCATGCGAGGATGCAAAAACCGTAGCACTGTATAAGGCAGCAGCTGCTAAACTGGGTCAAGTCTACAAGGGCGCAAAGATAGAGGTCGTCGACTGGAAGGACATTCCAGCTCGTCCAAGGGCAAGGGCGTGGATTCCGGCCATCCCTGACGAACCCGAGAGAATACTCGGGATGCTACGGGTAATGAATCCGTCCTCCCAACGCATGACTGGAGTGTCAATCTGGTCGGGGTTGCGGTAGGGCCCGACAGACAGGTGGTGTTCACCATGAATAAAGAGTTAATCTAGCCCCTCAAAAGGTGCAATGGCCTAGTACACTACAGCGTAGGCCAGATCGTTATCCACGTATATCGTGGTGATGCTCAGCGCGCTGCCTTCTCGGCTGCTCCGGGGGAACCGGAAAACGAATTACCAGAAGAGGAAGCGGAGGATTCCGATGCGGAAAGCATGTTATCCGCCACGTCCCTTGGCGATAGTGCTGTGAACAACTCGGAGATGGAGGACAGCCTATAGGACGAGGAAGCCCTCGACGTCACGGTGGTAGCAGCCAAAACTGAGCGATTAACATCTAACGCTACAGGCAGCAGGACTCCTGCAACGCCATATCGGGCAGTTAATCGGAACAACTCGTCGTTGATAGGCAACCTCCGGGATGCGGCAAACCTCGACGATATGGGGACGGCAGGGAAGTCTGTGCGCTCTCATGTTGGTGGTGCTTCAGATTAATCTGCACAAATCTAAAGTAGCTTCGGCTGCTTTAAGTAGTCGTCTTTCTAAAGGCGACGTGGATGTGGTCCTCATCCAAGAACCCTGGGTCAATAGCTCGAGAATCTGCGGATTGGGGACTAAGGGCTTCAAGCTCATTCGAGCCAGCGAGGAGAGCAAAGTCAGAACGTGTATTTTGGTCAAGTCTGAGTTGAACTCCTTTCTCCTACCTAACTACACCAATGCTGATATTACCGCTATCAGTCTAACGGTCGACAGCACCCACCTGACGGTGGCGTCGGTCTATATGCCCTACGACGCCGAAGAACCCCCACCACAAACGGAGGTGAAAGACCTGGTGTCAAATTTCTGCACAGGTAATCTTATTATTGGAGCGGACGCTAATGCTCACCATGTCCAATGGGGGAGCTCCGATATCAATGCCAGTGGCGAGTCTCTGTTTGATTACCTCTTAACAACTAACCTGGTAATTTGCAACGTGGGTAATGAGCCTACTTTTATCACTAAGACCCGCAGGGAGGTCATAGACCTCACTATCTGTAGTGAAGGCGTTTATGAGTGGGTCAGAAAATGGCGGGTTCTGGAAGAACATTCATTCTCCGACCACCGTTACATAGAAATGGTTCTAGACTTTATTGTAGAACAACCTATCATGAAGCGCAATGCACGTAACACTAATTGGCAGTTACACAATGAAATATTAGACAGAGACCTGCCAGTACTGCCCTCACAAGCCCCCTCATCAGTAGAGGAGCTGGAGGATCTTGTTACTACATTTACATCGGCGCTCTCAAATGCTCTAGGACAGGCTTGTCCAGTGCCAAAACCACGCGGTAAACACAGGCCACATTGGTGGTCCTACGATTTGGACTCGCTCCGCAAATCATGCCGGGAACAATTTAACAAGGCCAAGACCCTCGGCTCTGAGCCTCACTGGCACGAATATAAAGCTAAACTAAGGGCCTACAAAAAAGCTGTGAGACAGGCGAAGAGGACCCCGTGGAGAAATTTCTGCACTGGCGTCGAAAAGGTCGACGATACAGCGAGACTTAGACGAGTCCTCTCGAAAAGTCAAACAGCCATCAGCTAATTGCGAAAACCTGACGGCTCCTGGACCAGCACGGAAGAGGAAACCCTTGAGCTGCTCTTGAATACAAATTTTCCGGGGAATCTGCATGACGCACCACTAGCATCTGCAACAAACCTGGCAGTAAATATACCCATCACTGAGGAAAGGGTAAGGTGGGCAGTTAAGAGCTTTGAACCGTATAAGGCTGCCGGGCCGGACGGGATTATCCCCGCGCAACTTATAAACACGTTGGAGACATCAGCTAAATGGCTGGTATTTCTCTTCACAGCCTGCCTGGCTCTCAACCACATTCCGGGCTCCTGGAGAAGCGCCACGGTAGTGTTTATCCCTAAGGCTGGGAAGGCATCCCACTACGAGCCAAAAGATTACAGACCGATCAGTCTCTCGTCCTTTGTACTCAAAACCTTTGAGAGGATACTAAATGACTACCTTTCAACGACTATTGATAGCAACCTTATCTCTAGCTATCAGCATGCATACACCAAGAGTAAATCAACAGAAACTGCTCTGCACAGCCTAGTATCTGTCATTGAGAAATAGTGGCATACGCAGACGATTTAGCTATTGCATTCAGAGGCAAGTTCCCACAAACTCTGTGTGACCTGATGCAAGTAGCACTGCGAGAAGTTTCGACGTGGTCCTCTCGCTTCGGACTTAGTATCAACCCGGGGAAAGTGGAACTTGTCCTCTTCACCAACCGGTACAAAATACCGCCACTAAGCCTACCAGAACTAGATGGCACGCGCCTGGGCTTGTCGGATAAGGCCAAGTTTCTAGGCATAGTTCTGGACAGGAAATTGAATTGGAAGGAGAATGTTCTTCAGCGCCAGAAGAAAGCTTGCATCGCTCTTTACACATGCAAAAGAGCCATTGGCAAAAAATGGGGGCTTAGCCCTAGAGTATGCAGTTGGATCTACTCGGCCATCATTCGCCCAATCATGCTGTATGGAGTCGTCGTATGGTGGCCGGCACTGAGCAAGACAGCATACCTGAATCTGTTGCGGAAAGTCCATAGATCCAATATGATCTGTATAAGCGGTGCGCTAAGGACAACGCCCAACGAAGCCCTCCAGGCCATTCTGGACATTTTGCCACTTGATCTGGAAGGGTTTCGGTCAGCGGCGGCATCAGCTCTGCGCCTAAGAGAAACCTCCAGTTGGGGTGTGGGTACTATTGGACACTCCAGTATTCTGGAATCTTACAGCTTTCTCTCTCTAAGCACAGATCGTTGTGCGACCACTACAGTCGGGGATAGCTGTTTCAAAATAAACATTCCCAGCAGAGAAGACTGGGAGAGGACGGATTGGTGTCCCGAAACAAATGGTGGCACTTCCATATACACCGACGGCTCGAAGTTGGACGGCAGAGTTGGAGGAGGGGTTTATTCAAGGGATTTGGACCTTGAGCTCTCCTTCAGACTACCTGATTATTGTAGCGTCTTCCAGGCGGAAGTCTCGGCAATCCGGGTCGCCGCGGCCTGGTTAAGCAAACGTGTTATCGGAGAAGATATCACTATTTTCAGCGATAGCCAAGCGGCAATCAAATCCCTTGGCTCATACAGGTTCAACTCTGAACTGACGCTCAGCTGTCGTCAATATCTTCAGGAGGTGGCCCAACAGAACCGCGTAAACCTCAATCCATTTCCGGTATTAATTTTTTCGTTTGACGTCCGCCAGAGGACGCTTTCGCTCTTTTTTAGGGTTCTAAATCCTTTTTTTTTCGAAAATACCATATCGTCGGCTGAAGGAAGATCGCCCTATTTCAAAAAAGTTTTGAAAAACGCCCTATTTCAGAATTTTTTTCAACAACGCCCTATTTCAGAATTTGTTTGAAGAACGCCCTATTTCAAATTTTTTTTCAAAAACGCCCTATTTCAGAATTTGTTTGAAGAACGCCCTATTTCAGAATTTGGTTCAAAAACGCCCTATCTCAGAATTCGTTTGAAGAACGCCCTATCTCAGAATTTTTTTCAAAAACGCCCTATTTCAGAAGCCCATTTAGAAAAGCTATAACTCAAAAGTATTTACTATTTTAAATGTGTTTGGATGAGTTTATTAATTTATTAAATCATTGAATTATAAAATTCATGATAAGCTTCAGGAATTACTAGTTTTGTACACATTTCCTGCAAATCCTTCTTTTTATCGGCATCCAACTCCAGCCGACTATATAGTTGAGTGAGAGGATATTGTTTTAATACTGATTTTTTTGTGGGAATTAATATAGGTATTGCTTCTTCACCATACTCGTATTTAATAAAGGCTTTATTTTCTGCGGGAAGCACTGCGATTTCCCTCAAATTCATGATTTTTATTGATTTCCAGTTTTCGTCGTTTGCCAAAGGGCGAAAATCAAAAATTTCATTTTGTTGAACTTCGTGGACAATATACTTTGGTTCATTTTATTTTTTTATCATACCACAAGACATCTGACAATCTGATATAAATGATATTAAAATTAAAGTTTTCTAGACACAAAACCCAACTTATTAAGGCTGTTCAGGAAAAATTAGTGTCAAAGTACTTATATTTTTGAAGTTTATTGTCTAAATTTGCTACGAATGCTACGTTGCTATACCATTTGTAAAAAGATCCTGAACAGCCTCATTGTCTCCATCCGAGAACGTTGCTAAAAAATTAAAAAGTTCACATATCTTCACTTTGTAGCAGATTTAGGTCGATAAATCTAAAAACCGAAGTACATTATACTTCTATGCAAGTAAAAAGTAATTTCTAAAATGCATATTTACAATCCTTCATAGCCTTTTAAATTATAAAAACTTTATTCGAGTTAAAGGTTTTCTAAAAGCACATTTGAAATAGGGCGTTCTTTGAACGAATTCTGAGATAGGGCGTTTTTGAAACAAATTCTGAAATAGGGCGTTCTTCAAACAAATTCTGAAATAGGGCGTTTTTGAAAAAAAAATTGAAATAGGGCGTTTTTGAATCAAATTCTGAGATGGGGCGCTGTTGAAAAAAAATCTGAAATAGGGCGTTTTTGAAACAAATTCTGAAATAGGGCGTTCTTCAAAACTTTTTTGAAATAGGGCGATCTTCCATTCAGCCGACGATATGTTCCAGAAATTGATGAAATTTGACTTTCTTTAAAAGCAATTACAGTTACTAAACAGCTCAGCGTTGAAAATTAAGGGAAGGGGAGGTGAATTCAAGCAAAACTTGTATCGATATTATATCGTTTATGAAAATTTCTTTTATTTTAATTTGTTTTATGAATTTTACAAAACAAATTTTATTCATTCAAATTCAAATTTCACTCTTTATGTGAATCTGGGTGTTTTTAGGGTCGAGGAATCTATTTCTGGTATTCTTTTGACGTCCGCCAGAGGGCGCTTCCATCCATTTTTGGATTTTAACAATGTTCCCAAAATCTATGAAATTTGACTTTCCTATAATGCAATTTTTTTTTAAGTAAACTAACACCCTGATTCTGCGTTCCTGATGAATTATCAATCTTGATAAAATATCAAGAAAAATATGCTTGTACCCAAGAAAAGTGTTTTTGAATTTTTGCGGCAAAAACCAGTTGTATTTTATTCAATCGCGATGGTCACTGCCTGATTCTTAATAGACGGAGAGATGGCAACATAATGGCGAATGGAATATGCATATAACGAAAATATTTTGAAAAAAAAAAAAATAAATTTAACGTGGCTTGTTATAAAGATTAAATACCTGACATTATAATCCCATAAAATCGTGGAGAAATCGAAACTGTCTCAAAAAAATAACTTTTTTTTCGGAACAAAAGACCTTTACTTAGTCATTTTTCGGCCGATTTACAACTAGTTGGAAAGACAAAACAAATATCATTCAAACAAAGATATTTTATATTTGGCGTGGCTTGGTTCACTCACAGGTTTTTTAAGAGGGGACGGACTTCCCTAACACGCCTTTGTCTTCCAGTAGGCCTTATGGCGTCCGGGATGACGTCTAGTGATTTTTATGTTGTCAGCTCTCCGTCTATTAAGGATCAGGCAGTGAACATCGCGATTGGTTTTGAAGAAAATATTTTGAAATTAATTTGAATAAAATACAACTGGTTTTTCATTCAAAAACACTTTTTTTGGTACAAGCAAATTTTTCTTGATATTTTATCAAGATTGATAATTCATCAAGAACGCAGAATCAGGGTGTTAGTCTACTTAAAAAAAGAAATTGCATTATAGGAAAGCCAAATTTCATAGATTTTCGGAACATTGTTGTTGATTTTCGGAAAAAGGTGTTAAACTCCAAAAACAGAACGGAAGCGCCCTCTGGCGTCCGTCAAAAGAAAAAAACAATACCAGAAATTTGTAAAATTCATAAAACAAATTAAAATAAAAGAAATTTGCATAAACGATATAATATCGATACAAGTTTTGCTTGAATGCACCTCCCCTTCCCTTAATTTTCAACGCTGTGCTGTTAAGTAATTGTAATTGCTTTTAAAGAAAGTCAAATTTCATAAATTTCTGGAACATATGGTCGATTTTCGAAAAAAAAGGATTTGGAACCCTAAAAAAAACGAAAGCGCCCTCTGGCAGACGTCAAACGAAAAAATTAATACCACCCCCAGATGCACATAGAGAATGATTTTTGTTAGTTTTCAACGCACACTTGTTAAAAAGTGAATCAATTTTTGAAGAAAAAAAAATTTGATCGAAAAAACTGCTAGCTCGAAATTCATGTTGTGCAAAAATGCTTGAAATGTGAATTTTTTTGGGTTCATACAAATCGACCCGCCCTAATATATATATATGTAAGTGGCCCCAGTGTGCAACGGTACGAATCTGTTTAAAATTAATTGTCAGATGTGTCAGAAAGCAATGATTGTTTGCTTCTATTATATTCCCAACCGTGCCTAGAAATTGAAGATCGGAACAAAAATTAACCCTTATCATAATTATAGGACACCTCGTTCTGACATGTTCTAAGCCCTTATGTCATGTTACTTTAATTTTCATTTCTTGCTTATAGAATTCTAAATTGAAAACAGTAAAAGTCTCCGCTCTAAGAGTTTACTCTGATTTTTTAAAGTTAAAAAACTGTTTGGTAAAAGTACAAAATTTGTTCAAATATTTTGAATCAAAAAACCGAAAATGCCATTTCAATTCTAGTCTAACAAAGTGTATGTTTTAAGTATCTCAAAAATCTCCTTTAATTGTAGAAATAGTGCCAATTTCCATTTTCGAAATGGAAATAAGATCCGTTGACTTAATTTCTCTTTGTCATAATGTTTATTGACGTTATTTCCTAATCGAAATGGAAATAGCGTAAACATTGCTTATAGCATGTCAACTGACAATCACACGATGTTTAAGTTTAATGATGTGATCTTCAACATTACAAAAACCGTCGCATTTTATCATATGATTTCAATTTAAAATACTCAATGGTCCGAGCTTTTAATTGTAAATTTTTATTTAATAATCTGATATAAATTTAAAGTATTCAGGGGCATGACTTTCAAATTTATTTAAAATTTTTATTTTCTAGTATGATATTATTTTAAAATATTCAATGGCTTGACTTTCAAATTTTTTTTGTGAATCACATCATTAAACTTAAACAATGTTGGCGCTATTTCCATTTCAATTAGGAAATAAAATCAATGACTATATTGCCAAATTTCTGTTAACTTTACTTCTCTTTACAAAATAGAAATAGTTTCAAAAGACACTATTTCCGTTTGCGATGCGAAATAAAGTCAATTGACACTATTTCCATTGACCTTGGTACCTGTCACCGTATGTCGATCCTTTTTTTACGTTTTTTTATACCCAGTGTACTAGTACTATTACAAGGGTATATTAACTTTGTTCACATAACGGCTGTTTGTAACGGCACAAAATAATCGAGATAGATATAGAGTTCCATATATGAAAGTTCTTAGGATTAAAAGAGGAGTTGATTAAGCCATGTCCGTCCGTCTGTCCGTCCGTGTACACGATAACTTGAGTAAAAATTGAGATATTTGCATGAAATTTTGTACACAGGTTACTTTCTGGCCAAGGTAGGTTTCTATTGAAAATGGGCGAAATCGGATGATAACCACGCCCCCTTTTTCGATATCGAAAATTTCGAAAATCACACAAATTGACTTATCTCGGCAGCTGAAATGGCTAAAATGATATAATCTTATAGGTGAGTCCCCCTGGTCATTCTCTTATAATTTTTCCATAAATTTTTTTAAGTGGGCGTGGCACCGCCCACTTTTAAGGGAGGAGTTTTTGAAAATTTGACTGGTCGTAACTTTTAAACTGATTACGATAGAACGATGGAATTCGGCACAAAGCATACTAGTATCGTTGGGAGTATACCTGATGAAACTGGATAAAATCGCCCTTCAACCACGCCCACTTTCAATATCGAAAATTTCGAAAATCACACAAATTGACATATCTCGGCAGCTGAAATGACTAAAATGATATAATTTTATAGGTGAATCCCCCTGGTCATTCTCTTATGATTTTTCCATAAATTTTTTATAGTGGGCGTGGCACCGCCCACTTTTAAGGGAGGCGTTTTTGAAAATTTGACTGGTCGTAACTCTTAAACAGATTACGATAGAACGATGGAATTTGGTACAAAGCATACTAGTATCGTTGGGAGTATACCTGATGAAAGTGGATAAAATCGCCTTTCAACCACGCCCACTTTCGATATCGAAAATTTCGAAAATCACATAAATTGACATATCTCGGTAGCTGAAATGGCTAAAATGATATAATTTTATAGGTGAATCCCCTTGGTCATTCTCTTATGATTTTTCCATAAATTTTTTATAGTGGGCGTGGCACCGCCCACATTTAAGGGAGGCGTTTTTGAAAATTTGACTGGTCGTAACTCTTAAACAGATTACGATAGAACGATGGAATTTGGCACAAAGCATACTAGTATCGTTGGGAGTATACCTGATGAAAGTGGATAAAATCGCCCTTCAACCACGCCCACTTTCGATATCGAAAATTTCGAAAATCACACAAATTGACTTATCTCGGCAGCTGAAATGGCTAAAATGATATAATTTTATAGGTGAATCCCCTTGGTCATTCTCTTATGATTTTTCCATAAATTTTTTATAGTGGGCGTGGCACCGCCCACTTTTAAGGGAGGCGTTTTTGAAAATTTGAGTGGTCGTAACTCTTAAACAGATTACGATAGAACGATGGAATTTGGTACAAAGCATACTAGTATCGTTGGGAGTATACCTGATGAAAGTGGATAAAATCGCCCTTCAACCACGCCCACTTTCGATATCGAAAATTTCGAAAATCACATAAATAGACATATCTCGGTAGCTGAAATGGCTAAAATGATATAATTTTATAGGTGAATCCCCATGGTCATTATATAATGATTTTTTGATAAATTTTCTAAAGTGGGCGTGGCCCCGCCCACTTTTAAGGGAGGCATTTTTATACCAAGCGTACTAGTACAGGGGTATTATAATTTTGTCCACATAACTGTACTAAGTATGTACCCGCGCAAAATAATCAAGATCCATGTATGAAAGTTCTTAGGTTGAAAAGAGGAGTCTATTCAGGCATGTTCGTCCGTCTGTCCGTCCGTCCGTCCGTCTTTGTACACGATAACTTGAGTAAAAATTAAGATATTTGCATGAAATTTTATATACAGGTTACTTTTTGGCCCAAGTAGGTTGCTATTGAAAATGGGCGAAATCGAAAATTTCGAAAATCATACAAATTAATATAACTTGAGTAAAACTTGAGGAATTTGCATGAAATTTGGTATACAGATTACTCGGATTATAACCACGTCCCTTTTGTCGGTATCGAAAATTTTGAAAATCACATAAACTGACATATATCGGTAGCTGAAATTGATAAAATGATATAATGTCATAGGTGAATCTCTCTTATCATTCTTTTATGATTTTCTGTTAAATTTTAAAAAGTGGGCGTGGTACCGCCCACTTTCAAGGGAGGCATTTTTGAAAATGCGACTGGTCGTAACTTTTAAACAAATTATGGTAGAACGATGAAATTTGGCACAAATCATACTGGTACTGTTGGGAGTATACGTGATGAAATTGTATAAAATCCCCGTCTAACCACGGCTACTCTCGATATCGAAAATTTAGAAAATCACCTAAAAGACTGGTCGTAAGTTTTAAACTGATTACGGTAGAATCGTACAAGGGATACTAGAGTTATAGGAAGTATACCTGTTGAAATTAAACGAAATCGCTTCCCAATCACGTCCACTGTCAATATGGAAAATTTCGAAAATCACATAAATTGACATAATTCGGTAAGGTAAATAACTAAAATAGTATAATTATAGTATAATTTGGTAGTTAAATTTGTAAGGAATTGTCTACTACTAACGAGTCCTAAAAGATGAGTTAATTTTGTTAAGTGAGCCACCTATAATTTTTTCGACGGCCATGTATTTTATTGAAAGTGGGTAGTATGGCTCAGAACGATTATACAAAAATACGTATACAATTTTTCAAAATTCGAATTATTTTGAAAGTTATATCTATCAACAGTTTTCGAAATTCCTCACTTTTTGATGATTTTCTCACGATTGGTCAAACCTTTTGCTATTTTTTTAAATATATAGAAAAGATGGTATCTTCTACAAAAGGACATTTCCAATTTTTGCAAAAAATTTTTTTTTGCAAACATTATTCGCAATTTTTAACTTCTCCATCGTGGCGAGATGGCGCTTTTGTATGATGTTGTTGGGCATTGCATTAGTAACTATTAGCAAAAAAAAATTGTTTGGCACTTTAAGGGAGCGGAAGTTATTTACATCAAAAAGTAAGGAATTTTGAAAAGTGGTGATAGCTATAACTTTGAAAATAATTTGAATTTTGAAAAACTGACCCAAACGTATTTTTTTCAATTTAAAACTTTGTCACAAATTGGGCGTAAGTATATTAGAAGTAATAAATGAGGAGGTTCAAACCAAAACGCTATAAATGTATACTGATTCAGTGTATACTTATTGCGTTTTGGTTTGAAGCTCCTCAAATGTATTCAACTATAAGTAAGATTTTTAGGGCACACGAACAATGTACATATATGTTATACCGTAGCATGAATGAATATTAATTTTATAAACTAACTAATAAATTTATTGAGTTCGTTTTTCCCAAATTATAATATATATAGAAAATATATACCTTATAGATACTACTATTGTTTCCATACACTGGGTATTTAATGTTCGGCTTACCCGAACTTAGACTTCCTTACTTGTTTTTACAAGATTTGGCGTATTGTAAACATCTGGTCGATGGTAGATTTACCAGGTCTGAAGCCATACTGATAAAGTCCAATCAGTCGGTTTACGTCAGGCTTCAGTCTTTCGTACAATACGCTTGATAGAACCTTACAAGCGATACTCAAAAGGCTGATTCCACGATAGTTGGTGCAGTTTGCCGTATCGCCCTCCTTGTGGATTTGGCAGAGAACACTTAGATTCCATTCATCAGGCATGCATTCATCCAGCCATATTCTGCACAAGAGCAGGTGTATGCACCTTACCAGCTCCTCGCCGCCGCATATGAATAGCTCAGCTCCTCTTTATTGTTTTTTAGCCGTGATAATAATAATAATAATAATAATAATTCCCAACGGTTAACCCACTATCCCGCCCAACCGACACGAGGGGCGCATCCGCATGATGCACGGATTAAATTTGCCGAGTGTTTGAAAGGCGGAGGTTTGTTAAGTGTCGAGATCTAAAACTGGTCAGCTACAGAGAAACACTCATCAGCTAAGTTACAAAATAAATTTAAAACATATCGTCCCCCTTTTGCGTTTTTATCGTAAACGCCAAAAAGCAAATTTTACAGGAGAGCATTTTTTTGTTTGTTATCGCATGCGGTTAGATAATTAAGTAATATAACGAGCCTCTTATATTTTTTTCTTAAAAAAATTGGCAGTTTGCGAATAAATCGTACATTTGTCGATTACGACAATTTCGCTCTCAATGTTTTTTGAGTATGTTTGAAAATATGTCGCTTACGATAATATTAAAAAAGGGTTTTATATGACAATTTCCAGTAGTTTGTTCTACCCTTTTTATATTTTCAATGTATATATGCGTTTCATAGGTCCGGAACCTAGATTAACACAGGGAATACTTTTTCCCCAAAAAGTATACCAGAGACTGAGCTATTGGGAACAATTACTATTTATAATACGAAAGCTTGATGTTTTGTTGAAAATATAGTTCACAGAACCGTTGTTGAAGAGAGGAGAAAGTGTAAGTGCTCATTAAAATCAAAAAACTAAAATTTTTCTTACCGACCTAGGGACCCTCCAATTTTTCTACATCTAACAAAAGCGTAATCTATGCAAAATCTCAGCACGGTGGAAATTATGGAAAAAGGTGCTCAACGAGGTTTACTTTTCATAAATTTCTGTAAAAGATTTAATTTTAGAAATTTTTTGTTTGCTTTCTACCTGGTGGCAGATGTTCAGAGAGTACTAAGGTTATGGAGGGATCACTTCTCTGCCCTTTTAAACGGAAGAACAGAGCAACAATCTAAACACGGCTAAAAAACAATAAAGCGCGCGGATTCTAATGGCCTGCCCGCTGAGCTATTCAAATGCGGCGGCGAGGAGCTGCTAAGGTGCATGCACCAGCTCTTGTGCAGAATATGGTCAGATGAATGCATGCCTGCAGACTGGAATCTAAGTGTTCCCGCAAACTGCACCAACTATCGTGGAATCAGCCTATTGAATATCGCATATAAGGTCCTATCAAGCGTATTGTGCGAAAGTTTGAAGCCTGACTTAAACCGACTGATTGGACCTTATCAGTGTGGCTTCATACCTGGTAAATCTACCATCGACCAGATTTTTACAATACGCCAAATCTTGGAAAAAACCCGTGAGAAAAGGATCGACACACACCATCTCTTTGTTGATTTTAAAGCCGCCTTCTACAGCACGAAAAAGAGTTGCTTATATGCCGCTATGTCTGATTTTGGTTTCCCAGCAAAACTTATACGACTGTGCAAAATGACGCTGAGCAACACCACCAGCTCGGTCAGAATTGGGAAGGACCTCTCCGAACCGTTCGAAACTAGGCGAGGTTTCAGGCGCCACTGTTGGCAGGGACTTTGTATACCTGGGAAGCAGCATTAATTCCAACAACAGTGTAAGCCTGGAAATCCTTCGAAGGATAACTCATGCAAACAAATGCTACTTTTGGCTGAGTAGGCAATTGAGAAGTAAAGTCCTTTCTCGACGAACAAAAACAGTGGCTCCTTCTAGGTCATGTCATCCCTCCATCCATAAGGAAAGAGAAGATGGGTAATGAGAGGTGAGAGGCATCATATCCGTAGATCAACCATCAAGTTAGCACGCCATTACCTATGTGCATATTAGTCGCTCTTACGACCGGTATGCCTACCTCGGGCATATTCTAAAACCCTGACCCGCAGATAGGGTGATACTGCAATACGTGCCATGTCAAAAAAAATTAATTTTGGTTTTATTCGTGATAATGATACTTTACTTGATCCTCGACCCCCCTAAATATCTGTTTACCCATTAGCTAATCAGAAATCAGAATTCTACTGTAGAGCAATACCCGTGCAGTAAAAATCCGAAGAAACTACTCAGCAAACATACTAGTTCATTGACTAAAATTTTTGTAGCAAATGCATACCAGTTCATTGTTGATTAGCTTTAAACCATTCAATGCCAAACTACTCAGCGAGAATTCTAGTTCATTGACTATACATTTTGTGGTGTATTCATACTAGTTCATTTCTGATAACCCTTAAGACAGTCAATGCCAAACTACTCGGCAAACAATATAGTTCATTGACTGTACATTTTGTGGTGTATTCATACTACACCTTTTCCACCCAAAAATGAGAAAACGTTAATTAAAATGAGAAAACAAGAACTATAATGAGAACATATAAATTATAATGAGAAAAAGTAAAATGTATTGAGAAAATAGAACTTGTATTGAGAAAACATAAGTTGTAATGAGAATGCGTAAACTAGTAATGAGAAATCGTAAAATAGTAATGGGAAAATTTTCATTCAAATAAATGAATATTTTCCCATTTCTAATTTACGATTTCTCGTTACAAGTTTAAGAATTCTCATTACAAATAATGTTTTCTCATTACAATTTACTTTTTCTCATTATAATATTTATTTTCTTATTATCATTCTTGTTTTCTCATTTTAATTTACTTTTTCTCATTTTAGTTTATGTTTTCTCATTTTTGGGTGGAAAAGGTGTAGTTCATTTCTGATTAGCTTTAAACCAGTCAATTCCAAACTACTCAGCAACGTTATAGTTCTTCGACTATACATTTTGTGGCGTATTCAAACTAGTTCATTTTCGACTACCTTCAAACTAATCAATTCCAAACTACTCAGCAGACACCTAGCTCATTTACTATACATTTTATGGATGTTTTTATACTAGTTCATTGCGGATTACCCTTAAACCAATCAATGCCAATCTAATCAGAAAACATAATAGTATACAACTATAATTTGCAGGGCGAAATCATACTAGTCAGAAAAATCCTGGTTCGTACTAGTATGCAAGTATGTATGAATTTCGGGTTGAAATCATACTAAACCTTTTTCAGTTTATATTCAGAAAGTTTTCTAAATATCAATTGTAATTTTCTGAATGTCAATTAAATTTTCTGAATATCAAATGGAAATTCTGAATATGAATTGTAATTTTCTGAATATAAATTGTACTTTCTGAATATAAACCGAAAATGGTGTAGTCAGAAAAAGTCGAATCCATTTCATACTACATCTATTATATTAATAGGCTAACAAATTTTACATATAAATCATTGCCAAGCTTAAACCCATACTAAATATGCATAAATATTTATGAAATGCATATGGATTTGTTGGCATACCTCTAAGGCAGTGCACAATTATCTAATATATAACCAATACTGCTTCATTTATCTGTAATAAGCGAATGAAAATTTTTCATGCAACTTAAATTGGTTATCTGACAATCAATTTGTAAATAAAGCGATAGCCCAGTGGGAAGCGTTAGGGGGTAGTGGTCGAGCGGTTGATGGTTCGAGTACAGTTAGTTACACAGCTATAGGCCAACATTTTTTCTTTTGTGTCATTGAAAATTGTTTATATTTTTTATATATTTTTATATTTCTAATTTTGACTTTTTAATATTTTTATAAACAATATTTTTATGTTTGTGATCTCTATTTTCGAGAAGAAAAAAATTTGGTGCGAATATTTTTAGTTTACGGAAAGCCATGTGAAATAATAATTTTATATCATAAATATACATACATACCACCCATTATAGAAATGCTATAACCGCTTATACAATTTCTTTTTGTTTTTTTTTTTTGGTAAATATTTCAAAAAATTACCATTAATATAAGTCTGACTGATCTAATTTTTGAAGATGAAAGCTGCAATTTGCGATTTTTTTTTCAAATTCTATCGATTGAGATAGAGTTGCTAATAAATTCCTTATTTAAAGTATAAAAATCGACAAAATATTTTATGGATACTACGTTATTTTGAACTAAACCAAGTGATAAGCGGAAATCTTAAATTTTACTGAAGACAACAAATAATTTCTTTTCAAATGTATATATGTATTAACTTTTAAAAGGGCAGATTTGCAACCCGAGCCCCAAACAAGTCTAGACCAAATTGAATAGAATTTTTTTAAAAATCAATATACATTTTTTTTCTTTAAATCAAAAGAAAAATCCATATAAAGTGTCTTTTAAATATTGCTAAGCTATGGTTAAAGAAAAAAACTAGAAAACCCTCACACTTTTTTTGACCTAACCAGAATTTGTAATTTACCCCCACTAAAAAGTTTTAAAACCACGCCATGTATAATACATTTTTTTAAAATACAACCCATACTTCTCTAAATTGAATGTGTAACTATTTTCGTTCTCTCGCTCATTAATACTCTTTAATATTACACGAACTCATATTTCCAAATTTCCACCCCTTCAAAATAAACGTCAAGCCAATTTCATACTCATATGTATCTATTTATATACACATATACATATATGCGTAAACACTCCAATTCTCTCGCTCATTGAGTTCAAACAGTAGATTCGGCGTTGAACTCATATGTATATTGAAATGTTACACTCCAAATAGATGGCGTCGGCGCGAATAGCCAATTTGTTTCCGCATGAGAGTTGCCCCAATATGTGTTGTTATGTACCAAAGGATTAAAAAAAAGTGACAATTTGTTTTTCTCATATCTCGCACGCTTTAGTAAGTTTAGTTTAAAAATAAAATTTTTAGGAAAGAAGCAATCAATGCTTTAACTTTCTGTATTGAAATTCATCAAGGAAAAAAAATAAAAATTAGATTGAAATAGATAATATGAAATTTTGCTTTTTTAAAAAAATAAAAATCAAACATCTTTTTCGTAGAATTCTATAATAAAAATGAGATAACTATGGTCGCCATATATTCCAAAGTATTAATAAACAAATGAAACACTAAAAATGTTATATTGTTGTGCCATAAAATCCTGAAAATCTTAAATTTTCAATTACATATATTTATAATAAAATGTAATTTAACTATACAATTTTTTGGGAAAACGTAATCAAAATTATATTTTTCCATAAAACTCTAATATGTATGTATATATCTAAATAGAGATTCAAAAGCCCAATAAAGCTTCACTTAATTGTAGAATTCCATATTAAAAAAATTTATTCAAAGAAAAATTCCGATGTAATAGATTTGTTTAAAATGAAATTCTACAAAGTTTTATGTTTTCATGACACCATTATTAAAATGTGAAATAGGGCAACCATGGTCAAACTTTTAATTTGAAAAAAATATGTCGCAATCAAAGTTGGCTTGCGTACCACCATACAAAAAAAATGTTTCAAAAAAAATAAAATAATAATTCAATATGGCTCCTGTTGTTGGAGTACCAAGCTTATTTTGAGAAATTTGTATATGTGTGTAAAATACCAGCAATGGAAATATTTTGATTCTCTCGCTCTTTGAGAGTTAGAGTAATAGCGTCAAACTCATATTTCGAAGTTGGCTGAACTTCAAAGGAAACCACTCTTTATCTTCATTCTCTCCCTCATTAAACACGTCCTATTATGAGAGAGAAATTATTTTCATTCCCTCGCTCATTGACTACTTTGGTCCATTATCTATTATATTAATAGGCTAACAAATTTTACATATAAATCATTGCCAAGCTTAAACCCATACTAAATATGCATAAATATTTATGAAATGCATATGGATTTGTTGGCATACCTCTAAGGCAGTGCACAATTATCTAATATATAACCAATACTGCTTCATTTATCTGTAATAAGCGAATGAAAATTTTTCATGCAACTTAAATTGGTTATCTGACAATCAATTTGTAAATAAAGCGATAGCCCAGTGGGAAGCGTTAGGGGGTAGTGGTCGAGCGGTTGATGGTTCGAGTACAGTTAGTTACACAGCTATAGGCCAACATTTTTTTCTTTTTTGTCATTGAAAATTGTTTATATTTTTTATATATTTTTATATTTCTAATCTTGACTTTTTAATATTTTTATAAACAATATTTTTATGTTTGTGATCTCTATTTTCGAGAAGAAAAAAATTTGGTGCGAATATTTTTAGTTTACGGAAAGCCATGTGAAATAATAATTTTATATCATAAATATACATACATACCACCCATTATAGAAATGCTATAACCGCTTATACAATTTATTTTTTTTTTTTTGGTAAATATTTCAACTGCTCTAATTTTTGAAGATGAAAGCTGCAATTTGCGAATTTTTTTTCAAATTCTATCGATTGAGATAGAGTTGCTGATAAATTCCTTATTTAAAGTATAAAAATCGACAAAATATTTTATGGATACTACGTTATTTTGAACTAAACCAAGTGATAAGCGGAAATCTTAAATTTTACTGAAGACAACAAATAATTTCTTTTCAAATATATGTATTAACTTTTAAAAGGGCAGATTTGCAACCCGAGCCCCAAACAAGTCTAGACCAAATTGAATAGAATTTTTTTAAAAATCAATATACATTTTTTTTCTTTAAATCAAAAGAAAAATCCATATAAAGTGTCTTTTAAATATTGCTAAGTTATGGTTAAAGAAAAAAGCTAGAAAACCCTCACACTTTTTTTGACCTAACCAGAATTTGTAATTTACCCCCACTAAAAAGTTTTAAAACCACGCCATGTATAATACATTTTTTTAAAATACAACCCATACTTCTCTAAATTGAATGTGTAACTATTTTCGTTCTCTCGCTCATTAATACTCTTTAATATTACACGAACTCATATTTCCAAATTTCCACCCCTTCAAAATAAACGTCAAGCCAATTTCATACTCATATCTATTTATATACACATATACATATATGCGTAAACACTCCAATTCTCTCGCTCATTGAGTTCAAACAGTAGATTCGGCGTTGAACTCATATGTATATTGAAATGTTACACTCCAAATAGATGGCGTCGGCATGAGAGTTGCCCCATGAGAGTTGCCCCAATATGTGTTGTTATGTACCAAAGGATTAAAAAAAAGTGACAATTTGTTTTTCTCATATCTCGCACGCTTTAGTAAGTTTAGTTTAAAAATAAAATTTTTAGGAAAGAAGCAATCAATGCTTTAACTTTCTGTATTGAAATTCATCAAAGAAAAAAAAAAATTAGATTGAAATAGATACACCCATTGCCGTCAATTTTATATAATATGAAATTTTGCTTTTTTAAAAAAATAAAAATCAAACATCTTTTTCGTAGAATTCTATAATAAAAATGAGATAACTATGGTCGCCATATATTCCAAAGTATTAATAAACAAATGAAACACTAAAAATGTTATATTGTTGTGCCATAAAATCCTGAAAATCTTAAATTTTCAATTACATATATTTATAATAAAATGTAATTTAACTATACAATTTTTTGGGAAAACGTAATCAAAATTATATTTTTCCATAAAACTCTAATATGTATGTATATATCTAAATAGAGATTCAAAAGCCCAATAAAGCTACACTTAATTGTAGAATTCCATATTAAAAAAATTTATTCAAGGAAAAATTCCGATGTAATAGATTTGTTTAAAATGAAATTCTACAAAGTTTTATGTTTTCATGACACCATTATTAAAATGTGAAATAGGGCAACCATGGTCAAACTTTTAATTTGAAAAAAATATGTCGCAATCAAAGTTGGCTTGCGTACCACCATACAAAAAAATGTTTCAAAAAAAATAAAATAATAATTCAATATGGCTCCTGTTGTTGGAGTACCAAGCTTATTTTGAGAAATTTGTATATGTGTGTAAAATACCAGCAATGGAAATATTTTGATTCTCTCGCTCTTTGAGAGTTAGAGTAATAGCGTCAAACTCATATTTCGAAGTTGGCTGAACTTCAAAGGAAACCACTCTTTATCTTCATTCTCTCCCTCATTAAACACGTCCTATTATGAGAGAGAAATTATTTTCATTCCCTCGCTCATTGAGTACTTTGGTCCATTATCTATTATATTAATAGGCTAACAAATTTTACATATAAATCATTGCCAAGCTTAAACCCATACTAAATATGCATAAATATTTATGAAATGCATATGGATTTGTTGGCATACCTCTAAGGCAGTGCACAATTATCTAATATATAACCAATACTGCTTCATTTATCTGTAATAAGCGAATGAAAATTTTTCATGCAACTTAAATTGGTTATCTGACAATCAATTTGTAAATAAAGCGATAGCCCAGTGGGAAGCGTTAGGGGGTAGTGGTCGAGCGGTTGATGGTTCGAGTACAGTTAGTTACACAGCTATAGGCCAACATTTTTTCTTTTTTGTCATTGAAAATTGTTTATATTTTTTATATATTTTTATATTTCTAATTTTGACTTTTTAATATTTTTATAAACAATATTTTTATGTTTGTGATCTCTATTTTCGAGAAGAAAAAAATTTGGTGCGAATATTTTTAGTTTACGGAAAGCCATGTGAAATAATAATTTTATATCATAAATATACATACATACCACCCATTATAGAAATGCTATAACCGCTTATACAATTTCTTTTTGTTTTTTTTTTTTTGGTAAATATTTCAAAAAATTACCATTAATATAAGTCTGACTGATCTAATTTTTGAAGATGAAAGCTGCAATTTGCGATTTTTTTTTTCAAATTCTATCGATTGAGATAGAGTTGCTGATAAATTCCTTTTTTAAAGTATAAAAATCGACAAAATATTTTATGGATACTACGTTATTTTGAACTAAACCAAGTGATAAGCGGAAATCTTAAATTTTACTGAAGACAACAAATAATTTCTTTTCAAATGTATATATGTATTAACTTTTAAAAGGGCAGATTTGCAACCCGAGCCCCAAACAAGTCTAGACCAAATTGAATAGAATTTTTTTAAAAATCAATATACATTTTTTTTCTTTAAATCAAAAGAAAAATCCATATAAAGTGTCTTTTAAATATTGCTAAGTTATGGTTAAAGAAAAAAGCTAGAAAACCCTCACACTTTTTTTGACCTAACCAGAATTTGTAATTTACCCCCACTAAAAAGTTTTAAAACCACGCCATGTATAATACATTTTTTTAAAATACAACCCATACTTCTCTAAATTGAATGTGTAACTATTTTCGTTCTCTCGCTCATTAATACTCTTTAATATTACACGAACTCATATTTCCAAATTTCCACCCCTTCAAAATAAACGTCAAGCCAATTTCAAACTCATATGTATCTATTTATATACACATATACATATATGCGTAAACACTCCAATTCTCTCGCTCATTGAGTTCAAACAGTAGATTCGGCGTTGAACTCATATGTATATTGAAATGTTACACTCCAAATAGATGGCGTCGGCGCGAATAGCCAATTTGTTTCCGCATGAGAGTTGCCCCAATATGTGTTGTTATGTACCAAAGGATTAAAAAAAAGTGACAATTTGTTTTTCTCATATCTCGCACGCTTTAGTAAGTTTAGTTTAAAAATAAAATTTTTAGGAAAGGAGCAATCAATGCTTTAACTTTCTGTATTGAAATTCATCAAGGAAAAAAAAAAAATTAGATTGAAATAGATACACCCATTGCCGTCAATTTTATATAATATGAAATTTTGCTTTTTTAAAAAATAAAAATCAAACATCTTTTTCGTAGAATTCTATAATAAAAATGAGATAACTATGGTCGCCATATATTCCAAAGTATTAATAAACAAATGAAACACTAAAAATGTTATATTGTTGTGCCATAAAATCCTGAAAATCTTAAATTTTCAATTACATATATTTATAATAAAATGTAATTTAACTATACAATTTTTTGGGAAAACGTAATCAAAATTATATTTTTCCATAAAACTCTAATATGTATGTATATATCTAAATAGAGATTCAAAAGCCCAATAAAGCTTCACTTAATTGTAGAATTCCATATTAAAAAAATTTATTCAAGGAAAAATTCCGATGTAATAGATTTGTTTAAAATGAAATTCTACAAAGTTTTATGTTTTCATGACACCATTATTAAAATGTGAAATAGGGCAACCATGGTCAAACTTTTAATTTGAAAAAAATATGTCGCAATCAAAGTTGGCTTGCGTACCACCATACAAAAAAAATGTTTCAAAAAAAATAAAATAATAATTCAATATGGCTCCTGTTGTTGGAGTACCAAGCTTATTTTGAGAAATTTGTATATGTGTGTAAAATACCAGCAATGGAAATATTTTGATTCTCTCGCTCTTTGAGAGTTAGAGTAATAGCGTCAAACTCATATTTCGAAGTTGGCTGAACTTCAAAGGAAACCACTCTTTATCTTCATTCTCTCCCTCATTAAACACGTCCTATTATGAGAGAGAAATTATTTTCATTCCCTCGCTCATTGAGTACTTTGGTCCATTATTTATATTAATAGTCTAACTTTGTTGTTGGTATATTGTTAATTCTTAAACTGCTTTGTGCATAAGGCAATGGTATAGAATACGGTGTGCACAGTTGCAAGACCCGGTTGCGGAATATTCCTTTTTTTTCTTAAATTATGTTTTTTTTTTATATTAAAAAACCTTTAATCTTAACTATTACAATTTACTTAATTTTCAACCTAATATTTTTTTGTTCTTCCCCTGCTCAAAACGATCGCATAAATTAGTGGCTATTTGTTAAGCACAATGTCATCATCCGATTATTCAAGTGCAACATAAAATCTCGAATATTTGCATGGCATTTGCCATAAATAATTTTGGAAAGGGCTGCTGTAATTTAATATTTTTATCATATAATAACAGCCGCTATTTTTTAAATTCTTTGATGGCCTCATTTTGCCTATAGATGAGTTTTTAATGTATACATTTAAGTTGGTCGAGGTTCGGCCACGGGTCCTAAAGGCAGATAGTGACAAAAAGTTGATCAGATGTTTGAATAAGTTCAACTATTTTAAATTGGTCGAATTTCGACCACGGGATATACTAGTTATTATTATAAGGCCTTATTACACCGCGACCATTAGTACGATCTATTGTCCTACCCCTGCAGTCAACTTAACGAGATGGCAATTGTCCTCCTCTGCATCAGCACCTCACCAATTGGCTGAGTAGTCAGCCTCTGCATCAGGGATATACCAGTTGACATACCTGTTCATATATGCATCAAAATCATACCAGTTGCAATACTAGTTCATACATGCATCAGAATCATACCAGTTGAAATACTAGCTAAAAAAAGCATCAGAACCATACCAGTTGTCATACTACTTCATATATGCGTCAGAATCATACCAGTTGACATAATAGTTCATTTATGCATCAGAATCATACCAGTTGACATACCAGTTCATTTATGCATCATAATCATATCAGTTGACATGCTAGTTCATATTTGCCTCAGAATTATACCATTTGACATACTAGTTCATATATGCATCAGAATCCTACCAGTTGACATACTAGTTCTTATATACATCAGAATCATACCAGTTGACATACTGCTCAGTCTGTGCTCCAGTTATTCTTAGTTTATTCTTTAGAAAGCAGCGACTATTTGTATTTACCCAAACACGAAAAAGCATCTGTGAATTACAAGGTAAAAAAGAAGCAGTTACAAGAGAAAAAGAAAAGCAATAGTCCTCTTCTGCATCATCACCATACCAATTCGTATACTAGTCAGCCTCTGCATCAGCATTATACCAGTTGATAAACTAGTTCACACACAGCCAAAAATGCTAAAGGTTCTGAGTTCGATTCTCGGTAAATTCAACACAATTTTTTTCTATATTTTTTAAATTATGTAGTTTATTGTATTTTTAATTTAATTATTGAATTCAACTTGCAATGACTCCTTTCAAATTGCGCGTTCGTCAAGGTTGATTATATAGGTAAAAGCATTCAACTTAGTAGGATCCACTTTCATACAAAGTTTTATGTAATTGGGGCGTTAGGGCTGTATTTTTAGGTAAGGTAAATTAAGGTTAGAGGTTATGATAACCTGTTGGTATTTCGCCGCCATAGTTTTTTTTTTTTTTAATTAAGGTTTTTTAAGGTTATGCTGGGCCATAAACTCGAGTTAAAGGGGCATTGTTAGAGTTAATTTATATTGAATTTTGATACTTGATTGACAAAGATTTACACAGCGATGGATACCATGACGCGTTTCGGAGTTTCCAGGCTCCACATCAGATCAGATACTGTGTCTGCACCGAAGCGGTTAAAGCAATCGCTTATAACAAATCAGCTAAGATGTCCTGTTGTATTTCTAAGTCAACTTTCTTATAAGCGTGCCTATTTCATACCTTTAAGACCCTCATACAGTTCCGTGTGAACGTGAGCGTGAATGAGTGGAGACTTTCTATTGCGTACGCAAAGGAAAACAATTCCAAATCAATTCTTTTGTGCGTTCACGCACATCTGTCAAATGACTTCAACTCTCCAAAAAATGTAAAAAAAAATCACAGTTTGGCGTGGTAATTGCCGTGCTGTAGCGGTTAAGTGTTCGGCCTTCTACACCAAGTCGTGGCGGTCCGATGCCTGGCAAAATTAACATCAAAAATTATTTAGAAAAACAATTTCTCTAAACGGGGTCGCCCCTCGGCTGTAGTTTGGAAAACTCTCCGGGTGTATTTCTGCCATGAGAAGCGAAAAATTCATTTTCTTTGCAAGTGCCGTTCGGAGTCGGCAAAAAACTGTGCGTCCCGCCACCTTGTAGGAAAAACTCAAAAGCAACACACCTCAAGTTGGAAAGAGAAGCTCGGCTAAAAATCTCGTTGGAGGTTATGATAACCTGTTTTTTTTTTTATTAGTTTATATACCAACAGGTTGTCATAACCTCTAACGAGATTTTTTCCGAGCTTCTCTTCCAACTTAAACTACGTTTTTTTACCAATTAAGAAATCTATGACTGTTCAATCAACAGTTGAATGCAGTTACTTCAACTAAAATTACCCTTCAAACAACCAAAATTTGGTCAAATCAACAGAATTTGGTCAACTTCTGGGTAACAGTACGAGATTACCAGTGCCTTTTCTCTGTGTATATACACCAAAAATATAGCAGTTGATATACTAGATAACTAGATATATACATCACCATCATATTTGTATTTACCCAAACACGAAAAAGTTTTATATTCATAAAGTAACCATTTATATTCAGAAAATTACAATTCATATTCAGATTTTTCATTTGACATTCAGAAACATACAATTGACATTCAGAAAATTACAATTGATATTCAGAAAACTTTCTGAATATAAACTGAAAAAGGTGTATGATTTCAATCAGAAATTCATACATACTTGCATACTAGTACGAACCAGGATTTTTCTGACTAGGGTGATTTCGCCCAGCAAATTATAGCTGTATACTAGTATGTTTTCTGATTAGATTGGCATTGATTGGTTTAAGGGTAATCAGCAATGAACTAGTATGAAAACACCCACAAAATGTATAGTAAACGAGCTAGGTGTCGGCTGAGTAGTTTGGAATTGATTAAAAATAAAACACTACGTCTAAATGCTTGGTCGCATGGAAACTAGTCAGTGAATTGCCATTCCGCTGTATGAAATTTTGCATTCACTTCTTTCTAATACCTATAATTACAAAATTAACGTATAAATATATGCATTGGATTCAATCCACAAAGAAAACTTCATATATATACAAACATTTCCGCTCCCCATGTACAAGAACCAAAAAACCGGAAATATACACCCGTGGTTCACTTGGAAGGAAGGAAATAGCTTCAAAAAGCTCGCCATATACAAATTTACTTGCTTCCTGTTATCACCTTGGATCATAGGGTGTACAAGAAGTCTATAAAGTAAGGAAAACACATGGCTCAAAGCGTTAAGAAAACGCAATGCCAATGCAGTCTGGTAGGTTCGATGCCAGCCAGACCGGATAAAACACTACGTCTAAATGCTTGGTCGCATGGAAACTAGTCAGTGAATTGCCCTTCCGCTGTATGAAATTTTGCATTCACTTCTTTCTAATACCTATAATTACAAAATTAACGTATAAATATATACATTGGATTCAATCCACAAATAAAACTTCATATACATACAAACATTTCCGCTCCCCATGTACAAGAACCAAAAACCCG
Source organism: Campiglossa producta (assembly GCA_964058755.1). Taxonomy (NCBI): domain Eukaryota; kingdom Metazoa; phylum Arthropoda; class Insecta; order Diptera; family Tephritidae; genus Campiglossa; species Campiglossa producta. Next base: position 62,400 of record CAXKVI010000018.1, on the reverse strand, counting down.
GAAATATACACCCGTGGTTCACATGGAAGGAAGGAAATAGCTTCAAAAAGCTCGCCATATACAAATTTACTTGCTTCCTGTTATCACCTTGGATCATAGGGTGTACAAGAAGTCTATAAAGTAAGGAAAACACATGGCAAATATTAGTAAGAATATAAATGCAAGATTGCATGCAGGGCACATGGCTCAAAGCGTTAAGAAAACGCAATGCCAATGCAGTCTGGTAGGTTCGATGCCAGCCAGACCGGATAAAACACTACGTCTAAATGCTTGGTCGCATGGAAACTAGTCAGTGAATTACCATTCCGCTGTATAAAATTTTGCATTTTGAAAAAGACCAACATATCTGTTTGTTCGCTCCCCGCGCATTTTCGGATAGCTTGAGCAAAAAAAATAAGATCTGCATTAAAAAAAGTTACCCCTAGTGGGTAAATCCCAGGCCGCCGGGACCTAAAGGTCAAAAATGGGGTAAAAAAATATACAAACAGAAAACTACTTCTAACTCTTTATTATGTGGTCCTATGTAAAAAAGGCATATAGCAATATGCTTCAAAAAAGCAGGGAATATTTCTTGGGCAACAACTTTTTACCACTGATGCACTTTGTTGCACTTTTGTGCAATTGAATGCAAAATTTTGTGAAAAGCATTTTTTTGAAGCGCTTTTTTGGTATTTCTAAGAACGTGAATTATATGAGCTTGGTAACGTGGAATGAAGAATTGAATGCACTTTAACCCGTGCTAAACATTTTTCTAAAATATTTATTTTTGTAGTTCGGAAAATCAAAAGAAAAAAGTTTTTTTGTTATATTATGGTAAAAAACAGTAGAATTGATAGTGTGGCTGGAAGTAACTTGGGAAGTTCGAACATTTTAAATGTACTCGTATTTTATATAATTAGGATATTCGTGAATATTTTTGGATTAACACTTTTGACCACTGATGCACTTTATTGTATTTTAATGCAGTTAAGTTAAAATTTGATAGGAATAACTTTTTAAATCTTTTTTTATAACCTAATCTATATATTAATAGGTTAACACTCTCCGCATACAAACTTTCGTAACCCAATTTCGTATAGTATTTATTAATAGACCCCTATACAATTTATATTGGAAACTTTTGAAAATTATTCTTAGTTTATTTATTATTAAACAAAAAATAGGTCTCCAAACTCTCCAGCTATTTTATTATCTCCACATTCTGTTATACCCGAACTATACATCACTATTCAGCATACATCACCATTGAGCACTCTTATAAAACTCTCAAAGACACACCCACCATCCGCTCATTCCCTTACACACACACGTACATATCTATGCAATGATCCAGCGGGTGCCACTTGCTTTTATTTTTGTGCAAAAAAAAAAAGCAAAATGTTCCAAATCATATCATCTTCGGCATCTAAACACCGTTTGTAAGCTAAGAAATCCAGCTTCACCTCTGGCTTTATGTATTTAACTTTTTGCCATTGGTAAAGTTGATTTTTTTAACGATATGATTTTGTAAAAAAATTCCACAATCTTAAAATCGAAATTTTGCAAAAGGCTAGATTTTGCCCGACTTTACCACTTTAGAATACATTTTTTTTAAATCACTATAACTACATTTTTTTCGAAAATCAAATCAAAAATCAATGTAAAATGTCTTTTTAAATATTTCTAAGTTAGGTTAGGTTCAAGTGGCTGCCGCATAGGCACACCTAGGCCAGTATTAAAAGGCCCGTTGTGATACCACCAACACTAGGAAAGTCAGTTCCGGTACCCTGCCATATGTAAAATCCCGGTATTAGCGGAATTCTCCACATAGCAGAATCTCGGGACTAACGTTCCTAAACCGGCACCGTTACTCCTCCTCGAACCATTTAGATGACTTGATGAAGGCCATCAGGTCCTTTATGTCCAGCTCCGTGACCTGGCGTAGGCTAACCAGGAATGGAACTCCCAAAAAGCGCATTCTCGCACCACTTAAAGCCGGGCAGTTGCAGATGAGGTGCTCCACCGTTTCCTCCTCCTCATCATCCTTACAACTTTTTCAGCATCGTCGGTAGGGCACACCTATTCTTTCTGCGTGCCTACCAATGAGGCAGTGCCCAGTTAATACGCCTATTAATATGGAGATTTCTCTTCTCCTTAGGGCATAAATTTGTCTTGATCTTTTATGATCCCATTTCGGCCAGGTTTCTTTGGATATCCGGCATCCTGGAGACTGCAGCCATCTTTCGTTGGTTTGGCGGAGTGTGTACTCCTTCAGCATAAGCTTACATGTGGTAAACGGCATACCTAACCGCTCTTTATCCCTTTGGTCGTGTCCTGCCTCGCAAGTTCGTTTGCCCTACAATTTCCCTCAATGACCCTATGCCCCGGGACCCATGTGAGGTTCACGCGATTCTTTTGGGCCATCTCTTGTAGAGATCGACGACAGCTGAGCGTCAGTTGAGAGTTGAACGAGTAAGAGCCAAGGGATTTGATGGCCGCCTGGCTGTCGCTGAATATAAAAATGTCCTGTCTGATAGTGTGTTGGCCTATCCAAGCCGCGGAGTCCATGATTGCTGAAACTTCAGCCTGGAAGACACTGCAGTGATCAGGTAGGCTGAAAGAATAAACCCTTCCTCCAACTCTACCGTCTAACTTCAGTATAAATGGAAGTGCCGCCATGAGTGGCGGGACTCCGATCCGTGCTCTCCCATTCTTCCCTGCTGGGAATGTTAATTTTAAAACCGATGCTGTTGCTACCCGGTGCCCTTCCAGATCGAGTGGCAAAATGCCAAGAATGGCCTGGAGTGCTTCATTGGGCGTTGTTCTTAACGCACCGCTTATACAGATCATGCAAGATCTGTGTACTTTACCTAACAGATTAATTGCTCAGCGCAGGCCACCATACCACAACTCCATAGAGCATGATTGGTCGAATGATTGCAGTGTAGATCCATTTGCATATTTTGGGGCTGAGCCCCATTTCTTTCCAATGGCTCTTTTGCAAGCGTAGAGTGCAATGCACGCTTTCTTCTGGCGCTGAAGAACATTCTCCTTCCAGGTTAGTTTCCTATCCAAACCTGTGCCCAAGAACTTGGCTCTGTCAGCCAAGTTCAGGTGCACGTCATTCAGTTTTGGTAGTATTAGCGGTGGTATCTTATAGCGGTTGGTGAAAAGGACCAGTTCTACTTTTCCCGGGTTGATGCTCAGTCCGCAGCGCGAGCACCATGTGGAAACCTCTCGCAGTGCTACTTGCGTCAAGTCGCACAGAGTTTGTGGGAATTTGCCCCTATATACTATAGCTAAGTCGTTTGCATATGTCACTACCTTCCCGCCGAGTTGACAGTGAGGTTCCATAGAAGCGGGGAAAGAACACCACCCTGAGGCGTTCCCCTTATGACATAGCGTAATAAGTCAACCGAGCCCAGTGCTGAAACTATTTGTCTATCCCTTAGTAGTTGATCAATAAGTCCAATAAGAGACCTGCTTATGCGCAGACTTGTTAAAGCGGTGTTTATAGCATCAGGGCTTATGTTGTTGAAGGCTCCTTCAATATCTAAAAAGGCCACAAGACAGTACTCCTTCTCATACAGCGATTTTTCAATAACAGAAACTAGGCTGTGAAGCGCAGTTTCTGTAGATTTCCCTTTGGTGTATGCATGCTGATAGCTACAGATAAGGTTGCTATCAATAGTAGAGGAGAGGTAGTCATTTATTATCCTCTCGAAGGTTTTGAGCACAAAGGATGAGAGACTGATCGGCCTATAGTCCTTGGGCTCGTAATGAGACGCCTTCCCCGCCTTAGGAATAAACACTACCGTGGCACTTCTCCACGAGCACGGAATGTAGCTAAGAGCCAGGCAGGCTGTATAGACAAATACCAGCCATTTGGCTGATGTCTCCAGCGTGTTTATGAGTTGTGCGGGAATAATCCCGTCTGGCCCGGCAGCCTTGAACGGTTCGAAGCTTTTAACCGCCCACCCAACCTTTTCCTCCGTGATGGGTATGTATACAGCCAGGTTTGTTGTAGGTGCTAAGGGTTCCTCATGCAAGTTCCCTGGAAAGTGCGTATTCAAGAGCAGCTCTAGGGTTTCTCACTCCGTGCTGGTCCAGGATCCGTCAGGTTTGCGCAAATAGCTTGTGGCTGTTTGAGTTTTTGAGAGCACTCGTCTAAGTCTCGCTGTATCGTCGACATTTTCGACCCCAGTGCAGAAATTTCTCCACGATACTCTCTTCGCCTGCCTCAGAGCTTTTTTGTAGGCCCTGAGTTTAACTTTATATTCGATCCATTGAGTCTCCGTGCCAAGGCTCTTGGCCTTATTAAATTGTGTCCTGCATGATTTTCGGAGCGAGTCCAGGTCGTAGGACCACCAATGCGGCCTATGTTTACCGCGTGGTTTTGGCACTGGGCAAGCCTGCTCTAGGGCATTCGAGAGCGCCGTTGTAAAGGTCTTTACCAGATCCTCCAACTCCCCTACTGATGAGGGGACTTGTGGGGGCAGTGCTGGTAAGTCCCTAGATAGTATTTCATTGTGTAGCTGCCAGTTAGTGTTACGTGGGTTGCGTTTCATAACCGGCTGCTCAACAGAAAAGTCTAGAACGAATTCTACGTACCGGTGGTCGGAGAACGAGTGTTCATCGAGAACGCGCCATTTTCTGACCCACTCATAAGCCCCTTCGCTGCAAATAGTGAGATCTATGAGCTCCCTACGGGTTTTAGTAATAAACGTAGGTTCGTTACCCACGTTGCAAACTACCAGGTTAGTTGTTAACAAATAGTCAATCAACGACTGTCCTCTAGCATTGATATCGGAGCTTCCCCACTGGATGTGATGAGCATTGGCATCAGTTCCGATAACAAGATGACCCATGGAAAAATTTGCCACCAGGTCTTTTACCTCCCTCTGTGGCGGAGGTTCTTCGGCGTCGTAGGGCATATAGACCGACGCCATCGTCCGACTGGTACTGTCCACTGTTAAACTGGCAGCTGTAACGTCACCATTGGTATAGTTGGTTAAGAGAAAGGCATTCAGCTCAGACTTAACCAAAATACAGGCTCTAACCCTGCCCCCCTCGCTGGCTCGGATAAGCTTAAAACCCTTAGTCCCCAAACCGCAAATCCTTGAGCTGTTGACCCAGGGTTCTTGGATGAGGACCACATCTACGTCGCCTTTAGAGAGACGACTGATTAGAGCAGCCGAGGCTGCCTTATATTTGTGCAGCTTTATCTGAATCACCACCAACATGAGAGCGCTCAGACTTCCCTGCCACCGCCGTATCGTCGAGTTCCACCTCGTCTGGAGGCTTATCTTTCAACGACGATTTATTCAGACCACGATTTGGCGTGGAAGAGAGCCTACTAACTGTGGCAGTATCAACATTGGTGCGCTCAGGAATAGCTGCTATCACTGTGACGTTGAGGTGTTCCCCGTCCAGCAGGCTGTCTCCCATCTCCGAGCTGTTCACTGCTCCTTCGCCATTTGACGTGGCAGATACCATACTTTCCGAGTCGGACATCTCCGACTCCTCTTCCGGCACTGCGATGTCCGAGTCCTCCGGTGCAGCCGAAATAGCAGCGCGCTGTGCATCTATAATGTCGAGAAGGGCATTACCGATAGCGTTCCGGACGTACCAACACTGGTCCCTAGGGACGGCCCAGCTTTCATTACCTCGGTCAATAACGCCTATGAGGATGCTATGCTTAGTCACTTCAGCAAAGCTGAGTTTACCCACTACGGGGGCGTGTTGCTGCCGCTTCGGGTGAGGTTTTAAATCCAAGTCCGATCTCTGGCGTTTGAAGGGATTGCCATTAACCTTCTTTGGCACGTAATCGCTTTGAAAGTTCGGTAAGATAGCTTCAGCCATCTCCACCATCTTTCTAGCATTCGGCGATAGCGTCTCTTGTGAAATACCCTCGTATTTCTTCAGGATCCTTGCGGCCGCTCTTTTGTCCAAGTACTCAGAGCGACTGGGAGATGTCTTTTGGGGTGAATTTCGACCCGTAGTTGCCATCGCGGTCGTTCCCTTATTTGGATCTCTGGGGCCAGGTCGTGAGACCACTGCCACAGACGTTAAAGACTTGGTTTCGGTATCGGCACTTACTAGGGCTTTAGCATCAGCCGTTGTTGGCTTCACTGTGTTTGTACCGGTACCTACTTTGGGGATTGCCCCCTTATTATCCAGAGCTAATCGCCCGTAGTTGCCATCGCTGTCGATCTCTCGGCTGGTAAAGAAATGGAGTTTGTCCACCGACGTTGCGTTCTCGCTTGCTCCAGCATTTTCCTCCTCTGCTGTGCAGTATACATTGTTGTGTTGTTGGCCGGGAAAGGCCAGTTTAGGGTCAAGGGAAGAGTAAGGGAAATGTGTCGTCCGCCGCGGCAGAGCCCCATACCGCGGTAAGGCCATAGTTACTCTCCGAGGCGGCCCGTTATCAGAGAGGCTCCGTTCGATTACAGCCACGATTTGCCTCCCGGCTGCAAACGTCCCTGGATTAGGAGGGGGAAGATCTTAGTCGTCGCGCCAGAGAGGCTTGGCTTCTCTCGTGATGTAGTACCGGCGGCGCTATGATCACAAGGACAGCGTAGCTCTGTGGCTATCGATTTAAGCCCTCGTACCGCGGCAAGGTGTCCACTCTTCACGAGGGATTTCTAAGTTATGATTGAGGAAAAAAGCTAGAAAACCCTCAAACTGTTTTTGCATAAAGCTAGATTTTGGGAGGTTTAACCACTTTTGAATAACTTTTTTTTTAATCAACATACCCACATTTTTTTTTCAAAAATCAAATCCAAAATCGATATGAAATGTCTTTTTGAATATTTTTGAGTTATGGCTAAGGAAAAAAAGATAGAAAAACCTTTAACAGTTTTTACAAGAGGCTAGATTTTGCCCGGTTTCACCACTTTTGAATAATTTTTTTTTTAAATCAATATACCTACATTTTTTTTTTTTCAAAAATCAAATCAAAAATCGATATGAAATGTCTTTTTAAATATTTTAAGTTATAAAAAAAAAAAACTAATGGCGGCGATATACCTACAGGTTATCATCATAACCTCTAACGAGATTTTTAGCCGAGCTTCTCTTTCCAACTTGTGGTGTGTTGCTTTTTCTGAGTTTTTCCTACAAGTTGGCGGGACCTACAGTTTTTTGCCGACTCCGAAAGGCACTTGCAAAGCAAATGAATTTTTTGCTGAGAAGCTTCTCATGGCAGAAATACACCCGGAGAGTTTGCCAGACTACTGCCGAGGGGCGACCCCGTTTTAGAAAAATTCTTTTTCTAAATAATTTTTGATGTTACTTTTGCCGGGCATCGAACCGCCACGACTTGGTGTAGAAGGCCGAACACTTAACCGCTACACCACGGCGGCCGCCGTTATGGTTAAGGAAAAAAGATAGAAAAACCTTTAACAGTTTTTACAAAAGGATAGATTTTGGCCGATTTTACCACGTTGAATATGGTTAATGAAAAAAGCTAGAAAATCCTCAAACTGGGTTTGCATAAGGCTAGATTTTTTCAAAAATCAAATCAAAAATCGATATGAGGTGTCTTTTTAAATATTTTAAGTTATGGTTAAGGAAAAAAGATAGAAAAACCTTTAACAGTTTTTACAAAAGGATAGATTTTGGCCGATTTTACCACGTTGAATACAATTTTTTTTTTTTTTAATCAATATACCTACATTGCAAGGCTAGATTTTGCCCGGTTTAGCCACTTTTGAATAACTTTTTTTTTAACTCAACATACCCAAATTTTTTTCAAAAATCAATTCAAAAATCGATATGAAATGTCTTTTTAAATATTTTTAAGTCATGGTTTATAAAAAAAAGCTAGAAAACCCTCAAACTGGTTGTGCATAAAACTAGATTTTGCCCGGTTTAACCACTTTTGAATAACTTTTTTTTTAAATCAACATACCCACTTTTTTTTCAAAAATCAAATCCAAAATCGATATGAAATGTCTTTTTAAATATTTTTAAGTTATGGTTAAGGAAAAAAGCTAGAAACCCCTCAAAATGTTTTTGCATAAGGCTAGATTTTGCGAGGTTTAACCACTCTTGAATATTTTTTTTTAAATCAACATACCCACATTTTTTTTTTTCAAAAATCGAATCAAAAATGGATATGAAATGTCTTTTTAAATAATTTTAAGTTATGGTTAAGGAAAAAGGCTAGAAATCCCTCAAACTGTTTTTGCACAAGGCTAGATTTTGCGAGGTTTAACCACTTTTGAATAACTTTTTTTTTAAATCAACATACCCACTTTTTTTCAAAAATCAAATCAAAAATCGATATGAAATGCCTTTTTAAAAATTTTAAAGTTATGGTTAAGGAAAAAAGCTAGAAATCCTTCAAAATGTTTTTGCATAAGGCTAGATTTTGCGAGGTTTAACCACTCTTGAATATTTTTTTTAAATCAACATACCCACATTTTTATCAAAAATCAAATCAAAAATCTATATGAGGTGTATTTTTAAATATTTTTTAGTTATGGTTAAGAAAAAATATAGAAAACCTTTAACAGTTTTTACAAAAGGCTAGATTTTGGCCGATTTTACCACGTTGAATACAATTTTGTTTTTTAAATCAATATACCTACATTGCAAGGATAGATTTTGCCCGGTTTAACCACTTTTGAATAACTTTTTTTTTAAATCAACATACCCATATATTTTTCAAAAATCAATTCAAAAATCGATATGAAATGTCTTTTTAAATATTTTTAAGTTATGGTTTAAAAAAAAAGCTAGAAAACCCTCAAACTGGTTGTGCATAAAACTAGAATTTCCCCGGTTTAACCACTTTTTTTTTAGGAACATTTTGGGGGCACTTGGCATCCCTTGTGGTGGCTTTAGGTCACTATAGAATCACTTTAAGACCATTTCGGGGACAATTTTGGGGCCAATTTGGGATCCCTTGTGGTCGCTTTAGGTCACTATGGGGTGACTTTAAGACCATTTCGGGGCCAATTTGGTACAATTTTGGGGCCAATTTGGGAACATTTTGGGGCCTATTTGGGAACATTTTGGGGCCACTTTGGGATCCCTTGTGGTCGCTTTAGGTCACTATGGGATGACTTTAAGACCATTTCGGGGCCGATTTGGGACCATTTTGGGGCCAATTTGGGAACATTTTGGGGCCACTTTGGGATTCCTTGTGGTGGCTTTAGGTAACTATGGGATCACTTTAAGACCACTTTGGGATCCCTTTTGGTGGCTTTAGGTCACTATGGGATAACTTTAAGACCATTTCTGGGCCGATTTGGGACCATTTTGGGGCCAATTTGGGAACATTTTGGGGCCTATTTGGGAACATTTTGGGGCCACTTTGGGATCCCTTGTGGTCGCTTTAGGTCACTATGGGATGACTTTAAGACCATTTCGGGGCCGATTTGGGACCATTTTGGGGCCAATTTGGGAACATATTGGGGCCTATTTGGGAACATTTTGGGGTCACTTTGGGATCTCTTGTGGTCGCTTTAGGTCACTATGGGGTGACTTTAAGACCATTTCGGGCCCGATTTGGGACCATTTTGGGGCCAATTTGGGAACACTTTGGGGCCTATTTGGGAACATTTTGGGGCCACTTTAGGATCCCTTGTGGTCGCTTTAGGTCACTATGGGGTGTCTTTAAGACCATTTCGGGGCCGATTTGGGACCATTTTGGGGCCAATTTGGAAACATTTTGGGGCCACTTTGGGATCCCTTGTGGTCGCTTTAGGTCACTATGGGGTGACTTTAAGACCATTTCGGGGCCAATTTGGTACAATTTTGGGGCCAATTTGGGAACATTTTGGGGCCTATTTGGGAACATTTTGGGGCCACTTTGGGATCCCTTGTGGTCGCTTTAGGTCACTATGGGATGACTTTAAGAACATTTCGGGGCCGATTTGGAACCATTTTGGGGCCAATTTTGGAACATTTTAGGGCCAAATTGGGATCCCTTGTGGTGGCTTTAGGTAACTATGGGATCACTTTAAGACCACTTTGGGATCCCTTTTGGTGGCTTTAGGTCACTATGGGATAACTTTAAGACCATTTCTGGGCCGATTTGGGACCATTTTGGGGCCAATTTGGGAACATTTTGGGGCCACTTTGGGATCCCTTGTGGTGGCTTTAGGTCACTATGGGATCACTTTAAGACCATTTCGGGGCCAATATGGGACAATTTTCGGGCCAATCTTGGAACATTTTAGGGCCACTTTGGGATCCCTTGTGGTGGCTTTAGGTCACTATGGGATCACTTTATGACCATTTCGGGGCCAATTTGGGACCATTTTGGGGCCACTTTGGGATCCGTTGTGGTCGATTTAGGTAACTATGGGATGACTTTAAGACCATTTCGGGGCCAATTTGGGACCATTTTGGAGCCAATTTGGGAACATTTTGGGGCCTATTTGGGAACATTTTGGGGCCACTTTGGGATCCCTTGTGGTCGCTTTAGGTCACTATGGGATGACTTTAAGACCATTTCGGGGCCGATTTGGGACCATTTTGGGGCCACTTTGGGATCCGTTGTGGTCGATTTAGGTAACTATGGGATCACTTTATGACCATTTCGGGGCCAATTTGGGACCATTTTGGGGCCACTTTGGGATCCGTTGTGGTCGATTTAGGTAACTATGGGATGACTTTAAGACCATTTCGGGGCCAATTTGGGACCATTTTGGAGCCAATTTGGGACCATTTTGTGGCCAATTTCGAACCATTTTGGGCCCAATTTGGGAACATTTTCGGGCTCTTTGCGATCCTTTGTGGTGGCTTTAGGTCACTATGGGATCACTTTAAGACCATTTCGGGGCCAATATGGGACAATTTTGGGGCCAATTTGGGAACATTTTGGGGCCACTTTGGGATCCCTTGTTTTTTCTCAAATAACACATTTTCATACAATCCCGAAAATTGCTTGTAAATACCGTCGATATTTACAGCAATAGACTACAAGTCAAAAGCAACAAAGAGTTTAAATGTTATAAATGGAAAAATATTCGTGCTTAATTAAGCATAGAAAATTATTTCATAGGTTTCACACCAAGTCCTAAAAATTCGCAAATCTTTCATATAAGTTAGCATTGAAATTAAAGAAATGTTCTATATGGAAGTATAAATATATGCATAAATGGACACTGAGAAGGGTTTACCTTCAAGCTGGGTAGTGGCCTAAGGTGTTAGACCTTCTAGCATACAAGTCACTACAGTGTTGTGAGTTCGACTCTCACAATGCCGGGAAGAAAAGTCCATGAAGAGATGTAATTCCAGTATCATCGAAACATATGTCGGCTTGTCTGGTTCCTGCAGCGCGTAGGTAAATTTTTCTATGGGATCACTTTAAGACCATTTCGGGGCCAATTTGGGAACATTTTGGGGCCTATTTGGGAACATTTTGGGGCCACTTTGGGATCCCTTGTGGTCGATTTAGGTCACTATGGGATGACTTTAAGACCATTTCGGGGACAATTTGGGAACATTTTGGGGCCACTTTGGGATCCTTTTTGGTGGCTTTAGGTCACTATGTGATCACTTTAAGACCATTTCTGGGCCGATTTGGGACCATTTCGGGACCAATTTGGGAACATTTTGGGGTCACTTTGGGATCCTTGTGGTGGCTTTAGATCACTATGGGTTCACTTTAAGACCATTTCGGGGCCAATATGGGACAATTTTGGGGCCAATTTGGGAACATTTTGGGGCCACTTTGGGATCCCTTGTGGTGGCTTTCGGTCACTATGGGATCACTTTATGACCATTTCGCGGCCAATTTGGGACCATTTTGGGGCCACTTTGGGATCCCTTGTGGTGGCTTTAGGTCACTATGGGATGACTTTAAGACCATTTCGGGGCGAATTTGGGACCATTTTGGGGCCAATTTGGGAACATTTTGGGGCATATTGGGGAACATTTTGGGGCCACTTTGGGATCCCTTGTGGTCGCTTTAGATCACTATGGGAAGACTTTAAGACCATTTCGGGGCCAATTTAGGACCATTTTGTGGCCAATTTGGAACCATTTTGGGGTGGAAACATTTTGGGGCCACTTTGGGATCCCCTGTGGTGGCTTTAGGTCACTATGGGATCTCTTTAAGACCATTTCGGGGCCAATATGGGACAATTTTGGGGCCAATTTGGGAACATTTTGGGCCACTTTGGGATCCCTTGTGGTCGCTTTAGGTCACTATGGGATCACTTTAAGACCATTTCGGGACCAATATGGGAGAATTTTGGGGCCACTTTGGGATCTCTTGTGGTGGCTCTAAGTCACTATGGGATCACTTTATGACCATTTCGGGGCCAATTTGGGACCATTTTGGGGCCAATTTGGGAACATTTTGGGGCCACTTTGGGATACCTTGTGGTGGCTTTAGGTCACTTTTGGATCACTTTAAGACCATTTCGGGGCCAATATGGGACAATTTTGGGGTCAATTTGGGAACATTTTGGGGCCACTTTGGGATCCCTTGTGGTGGCTTTACGTCACTATGGAATCACTTTAAGACCATTTCGGGGCCAATTTGGGAACATTTTGGGGCCTATTTGAGAACATTTTGGCCTGCTGCTAACATTAGTACAATGTCATACGCCTAAATGTAGGCAACGCTTATATTTATTTTTGTCAAGTTATGTTGCTAACGCCGAACCTTTTAAATTGAAAAAAGTCCGTTACGAACTTTTTTAACATTGAAAGGTCCGTTACGAACTTTTTAACATTAACATTTTTTCCATTTCACTCCTACCGACCAAGGTCTGCGATAAAATCTATGGAATAGCTTAAAAAGAGGTATGCAAACTCTACGGCTATTTTGTTATCTCCACATTCTGTTATACCCGAACTATAATCACTATTCAGCACTCTTATAAAACTTCCAAAGACACACCCATCCGCTCATTCCCTTACACACACACGTACATATCTATGCAATGATCCAGCAGCTGCCACCTGCTTTTATTTTCGCGCCAAAAACAACAACAAAATATACCAAATCATATCATCTTCGGCACCTAAACATCATTTGTAAGCTAAGAAAGTCAGCTTCACTTCTGTCTTTATATATTTAACTTTTTGCCTATTGGTAAAGCTTTTTTTTAACGATATAGTTTTGTAAGAAAATTCCACAATGTTAAGATCGAAATTTAAATATCGTACGGACTTTAACTAAACAACAATTTTACATGACACTAATGCTGATGTCGTTGAACATGTTTACACCCTTGCACAGAATAGTGTAAAAGTGTGATAAAAGTGTACCCGTTCTACATGAAACTGCTATATCGATAAAACGAACAAAAAACATTGCTCGGTTGCTACGCTATGTGCATGAATAATTAGGTTCCGCTTATCAACCATATTCAATTGTTATTGCAAAATCCAATTTTTTTCACCATTTTTTTCGTCGGCTGATTTTCACTCCAACCAACTACCCTGTCAAAGCATCAGAGGGTAAAAAGTGTGAGCTTTTTAGGAAAGGAAAACATATGTTGTTGTAGTTTTAGCTTCATTTTGCAAACGAAAACGGAAAATTGAAGAGTGTAAAAAATGCGCGAATCCGAAAGCCCTTTTTTAATTTTTGGTTTCTGGGGAAAGTTATGGTAAAAAAATCGACGGCGCTACGGTACTACTTGCAGCTTTGATTGCAAATATCTCTTCAGAGAAGCAAAATATTAAAAGGCGCTTCCGGGTTCGTGATCCTGAGGCCAATTCCCGTCTTTTGAGCTATATCCAATAATTTGAGCTAATTTATTAGTAGTTGACCCCTAAAGGAAACAAATGCCCATTTTTACTTTGATTATTTGATCTTTTAAGGTTTTCTCGATTTCTTAAAAGTTTAATTCACTAATGATATTTTTAGGGAGTTAAACATTGGAAAAAAGATGGGAGATAGACTGACTTTGGCCTTAGGATCACGAATCCGGAAGCGCTTTTTTAATTTTTTGTTTCTGTGGAAAGTTATGGTCAAAAAATCGAAAAATGACCCACGGCGCCACGGTACAACTTGCAACTTTGATTGTAAATAGCTCTTCAGAGAAGCAAAATATTAAAAAGAGCTTCCGGGTTCGTGATCCTGAGGCCAAATCCCGTGTTTTGAGCTATCTCTAATAATTTGAGCTAAGTTATTAGCAGTTGACCCCTAAAGGAAACAAATGCCCATTTTTACTTTGATTATTTGATCTTCTAAGCTTTTCTCGATTTTTTAAAAGTTAAATTCACTAATGAAATTTTTGGGGGATTAAATATTGGAAAATAAATATAGTTTAAAAAAACTAAAACTCACGCTTTTAGAGAGCATTGAACTAAAAAGTTGAAAATAATTTTAAAAACCCTACACAGTAGTATTGTGGAAAAAGCGTGGTTCGCTTTGTTCCATAATCTTCGTTTTTTATTTAAATTATTTTTACCTTTTTAGTGCAATATTCTTTAAAAGCGTGTGTTTTCGCTCTTTAAACTGTATTTATTTTTTACTTTTTAGTTAAATCTGTTATGAAGTAATCGATAAATATATCGAAGTATACCGCAGTGCAAACGAAACCTCTGGGCCTCCACTTTCGTTTGATACCCATATTGTAGGCAATTTTGTGACAGTTATATGCCACTATCGGGTAGACTGAAGTAGAGTTACATACAAACAAGCAAACATACATATGAATGTATGTACAAGTAAAGCTAATGAAAGCGTAGTAAAGAAACTAGCATTAAGGTGATGACCCAATGCAGGCTTGATTTGCTTGCCTTGCTTACCCTGGCTTACTTTGCTTTTTTTTTGAAAGCTTCTATGGCCAAGTAGAAGCTTCAAAAGCTGTCAAAAATGCAGGATGAGACAAAGAACTCAACAACAAGACAAACAGTGAAGCGTGTAAAGCGCTGTCAAATAGAGATTTGGGCTATTCGACGCTTTGAAGTGCTTCAAGCAAGCAAAGTAAAGCTGCCACTGGGCCAACTTTCATACATTTCAGTAGAGTTCAAAAGAATTTTGACATTTCTCGAGGCAAAGCCAGCAAAGCAAATGGGCATTGGGCCATCAGCTTAATGTGGGAAAAGCGTCGAGCGCTCGATATACGAAAATTATGGCACAAAGCGGACCACGCTTTTTCCACAATACTACTGTGTAGGGTTTTTAAAATTATTTTCAACTTTTTAGTTCAATGCTCTCTAAAAGCGTGAGTTTTAGTTTTTATACCCAGTGTACTAGTACTAGTACAAGGGTATATTAATTTTGTTCACATAACGGTAGTATGTAACGGCACAAAATAATCGAGATAGATATAGAGTTCCATATATGAAAGTTCTTAGTTTGAAGAGAGGAATCCATTAAGACATGTCCGTCCGTCCGTCCGTCCGTCTGTGTACTCGATAACCTGAGTAAAAATTGAGATATTTGCATGAAATTTTGTATACAGGTTACCTTTTGGCCAAGGTAGGTTGCTATTGAAAATGGGCAAAATCGGATGATAACCACGCCCCCTTTTTCGATATCGAAAATTTCGAAAATCACACAAATTGACATATCTCGGTAGCCGAAATGGCTAAAATGATATAATTTTATAAGTGAATCCCCCTGGTAATTCTCTTATGATTTTTCCGTGAATTTTTTATAGGGGGCGTGGCACCGTCCATTTTTAAGGGAGGCATTTTTGAAACTTTGACTGGTCGTAACTTTTAAACTGATTATGATAGAATGATTGAATTTGGCAAAAAGCATACTAGTATCGTTGGGAGTATACCTGATGAAAATGGATAAAATCGCCCTCCAACCATGCCCACTTTCGATATCGAAAATTTCGAAAATCACACAAATTGACATATCTCGGTAGCCGAAATGGCTAAAATGATATAATTTTATAGGTGAATCCCCCTGGTAATTCTCTTATGATTTTTCCGAGAATTTTTTATAGGGGGCGTGGCACCGCCCACTTTTAAGGGAGGCATTTTTGAAAATTTGACTGGTCGTAACTTTTAATCTGATTACGATAGAACGATGGAATTTGGCAAAAAGCATACTAGAATCGTTGGGAGTATACCTGATGAAAATGGATAAAATCGCCCTCCAACCATGCCCACTTTCGATATCGAAAATTTCTAAAATCACCTAAATTGACATAATTCGCTAACGGAAATGGGTAAAATTATATAATTTTATAGGTGAATCCCCATGGTCATTATATAATGATTTTTGGATAAATTTTCTAAAGTGGGCGTGGCCCCGCATGAAATTTTATTTACAGGTTACTTTTTGGCCAAGGTAGGCTGCTATTGAAAATGGGCGAAATCGGATGATAACCACGCCCCCTTTTTCGATATCTAAAATTTCGAAAATCATACCATAACCTGAGGAATTTGCATGAATTATGGTATACAGATTACTTTATGGCCAATCGTGAGAAAATTATGACCAATCGTGAGAAAATCATCAAAAAGTAAGGAATTTCGAAAAGTGGTGATAGCTATAACTTTGAAAATAGTTCGAATTTCGAAAAACTGGCCCAAACGTATTTTTTTCAATTTAAAACTTTGTCACAAATTGGGCGTAAGTATATTAGAAGTAATAAATGAGGAGGTTCAAACCAAAACGCTATAAATGTATACTGATTCAGTGTATACTTATTGCGTTTTGGTTTGAAGCTCCTCAAATGTATTCAACTATAAGTAAGATTTTGAGGGCACACGAACGATGTACATATATGTTATACCGTAGCATAAATAAATATTAATTTTATAAACTAACTAATAAATTTATTGAGTTCGTTTTTCCCAAATTATAATATATATAGAAAATATATACCTTATAGGTACTACTATTGTTTCCATACACTGGGTATTTAATTTTCGGCTTACCCGAACTTAGCCTACCTTACTTGTTTTAAACTATATTTATTTTTTACTTTTTAGTCAAATGTCCTATGAAATTATCGATAAATATATCGAAAAATACAGCAGTCCAAACGAAACCTCTGGACTTCCCCTTTCGTTTGATACCCATATTGTTAGGAAATTTTAAGGTATTTGGCCTCACATTTTGACAATAACTCAGTTATCGAAATATATTGAAATCCAAATGAAACCTGCGGCGTTCCCCTTTCGTTTGATACCCATATTGTAGGGAATTTTTTAGGTTTTTGGGCAATCATATTTCGACCGATAACTCAGTTATCGATAAATTTATCGAAATTTATCGAAGTCCAAATGAAACCTGAGGCCTTCCCCTTTAGTTTGATAGCTACATTGTATGGAAATTTTAAGGTTTTCGGGCAACCACATTTTGACCGATATATCAGTTATCGATAAATTTATCCAAATATGTCGATGTCCAAATGAGACGTGGGCCTTCACCTTTCGTTTGATACCCAAATTGTAGGGAAATTTTAAGGTTTTCGGGCAACCACATTTTCACCGATAACTCAGTTATCGATAAATTTATCGAAATATGTCTATGTCCAAGTGAAACCTGGGGCATTCACCTTTCGTTTGATACCCATATTATAGGGTTTTTTTAGGTTTTTGGGCAATCATATTTTGACCGATAACTCAGTTATCGATAAATTAATGGAAATATATCGAAGTCCAAATGAGACCTGGGGCCTTCACCTTCGTTTGATACCCATATTGTAGGGAAATTTTAAGGTTTTCGGGCAACTACATTTTGACGGATAACTCAGTTCTGGATAAATTTATCGAAATATATCGATGTCAAAATGAAACCTGGGGCCTTCACCTTTCGTTTGATAACCATATTGTAGGGAAATTTTAAGGTTTTCGGGCAACTACATTTTGACCGATAACTCAGTTATCGATAAATTTATCGAATTATGTCGATGTCCAAATGAGACCTGGGGCCTTGACCTTTCGTTTGATACCCATATTGTAGGGAAATTGTAAGGTTTTCGGGCAACCACATTTTGACCGATAACTCAGTTATCGAAAAATTTATCGAAATATGTCGATGTCCAAATGAAACCTGGGGCCTGCACCTTTCATTTGATACCCATATTGTAGGGAAAGTTTAAGGTTTTCGGGCAACCACATTTTGACCGATAACTCAGTTATCGATAAATTTATCGAATTACGTCGATGTCCAAGTGAGACCTGGGGCCTTCACCTTTCGTTTGATATCCATATTGTAGGGAAATTTTAAGGTTTTCGGGCAACCACATTTTGACCGATAACTCAGTTATCGATAAATTTATCGAAATATGTCGATGTCCAAATGAAACCTGGGGCCTTCACCTTTCGTTTGATACCCATATTGTAGGGAATTTTTTAGGTTTTTGGGCAATCATATTTTGACCGATAACTCAGTTATCGAAAAATTTATCGAAATATATCGAAGTCCAAATGAAACCTGGTGCATTCCCCTTTCGTTTGATACCCATATTGTAGGGACATTTTACTGAGGCTTAGACCGAACGAGAGTCACATACATACAAACAAGCAAACATACAAGTGAACCTAATAAAAGCGTGGTAAAAAAATGGCAGATAGACAGGTTTCGGCCTCAGGATCACGAATCCGGAAGCGCTTTTTTAATTTTTTGTTTCTGTGGAAAGTTATGGTAAAAAAATCGAGAAATGACCCACTGCTCCACGGTACAACTTGCAACTTTGATTGCAAATATCTCTTTAGAGAAGCAAAATAATAAAAAGCGCTTCCAGATTCGTGATCCTGAGGCCAAACCCCGCCTTTTGAGCTGTCTCCGAAATACCCATTTTTACTTTGATTATGTGATGTTCTAAGCTTTTCTCGATTTTTTAAAAGTTTAATTCACTAATGAAATTTTTAGGGGGTTAAATATTGGAAAAGTATGTTTTCTAAGCAGATAATATATTTTTCATACAGTGGCAGGTTGATCAGAAAGATATACCCGATTGTCTCATTTAGAGCATAGCTGTAATTAGACGCTGACAAGTATAAGTATCTAACCTTTATTTAACCTTTTAAAATTAGTTTAAGAAAAGTCAAAGTCAAAGTGACTACCAGATTCGTATGGTTTCGTATCGCAGACTTTCACATTTGTTATGGATTCGTAAATGATCTCAAAAGAAGGATGGTAAACGTCCTCTGGTAATACCATAGGATCGCATCGACTCAAACAGAATTGAGATGTATCATCGACGAAAGGTAAGTCCAGGACCTTTCCGAACTTGTTGGGGGTAACATTTATCTGATTTAAACAAGGGTGCGACATTTCATCCAAAAAGTCATTAAATCTCGCCTTGGATGGAATTAGGACAATGCTTCCGCCGAAGATACTCCACGATATACGTAGTAAGTTAAAATCGCCTAAAACAATCATCGAATCAGCAATGTTAGTAATTAGATTTACAGTTTTCAGCAAAGAGATATGCTGCATATAGATTGAAATTTCAGATGAGGCAGGGATATAACAAACAGCTAAATATATGTACGCGTTGTCCAACTGTATTCGGACGCACTTGAATGCGTTTGAATCGATGCCAGGGACGTTGACCTCCTCAGAGGGCAATGAGGAATGAACGGCTTAAGAACACCGCCCCGACCCTGTTCAAGCGGTCATTTCTATATACTTGATATACATTAGACAAAAACTCAGCATTGAAAACGTGAGGTTTCAGCCAGGTTTCGGTAAAAGTAATGACGCTATAGTTACAATAAAGAGATTTTAAATAGAGATTAGTTAGTTTAGTATGTAAACCTCTAACGTTTTGATAAAATATGTTAACGGACTTAATGCTCAGAAATTGACGCTACATCTTGAGCATTCTTCCTCGGCCTTTCTTCAAATTCCCGTACAAGAGCACCGGGAGGCCAAAAAGAACTGTCCAAGAGAGTATCGTAGTCCTTTTCCGAGACTTCAACTCTAAAAGAGGACATACTTCTCTGATACGTAAACTTAAACTTTCTCACAGTTAAGCTTTCAATTCTAATTTTTGAGGAGATATGATAGACCAAATCATCTTCCGTGATGTCTAGATGGAACCTCGACACAAAAATGGCTTTATTGCGAGGGACCACAACCAGCTTCCTAGTCATTGGTTCAGACTCAGAAATAGATTCAGTTGGAATTATTGGAGTTTGCGGGTTGCCCATTGGATCAGACTCAGAAATAGATTCGGCTTGAATTATTGGAATTGAAGTGGCTGACGGTTGTGGGTTGCTGCTAGTAGTCATCCTTTGAGAAACGTTCTTGGATGATGACTGAACTGTTTTAGTTGGGACTGGAGACGCTAAATTTATAAGTTCTAGTGTTGGAGGAATGTTTATGACTGTTGAGGGACTAGGCGGTTCATCAGTAGGTTTACTATCGTTAACAGTATTATTGTTAACTGAAACAGGAGATATAAATTTTATAGGGGTCTATCCATAAATACTATACGAAATTGGGTTTTCTAAGCCTTCAAAAGTTTTAAAAATACTCTCATATTTTTTTAATTTTTCTGTTAGTAAGGAAAAATCTTTGCTGATTTCATTAAACCCATTTCTTGTGTGCCCAAAGATTTTGCAGAGGTCTACTTCGGTCGCCCGACATTTGGAACAAGACCAACGCAGGCCTTTATCCTCACTAAGTAGGTCTACCGTCCTGCCAGCCAATCCGGTACACTTACCGTGGACTAGCCCATCACATAGCCAGCAGACCACAAAGCGCTCCGAGAGGCTTTTTATTTGGCAGTTTTGCTTCATGCACGTAAATTTTATGTTAAATTGATAGAAAAAGAAAAAAAAAATTTAAGATTATTAGTTAGATATAAAAAAATCAAACAAAAATAGAAAACTATTAGTGCATTAAATAACACAAAAACAACCCAGACGTTTAATAGCACTGACTGAGCAGGTTTGAATACAGAAAACCACAGTTTGAGAGCACTGAGTGAGCAGTTTTAAATGCACTGTATTTGACAGTCAACAAACCACGCAAACAGCTGTATTGAAAAGAAAAACGAAAAAGCAAGTCAGCCACAAGAGCAATTGCAATATAAAAAGTAGGCCTTTCAACAGCAACAAAAAGAATATGCAAAAACTCGGCAAATATGAATAATTTACACAAATAAGCACAAATTCAAAATATAAACAAAATCCACCCAAAGTTGTGAAGCACAAGAAAAGTTTAAACTCTTTTAGCTTTTAACTATCACTTAGAATATATAAAATATCAAAGATATGATTTATTTTTCAAACACGACTACACAGCTTGACGTTCGCGATATTGATATAGCTATTCGCACCTTGTTATAGTCGGGTTGTGGAACTTCAATTCCATCGTCTTCGATTGTGGGGTCGGGCTCATCCTCTTCTCTGAATTGTTGCTCTGCTCCTCCGTTTAAAAGGGCAGATAAGTGATCCCTCCATAACCTTAGTACTCTCTGGACATCTGCCACCAGGTCGCCGTTGTAATTTTTATAGGGTTTAAAACCTTCCGTCATTCGTCGAATGTTTGATACAAATTCGGGCATTGCTTCTGCTGGCTAGCATTTCAAGCTGTTCGATTTCACGCTTTTCGGCTTCCCGTTTCTTCACCCGGTGCCCCATTTGTTGTACTTAGACGGCACGAATCTTGGCTGCTACCAAGTAGTGATCGGAGTCGATGTGATCGATCTGGTTCCGGGTTTTCCGATCTGACCATGTTGCTTTATGGATCTTTTTATGCTTGAACCTGATGCTCAATCAGTCTGTATCCATTTGGCGAAGTCTCATCATGGAGGCTGAACTTTCCGACAGGGGGACCAAATACACCCTATTTGTCAGTATAAGTTTCTTCTAATTTCGCGTACAATGCATCTTTTTCCACGTCGTTCTTATCCTTAATTTAAATTACACATTTATATAGTGTGCCGCTTGATCCTAGATAGACGCCCAGTTGCAGCCGCACCTCATGATGACAGAAGCTGTTAAAGTCCGCCGGCAAGCCCTTAAACCGATTATGTCGGAGTGGCCTTGTCAGGTTGTCGCCTTCTCACATCAGTTCACCACCGAACGAATTTTCAGTGCCTATCCAGAGGATACGATGCGGACGTAGTGAGCTGCTTGGAAGAATCGCTCCGGCCATTCTTAGTTGAATGGCGGTCAGAAACTTTCCCCACTTGCGTGGACTTCTACACACGATCCCATCCTCTTTGTCACTTAAGAGCGTAACATTAACGTCGAGGTTAGCCAATTCAAATGGGTTAAATTAAACGCTGTTTATATTATACTTATTAAAACTTTAATTATATTTAAAATTGCATGCGTATTTACATACTTAGTTACTTGGAGACAATACTCTAATTGGTTTTAATTCTCTAAGAGCTATATATGTACATATCGTCGGTTGTTGTTGTTGTTGTCGTTAACAGCAAAAACACTCGCCGAAGGTTTTGGGGCTGATGCCGAAATTGTCAGTCCTTGGCTGGATATGAACCCGGTACGCTGCGGTACTCCCTTGCGGTACTGCCCGACTGTCGTGGTAGCGATTTGATATGATCAGTGGATCCTTCTAGGTCATGTCATCCCTTCATCCATAAGGAAAGAGAAGATGAGTAATGAGAGGTGAGAGGCATCATATCCGTAGATCAACCATCAAGTTAGCACGTCATTACCTATGTGCATATTAGTCGCCTCTTACGACCGGTATACCTCGGGCATATTCTAAAACCCTAACCCGCAGATAGGGTGATACTGCAATACGTGCCATGTCAAAAAAAAATAATTTTAGTTTTATTCGTGATAATGATACTTTACTTGATCCTCGACCCCCCTAAATATCTGTTTACCCATTACCTAACCAGAAATCAGAATTCTACTGTAAAGCAATACCCGTGCAGTAAAAATCCGAACAAACTACTCAGCAAAGATACTAGTTCATTGACTAAAATTTTTGTAGCAAATGCATACCAGTTCATCGTTGATTAGCTTTAAACCATTCAATGCCAAACTACTCAGCGAGAATTCTAGTTCATTGACTATACATTTTGTGGTGTATTCATACTAGTTTATTTCTGATAACCTTTAAGACAGTCAATGCCAAACTACTCGTAACGAGATGGCAATTGTCCTCCTCTGCATCAGCACCTCACCAATTGGCTGAGTAGTCAGCCTCTGCATCAGGGATATACCAGTTGACATACCTGTTCATATATGCATCAAAATCATACCAGTTGCAATACTAGTTCATACATGCATCAGAATCATACCAGTTGAAATACTAGCTAAAAAAAAGCATCAGAACCATACCAGTTGTCATACTACTTCATATATGCGTCAGAATCATACCAGTTGACATAGTAGTTCATTTATGCATCAGAATCATACCAGTTGACATACCAGTTCATTTATGCATCATAATCATATCAGTTGACATACTAGTTCACATTTGCCTCAGAATTATACCATTTGACATACTAGTTCATATATGCATCAGAATCTTACCAGTTGACATACTAGTTCTTATATACATCAGAATCATACCAGTTGACATACTGCTCAGTCTGTGCTCCAGTTATTCTTAGTTTATTCTTTAGAAAGCAGCGACTATTTGTATTAAACACGAAAAAGCATCTCTGAATTACAAGGTAAAAAAGAAGCAGTTACAAGAGAAAAAGAAAAGCAATAGTCCTCTTCTGCATCAGCACCATACCAATTCGTATACAAGTCAGCCTCTGCATCAGCATTATACCAGTTGATATACTAGTTCACACACAGCCAAAAATGAGCTAAAGGTTCTGAGTTCGATTCTCGGTAAATTCAACACAACTTTTTTCTATATTTTTTAAATTATGTAGTTTATTGTATTTTTAATTTAATTATTGAATTCAACTTGCAATGACTCCTTTCAAATTGCGCGTTCGTCAAGTTTGATTATATAGGTAAAGGCATTCAACTTAGTAGGATCCACTTTCATACAAAGTTTTATGTAATTGGGGCGTTAGGGCTGTATTTTTAGGTAAGGTAAATTAAGGTTAGAGGTTATGATAACCTGTTGGTATTTCGCCGCCATAGTTTTTTTTTTTTTTTAATTGAGGTTTCTTAAGGTTAAGTTAGTCGTCCACTGCGGAGTTCCGGTTCCACATATGTATATATAGATAAAAGTAAGTATTATTTTAACATCAAAAAGAGTCAAAGTAAGACTGCTTTCATGCTGGGCCATAAACTCGAGTTAAAGGAGCATTGTTAGAGTTAATTTATATTGAATTTTGATACTTGATTGCCAAAGATTTACACAGCGATGGATACCATGACGCGTTTCGGAGTTTCCAGGCTCCACATCAGATCAGAACTACTGTGTCTGCACCGAAGCGGTTAAAGCAATCGCTTATAACAAATCAGCTAAGATGTCCTGTTGTATTTCTAAGTCAACTTTCTTATAAGCGTGTCTATTTCATACCTTTAAGACCCTCATACAGTTCCGTGTGAACGTGAGCGTGAATGAGTGGAGACTTTCTATTGCGTACGCAAAGAAAAAGAATTCCAAATCAATTCTTTTGTGCGTTCACGCACATCTGTCAAATGACTTCAACTCTCCAAAAAATGTAAAAAAATCACAGTTTGGCGTGGTAATTGCCAAATTTCAACACTCACTTGCGAAGGGTTTGTGTCACTTTGCGTTCGCACACAATTCACGGAGAGATAGTAAAATAAGCATTTCAAAGCATATTTAACACTTTCACTTAAGTTTAAATGCAGTAATATCAAAGATATTTTAGTAGTTTATCCACTTACGGATGATTTTTTTTTGGAAAAGTGGAGTAATATCAACATATTACACAAAAGAAAATTGTTCACGGTCACCCACGTTCACGCTCAAAAATAAGTGTATATAGGGCTTTAAACGGAATATGAGTATATTATTAGGCGTGCATATTTATGCAGAAGCACAAGCACACTGAGGTTTCTATTTGCATTCCTTCATACCACTTTTTTAATTTATATTGTTGTTGCCAATAAACTCAAGTTTATGCCACAATGTAAAAAAATGGCGTCCGCCGTGCTGTAGCGGTTAAGTGTTCGGCCTTCTACACCAAGTCGTGGCGGTTCGATGCCTGGCAAAATTAACATAAAAAATTATTTAGAAAAACAATTTCTCTAAACGGGGCCGCCCCTCGCCTGTAGTTTGGAAAACTCTCCGGGTGTATTTCTGCCATGAGAAGCGAAAAATTCATTTGCTTTGCAAGTGCCGTTCGGAGTCGGCAAAAAACTCAAAAGCAACACACCTCAAGTTGGAAAGAGAAGCTCGGCTAAAAATCTCGTTAGAGGTTATGATAACCTGTTGGTATATCGCCGCTATTAGTTTATATACCAACAGGTTGTCATAACTGTTATGTAACTGGCTGTTGTGGTAAGGCAGAGGTGGCAGGTGGCATGGTGGCATCCCGCTAGCTCGTCGGTTGGGGTAGGTCTTTGCGCACCCGCCTTACCTACAGCTACACAAACAAAAAGGAGGTTCATGCCTGGGTGAAATCTACATAGGATAGAAAGAAAAAAAAAGGAAAGAAGGAGGCCTGTCCGTGTCAGGTGGAGTCATCCCGCCCCTCTCGTTCATAGATCATGAACGACCTTGGACTCCACTTAGACTCCGATTACCGAGTGGAGTCCCCTTAGCCTGACACAAGTCCGGCCGTCATTGTCCTAGCCAGTCCTGTCCGTCATAGTCGCCCCACATTCATGTCCCCTCTTACGCACGAGTGCAACACCACACCAATCGATTGTCTATTTAGCCAGACATGGTTAGTTATAATTCACCCCATATACAAAGCAAAAATTAAATGAAGTGAGTTTCGTTTCGAATGTTAACAATCTTAGTTTATTTACAATAAAAAAAAAACCCAATTTAATTCAAGAGCTAGATACTTAACTTACATGAAATGAATTCAAAACAACTATGACAAAAGAAATACCATGGGCCCTTACAACTAAAAATTAAATGAAGAAAGGGTAGCTATATGTAAATAAATTCAAGCGAAAGTTATCTTAAGACTATCCGACCTTAATGAAAAAAGTATATAAATGGGATATCGGTTTTATACTCGTAAAAATATAATCCAAGAAATTAAAAATAGCTTCCGTATAAAAAAAAGCAGAGTGAATCCAAAATTAAAACAATGAAATTTTAATCGAAGAGAAGGAATTGAATCAACTCAAAAGAGAATAAAAGGGAATAAAACTTGTAAGGCCGAAATCTCGGACCACCCTACTGTGCATTCATTGCAATCAAATACTTAAAACTTATTTTTCTTAAGCAGTCTTTTTAAATAAAAAAAAATGAGTTTTGGGAAGAAAAATGAGAACTGAGAAAAATCAGTAAAACCGGTTTTTATAAATTAATACCGGGCAAAAGTAAAACAACAACTAGACTCTTTATTTCAGTGGGTCAGAGTGGGTAATTGTGTATCGGTATGTATGCAGGTATGTAAAGCTCTACTCACCTTCAGCCCTCCAGCGTTTTGGTACCAGCGCGCGGATTCTGCAAAAGAGTGGGAGAAATTGCCAAATATACGTATTACATACATAAATACATACTCCTACAAATAATCACTCAGACTTGGTTATTTTGATCTCTGATCACTCGCTCGCGTTTAGGGGCAGCGAGCGGGTCACAAAAAATGTCAGTCGCGATAATCTCGCACCTCAAGGAAATCATGCGCTGAATCAATAATGATCTTGGGATTCTATCCCTGATGCAGATTGACTGGTATTAACGAACTTAAATAAATAAATGGTTACGGAAATAAAAAAATTACGAGAAAAGAAAAAAAAAGGTGGAAAGATAAAAAAAATTATATAAAAGCGAAAAGTAACATAGTGATTGCAGGCAATAGTGGCATTTGCCAAGTGTAAGACAAGCAAAAAAAAGGGAAAGAAATCAAAGGCGAAAACGAGGAAGATTTCAGAACTGAAACAAAACAAACTAAGCGTATAAGTGTGCCAAGCAAAATTGCACCAAATATCAAAATAATTAAGAACCCAAAGGTGTTACAAAAAAAACATAGGTATAGATAAGGTACGGGAATTTAGTTAACTTAATTTAAACTCAAATGAATTTTGAATTTTTTCTGGGCTGCATTTTCCCCACGTTCTTTGGAACGTGAAAAGGAAGAAGAAGAAAAGAAGAAAAACTGTCAAGGAAGAACAAAATATAATGGTAAAGATAAAGAAGAATTGAGGATTCCACAAAGTAAATGAAATAAGGAAAACAAACAAGATTTTTCAAAAAAAGTTAAGTCTAATGTACAAAAAAAATTGGCGAAAAATGTTGGATTTTTTTTTTCTTCTTTTTTTCTTCTTTTGGGGGTTTATTTCAACACAGAAAAAAATCCAAAAAAAATGTGGGTAAAGGAAATTTTTACAAAAACTAATATTGATTCAAAGAAAATATCGAATAAAGAAAAGGGAATCAAAACGCAAATAGGGGAAACTAACGAAATAAAATGAATGATTCTTACAATTTAAAAGTAATAAGAACAAAGTAAGATATTACAAGATGTATAACTATAAAAAAAAACTGAATTTCAAGTAACAAAAAAGAAACCCAGTCTAATGCCAAAATTAAAAGAAAACAAAACAATACCTTTGTCCTCCTTCTTGGGACTTCTTTTGACAAAAGAACAAGAACTGCCCCAAAAGAAAAAAAACTAAGGAAAGCTAGTGATAATAAAATCGAAAATAACTTAAATTTGGAGTAATTAAGCAAAATTATGTAGATATATAAAAATTAAAACTCAAAACTGCGGTTCTCCGTGCTCTGCCGGTGCCGGCTGCGCGAGTGCCTCCCAACACTCCGGGAGCGAATTCGCCGTGTGCGCTCCAAATCTCCTTTTCGTCTCTTTATTCCACTTCCACTATGCCTGCTCTGACGCTTGCAGCGGTCATTCACCCACTTTTTGCCTTCCAGTAGATCAGCTGTGCTCCTTGGATGGGATCTAGGTCAGTGTTCGTTGGTTGTTGTTGTGTCAAAGCTTGTATCTGCGCGGATGCATAGGCGCCGGGCTTATCTTATGCCTTACTTGGTGTGTTGGTTGTCTCACAAAGCTCGTTGTTGTCGTTTGCTGCTATCCCTTTTACTAACGCTCTGTGTTGTTGTTGGTGATACTAACGCTCTGTGCTGTTGTTGGTGTTGTAGCTTAGCTCTCACTGAGGTTGTTAATGCTGCTGTTTCAGCTTGGGATTCAATATCTACGTCCTATGGGTGTATTTGATGAACGCGTTCTGCTGTAGTTGTTGTAGCTGTTTCAGCTTGGTATTCACCCGCTGTCCGGTCGGCTTGCGCCCAGGATTTGGTTGCAGTGTCGTTTCCTTCCTGTAAAAGTGTATACAAATTAGTTGTATTTCACACACACATATAGGTACACATAAACACATCCACCAACATATTGAACAGATAAAACGCTGTTGACAAAAGTATGATAAAGCTTACCTTCAAAAACGCTGCTTGACTTTTCCGTGGGATTTTCCTTTGTTCTTGGAGTTATTCCTGAATAGTTACAGCTCGCTATGATAACAAAAG
The DNA here is from genome assembly GCA_964058755.1 of Campiglossa producta. Taxonomy (NCBI): domain Eukaryota; kingdom Metazoa; phylum Arthropoda; class Insecta; order Diptera; family Tephritidae; genus Campiglossa; species Campiglossa producta. The sequence continues at coordinate 33,992 of CAXKVI010000018.1, read as the reverse complement.
GAATTTGACTTGGGGTTAACGGGGGTACATGCTTGTTGGACATACATATACATATGTACAGAAAGATTCTAGGGCACATTTCACTGCAACTCACCTTGGATAAAACCTTTCAGCTCTTGTGAGCTTACGCTGCCAGAAAAAACCGCTCGCGTTTTAAATTATAACGCTAGTTAATTAAACTAAAATGTTCACTTATCTATTTTTTTCTTCTTTAAATTCACTTTAACTTTTTTTTTTTTTTTTTCACCGTATAGAAAAATAGGAATTGAACGAGATGATCACCGACCGCCCTTATTGAAACTTTGCAATGACCGATTTGTCCCCGTCAGCACCCTTTTATACCCTCGGATTCGTTCTGTTAGTATAACTGACATCCTTGTTGTTCTTGTCCTTAACCGCTGAATTTTCTTCTACTTTCGCCTAGCAACCGATCCTCACACACAGACACATTCTGCACTGCATTATCGCCCCACAGAGTTAGCCAAGTTTCTCCCCAATATCGTTTCCTCTTCATATCTACTTTCACGAGCTTTCTCATATATACACACACAGATATGACTATACCAACATGTAATGGCCAGTACAGATAAGGAAAGGCTAGCGTTACAAGCTCGCATCCGCCGATGTTGCATGCAACATGGAGCGTGTGCGTAAAAGAAATCCTAGCGCAGCCTGACGTCCTCGCTTTCTGTTTGCCCAACGTGTGGCTTCGACCCACGACCTAAAGCCGGGCTAGCCCCTATCACATTCTTTCATACTATTCCATTCTATGTTAACTATTACTCCTACACCATACTACAAATCTATCTCACAGGTATATATATGTAAATAAATAAATGTAAGGTCAAACAGGTTAAACTTAAACTACATCACTGGTAAGTATCTAAATCTATATCACAGGTACGTATCTATATGGTAAGTATCTATATCTCTATCACAGTTTTGCAGGTTAATAAAAAGGGTGTCAGTAAATAAAAAAAATCAGTCAATAAATGGGCAAATAAATAAATAAATAATTACAAAAAAAAAATAATTACTAAATAAATAAAAAACTATAAATAATAAATAAATAAATCAAATAAATTAAATAAATAAATAGCAATAAATACTTGTCAACCCATATATGCTCCGTCGGGTCTAGACAATACGACATCCAACACTCAACATTGATACATCTACATACACTCCATGCAACACGTTTATGCAACAAAAATATCTTTAGCGTGGTATACCCCGATTTTCTTTCCACTAGTATCGCCGAGTTCGTACATCGAATTTCCTATTACTTTGAGAATTACACATTTCACTTGCTTTGGGGCAAGTTTAGCATTGTAGTTATCAATCTGCGAACTCTGTTTGAAACTTCGGCGGTATACCACTTGTCCAATTTGAAACTTCACATCTTTGCTCCTTGTGTTATACACCTTTTGACTCCTCTCATGTGCGAGTTTAAGTTCTTTCATAATTTTATCTCTTATAAGCTGTAGCCTGTCCGCGCGGACATCAATGTGCAGATCTGTGTCTTTTGCTGCTCCCAACTTGCGGCATATATCATACGATGCCCCATGTTGCATCATTGGCATGCCGAACGTAGCGTAGTATGGGGAGCAGTTGATCGATGTGTGTACAGCGCTGCGGAGTGCACAGGCTGCATCGCTAATACACTTGTCCCAATTTCTTTGATTGTCCTTGATGAAAGATCGTACAATTTGGAGTACCGATCGATTCACCCTCTCTGCTGCGTTCCCCTGGGGTGAATAAAACGCTGTTCGTATGTGATGTACCCCATATTTCTCCAAGAACTTTGCGAACAGATCTGACACAAACTGCTTACCATTATCTGAATGCACATATTCTGGGACACCAAAGATGTGAAACACTTCTTTTTCTAAAAACTTAACTACTTCTACAGACGTGGCTTTACGAAACGGTTTTAAAAACACAAACTTAGAAAAATGGTCGAGACAAACAAATACGTAAACACTACCATCACAAGTACGTGGGTATGGACCCATAAAGTCAATATACAACCGTTGGAACGGTCTCTCGGTGATATGTTGCCTTCCCATACGTGGCCTATGAAACGAGTTTTGGACTTTGTTTCCTTTACATACTTCGCATTCCTTTAAACAATTTTGGACATCGGTTACCATTCCGGGCCAGTAATACTTTTCACGTATTCGGGATAGCGTTTTGTGGATGCCTCCGTGTCCCGCCGAAGGTGAACTGTGAGAGGCTTCCACCAAGCCCACGCGCAATTCCGACGGCACCCAAAGTTTCCAGGCTTGGTCCTGTTGGAAATCGTCCCCCCTGTTAAACTGCGTCCGTTTATACACATAGCCGTCCGATACGCATAGTTCTGGTAGTTTGTCTTGGTTATTGTTCACCGTGTTCTTCAGTTCTTCGTACTCTTCAGATTTAAAGTAAGGTGAGTCCAAGTCAATGTCCATGCGTCTGTCTGATAGCTGCACTTCCTCCATGTAGGCACGCGACAGAGTATCTGGGACGACGTTGAGGGCTCCTTTCCGGTGTTCGATTTGAAAATCAAACGCCTGCAGTTTCAAACTCCATCTCGCGAGCCTACCAGAGAGATCCTTCTGGTTCATCAACCACTCCAAGCTCGCGTGATCAGTTATGATAGTAAACGGCAGCCCCTCAACGTACGGCCTAAATCTCTTGACGCTGATCACAGCTGCATAGCACTCTAGCTCAGTGATGCTATAATTTCGTTGAGCTTTGTTTAACTTGGCGGAAATGTATGCTACCGGTCGTTCGTTGTTCTCGTCGTCCAACTGAAAGAGTACCCCGCCCACTCCGTCGGTCGAAGCATCGCACTGGATGTAAAAACGTCTGTCAAAGTCGGGATGTACCAGTACGGGAGCAGAAATTAGGCTCTGCTTTAGTCGGTCAAAAGACTTCCTAGCTTCGTCTGTCATTGTGAACTTTTTAACCTTATCCTTAGTGAGGCAGTCGTGCAGCGGCGCTGCAATGGTTGCGTAGTCCTGGATAAAACGACGGTACCAGCCTGACATCCCTAGGAACCGTCGAAGCTGCTTTGGCGTTTTCGGTTCGGGGAAATCCCTCACAGCAGCAACCTTGTTAGCATCGGTACGGATGCATCCATCACCCACTACGTAACCCAAGTACCTGACCTCCTTGAAGCAAAACTTACTCTTTTCAACATTAATGGTAAGATTGGCATCACGCAAGCACCTAGCGACCTTTTCCAACAATAACAAATGTGACGAAAAATCAACAGAACATACCAACAAATCGTCTAAATACACAAAAACACAATCACGTAAAGAAGCGGGTATAACCTTGTCCATTAGTCTGCACATTCTTTGTGCAGCATTACACAGTCCGAAGGGCATGACTGTGTAATGATATAGGGGACGCCCCGGCACAGTAAACGCGGTTTTTTCCCTAGATTTTTGCTCAAGCGGAATTTGCCAAAATGCATCTTTTAAATCTATCGCCGAGATGAATCTTGTGTTCTGTAGGCGGCTAAGGATTTCCTAACCCTAGAACGGCGAAAGACGGAAACCGCGCTTTAACCCCTTCTAACGCTGCGCTTTGATCTTTCGTTAGCACATGTTGCACGGCGTCAAAAGATAAATCGCCCTCGGCGGGTACGAGTTCTGCAACGCCATTATGAGTTGCACGCGTTGCAGCTCTCCTACTTACTACTTCTAAGTCGAAAGCCTGCCAAAAGTCTATACCTAAATACACCTCTTGCAGGAGCCCTGGTACAATCAAAAATTCCAAATCCTTACTTACTCCTTCCCATAGCACAGATAGCGTGATAGCACCGCCGACTGGTGTTTCACCGCCATTTGCAGTTCGAATGTATTGGTTTCTTAACTGGACGATGCCATCCTCCCTATCCTCTATAAATCTCTCGTAACCTTTTCCTAAACAACAAGCTCCAGCACCCGAATCCAATAACGCAAGGACGTCCTTGCCCCCAATCTTTGTTTGTGCGAAGAACCGATTGTCTCCTTTTATTGTCACAATGGTAGAGATTATTTTGTGGTGTATTCGCTTCAATACCTTTTTCTTTTCTCGCATTTTCTGTATCTTTTTATAATTTCTACTTCTTCTATTTAATAATATTTCTTCGCTAAAGATTCGGTTCCTCGCTTCCTCGTACTCCACCTTTCTTTGGTGTAGACTTTTTGGCTCGGCTTTCCCTATCTTATCTTTCCCTATCCTAGCGCTTTCCTTATCTGCAGAATCGCCCTCCCTCTTTAAAATTTGGTAGCTGGGCTGGACTCCGGGAAGTCTGTCCCCTGGCAAGAGCTCCCGGTGATCTCCGCCAGTTGACCGTTTCCCTTCCCAGCCTTGTACACACAAAAAGACGTATCACGACCACACGCAAAACATATCATATTGTGGAACGGCGACTTACAATGGTTTTCTTTAGCTAGCTCGGACGGATTTTTAACGAAGAAATCAACCGGCATTCCATACGAGTAACACAACATAAGGTTGTAAGGGGACGCACAAAAAGAATTGGTGGTGGGTTTAGGGTTAAAAGACTGCTTCGGCTGGGCCGAAGTTCCTATAGTTCCTTGGGACCTTTGCTGCTGTGCTGGTGCTTTCCGCTGGACTGGATTGTTCATCGCGTCTACGGGAGTCCGGTTATTCGCCTCATCCCTAGGTGTCGCTTCGGGATATTCCAGTTCGCCGACCGCTTTTGACCTACTCTTGTTTTCCCTGATCAGCCGCTCTGCACGCCTACATTCAGCCTTAAGTTCAGCCAGCGTGTCGATCTTAGATGCAAACGTTAAGTTCGCTAGGTAGGGCTTCAGGTTCCCCCTAATAATACCGACTAACTCCTTCTCGGGTATACTCTTCCGCAAGCGGAAAGTTAGGTTATGGACCCCACCGTAGAAGTCGTCGAACCCTTCCTGTGGCTGTTGTTTCCGTTCCATTATCTCTCTTATAATTTCGTAGTCGGACTCCGCTGTCTTGAAGTGGGCCAGCAGCTCCGCTCTGAGCTCAGGATACCCGAAATCTGGTTCGTCCGCATGGTCTTCGAGGACCTGCCAGTACCAATTCAAGGCGGAGCCCGTTACAAGGCAATGGAAATCGGTGAAGAGCTGGTAATGCGAGATGTTATGCTGCTGACGCAACTTTTCTATTCTAAATACGAAGCTCTCCACCGTAATCCCCTTGCTCGTACAGTCGAACTTAACATGCCACTTTTCCAGGTCCAACTTCTTCCATCTCGGTGGGTCCTGTGTATTTCCACCGGAACCTGAACCCCCCTGCGTAGCATTCGAGTCAACACGCTGGCCGGTACCTCATTCCTAACATTCCTAGCTTCTGGAGTGGATGATAGAGCAGGCGGATTCCCTAATCCGTGAGCCGAAGTCTCAATTCCAGCGACTCGGTTGCTGAGGTTCGCAATGTTATCACGGATTTCGCGGACTTCGTTCATATACTGAACCATCACCTCGTTTTGTTGTGCCATCATCGCCATCATATGGCTCAGCTGATTGATGTCGATGGCAGTGGAACCCCTTCCGCTTTGCCGTGATCCCGCAACCCCAGCAGCCCGGTCGACTTGTGGCTCCTTTTGCTTATGGACTGCTCCTGTATTGACCCCACACGAACCGTTCGCGCCTACTCCACCAACCGCTCCAGCTCCTTCTCCCCCAACTGCTCCAAGCTCCTCGTCCGACATCTCAAAGAGTTGGTCAAGTTTTCTCGAAAAGGTTAGGCTGTTCTCCCCCTCGCAGATGGAAATTTGGTCACTCGCCCTAACAGCTCCTGCACGCTCCTGATCTCTAGCCGAACTGAAAACCCGCGAAGCGCACCTATTAAAAAGGTCCGTTGGTATGAAATCCACGGGATAAGGTCTGCCCGTATCGATCTGGGTGAAGATGGATCCGACGACCTGGTTTTGCAGTGACCTGGTTATGCTTCGGGTGACTATTCTATTAGGGTTCAACAACCAGGGACCACCAACGACTCTTTCCTGTTCTTCCCCCTCCTCCATACACGACAGACTCACAAAAACTTGTCGAGCCTAACTCTGTGTTGACGACGGGAACGAATAGCGATGCGACAAGGGTTAAGACCGCCGACCAAACGAAAAGAGAAGAAGAAGAAAAGGGCAAAAACCACAAAGACTCCAGGGGCACTTCCAAAAAAAAATCCAATTGAGGGTAGAAACTGGCGACGGCGACGTAAGTCGGTCAATGACAGAACAATAACAATAAAATCAACAATAAAATTGTGACCGATATAAAAAAAAAAAATTTAAAAAAAAATGATGATAAAACCCAAAACCGCTTAAGATGCTAAAACAAAAATTCAATATTCAAAGCGACTTAGATAAAATAATATAAAAAGTTTTATTTGTATAAAAAAAGTAAAAAGTTGACTGACAAAAAAAATTTTGACAAAAAATAAGTGAAAAAAATATACTTCATCGTGATTTAGTTCACAATATAAAATCAGATTAAGTTAACCTGAAGGCTAACAAAAATAAAAAAGGGATTTCAACTTAAAAAAATAGTAGAAATAGGAAATTAACTTTCAATGGACAGGTCAAAGATTTGACTAAATAAAAAGAATATAACAAACTTAAAACGATTTCGTTTCAGAAGAAAGGTTTAAAACTGAACGTAAAAAGGCAAAAATTCCAAACGCGGCAATAAATAAACAAAATTTTGTATTTACTCCAAAAAAAATGAGAAAAAATATTATTATATGAAAAAAAAAGGTAAAGGTTTAAAAATAACTAATACCTAGCGATAATCAAGACTCAAAATTATTTATTAAATTTAAAATAAAAGAAAAACTTTAATTGGCAAAGTAAAAAAAATATTTTAATTAAATACAAAAATCTAAATTCCAAACGCGTTGGGAAAAAACGGTGAAAAAAAGTTTAAAGTAAATTTATAAGCGAGAACCGCCAACGATTTAACGTCAACTTCTAAAAAGACAATTCAAAATTCAGACGTTGGCCGTTTAAAAATGAAAAAAAGTATAATAACGCGTATGTATTTGAAAATCAACAGGAGAACTTCAATAACCCATATATGCAAAGAATACGCAGTTATATTAAAATAAATAGGAAGTAAATCAAAATTAATAAAAAAAATTTAAGTGAAAAGAACTTTAAATGAACCTCAATCCCGCTAGGGGTTGATGCCAATATAAGAAACTGCAAACGTTTGATTTCGGCAAAAATTTATTATTAGGTTTATGTAAATAAACAAGAACCCTTTTTTTTTTTGCAGTTCTCACCCACAAAGGGTTAATACGTTCATAAAAAAAATCAAGAACAAAAATTCAACCGAAAAATTCACCCTCAGAAAAAGGTATTCGAATATATTCCCCCTAAATAAAAAGGTTTAAATTTAAAAATTTAAACAAGTAGGTGTGTTTGGAAAAACGCAATAAATGCAAAAAATAAAATTTGGGTTATTTTTGGTTTAACAACCAAGATTAATTTTATTATAAAAAAATTTTGTTGTAAACAAACAGTTATAATAATGTTAAGAGAAATAAACATGTAAAAAAAATAGGCATGTATATATACGTGTATAGTTTATAAACGTGGGCAGAAGAACAGGTAATAAAAGAATAAGGTAATGTTGATATTGTGATAGGTATATTAGTTTATGGTTTTCAAGAAAAATTTATTTTACTTTATTGGTGTGTTGGTGTTGCACCTAGGCAAGGTCATAATGAATGTGAGTGGTCCGTCTGTTACTAGTCTACGTCCAAGTCAGAACAGTCTCCCTAATTTGTCCGTTTTTTCAGTGTCGCAGCGCAGGGCCTAAAACTTGGTTGCCCCACTGACTCCTCCTTCGTGTAGGCAGACTACAAACCTCACATGCACGCAGTGCTGGACTACATGCACGGTAGCTTGAGCAGTCTCCTACGCGCAACAACGTCTCCCTTCTAATATACAAGTCTTACCGCAGAATACCACTTATGCAAGCGTTGCAGCTTTCATAAGGAACCTCTACGGCAAGACGAGTATCCCCCCTGGTGTTTGTTGTAGTGGCACATATCGCGTCGGACTGATCCAAGCGATGTTGCCACTACAACGGTCATCAGTCCCGTCAGCGAAGGAAAATTTAAAAAGAATGAAAATTGGAAGCGAGATCAGAGCGGTAAGTGTAAGCAAAAGTTATGAAAAAAAAGGGAATTTATCTAAATGCAAAATAAAAGAGTTATGGAAAAAAAGGAAAAAAACTGGTATCATGCAAAAATAAAAAAAAGGAGTTAAGAAATGCAAAAATATAAAACAAACTAAAAATCAAAACTGAAATTGAAAATTAAAATTTAAAATTTAAAATTGGGCTATTACGTTGGGCGCCATTGTTATGTAACTGGCTGTTGTGGTAAGGCAGAGGTGGCAGGTGGCATGGTGGCATCCCGCTAGCTCGTCGGTTGGGGTAGGTCTTTGCGCACCCGCCTTACCTACAGCTACACAAACAAAAAGGAGGTTCATGCCTGGGTGAAATCTACATAGGATAGAAAGAAAAAAAAGGAAAGAAGGAGGCCTGTCCGTGTCAGGTGGAGTCATCCCGCCCCTCTCGTTCATAGATCATGAACGACCTTGGACTCCACTTAGACTCCGATTACCGAGTGGAGTCCCCTTAGCCTGACACAAGTCCGGCCGTCATTGTCCTAGCCAGTCCTGTCCGTCATAGTCGCCCCACATTCATGTCCCCTCTTACGCACGAGTGCAACACCACACCAATCGATTGTCTATTTAGCCAGACATGGTTAGTTATAATTCACCCCATATACAAAGCAAAAATTAAATGAAGTGAGTTTCGTTTCGAATGTTAACAATCTTAGTTTATTTACAATAAAAAAAAACCCAATTTAATTCAAGAGCTAGATACTTAACTTACATGAAATGAATTCAAAACAACTATGACAAAAGAAATACCATGGGTCCTTACAACTAAAAATTAAATGAAGAAAGGGTAGCTATATGTAAATAAATTCAAGCGAAAGTTATCTTAAGACTATCCGACCTTAATGAAAAAAGTATATAAATGGGATATCGGTTTTATACTCGTAAAAATATAATCCAAGAAATTAAAAATAGCTTCCGTATAAAAAAAAGTAAAAACAAAAGCAGAGTGAATCCAAAATTAAAACAATGAAATTTTAATCGAAGAGAAGGAATTGAATCAACTCAAAAGAGAATAAAAGGGAATAAAACTTGTAAGGCCGAAATCTCGGACCACCCTACTGTGCATTCATTGCAATCAAATACTTAAAACTTATTTTTCTTAATATATGCAAAGAATACGCAGTTATATTAAAATAAATAGGAAGTAAATCAAAATTAATAAAAAAAATTTAAGTGAAAAGAACTTTAAATGAACCTCAATCCCGCTAGGGGTTGATGCCAATATAAGAAACTGCAAACGTTTGATTTCGGCAAAAATTTGTTATTAGGTTTATGTAAATAAACAAGAACCCTTTTTTTTGCAGTGCTCACCCACAAAGGGTTAATACGTCCATAAAAAAAATCAAGAACAAAAATTCAACCGAAAAATTCACCCTCAGAAAAAGGTATTCGAATATATTCCCCCTAAATAAAAAGGTTTAAATTTAAAAATTTAAACAAGTAGGTGTGTTTGGAAAAACGCAATAAATGCAAATAATAAAATTTGGGTTATTTTTGGTTTAACAACCAAAATTAATTTTATTATAAAAAAATTTTGTTGTAAACAAACAGTTATAATAATGTTAAGAGAAATAAACATGTAAAAAAAATAGGCATGTATATATACGTGTATAGTTTATAAACGTGGGCAGAAGAACAGGTAATAAAAGAATAAGGTAATGTTGATATTGTGATAGGTATATTAGTTTATGGTTTTCAAGAAAAATTTATTTTACTTTATTGGTGTGTTGGTGTTGTACCTAGGCAAGGTCATAATGAATGTGAGTGGTCCGTCTGGTACTAGTCTACGTCCAAGTCAGAACAGTCTCCCTAATTTGTCCGTTTTTTCAGTGTGGCACAACAAGCGTCGCAGCGCAGGGCCTAAAACTTGGTTGCCCCACTGACTCCTCCTTCGTGTAGGCAGACTACAAACCTCACATGCACGCAGTGCTGGACTACATGCACGGTAGCTTGAGCAGTCTCCTACGCGCAACAACGTCTCCCTTCTAATATACAAGTCTTACCGCAGAATACCACTTATGCAAGCGTTGCAGCTTTCATAAGGAACCTCTACGTCAAGACGAGTATCCCCCCGGTGTTTGTTGTAGTGGCACATATCGCGTCGGACTGATCCAAGCGATGTTGCCACTACAACGGTCATCAGTCCAGTCAGAGAAGGAAAATTTAAAAAGAATGAAAATTGGAAGCGAGATCAGAGCGGTAAGTGTAAGCAAAAGTTATGAAAAAAAAGGGAATTTACCTAATGCAAAATAAAAGAGTTATGGAAAAAAAGGAAAAAAACTGGTATCATGCAAAAATAAAAAAAGGAGTTAAGAAATGCAAAAATATAAAACAAACTAAAAATCAAAACTGAAATTGAAAATTAAAATTTAAAATTAAAAATTGGGCTATTACGTTGGGCGCCATTGTTATGTAACTGGCTGTTGTGGTAAGGCAGAGGTGGCAGGTGGCATGGTGGCATCCCGCTAGCTCGTCGGTTGGGGTAGGTCTTTGCGCACCCGCCTTACCTACAGCTACACAAACAAAAAGGAGGTTCATGCCTGGGTGAAATCTACATAGGATAGAAAGAAAAAAAAAGGAAAGAAGGAGGCCTGTCCGTGTCAGGTGGAGTCATCCCGCCCCTCTCGTTCATAGATCATGAACGACCTTGGACTCCACTTAGACTCCGATTACCGAGTGGAGTCCCCTTAGCCTGACACAAGTCCGGCCGTCATTGTCCTAGCCAGTCCTGTCCGTCATAGTCGCCCCACATTCATGTCCCCTCTTACGCACGAGTGCAACACCACACCAATCGATTGTCTATTTAGCCAGACATGGTTAGTTATAATTCACCCCATATACAAAGCAAAAATTAAATGAAGTGAGTTTCGTTTCGAATGTTAACAATCTTAGTTTATGTACAATAAAAAAAAACCCAATTTAATTCAAGAGCTAGATACTTAACTTACATGAAATGAATTCAAAACAACTATGACAAAAGAAATACCATGGGCCCTTACAACTAAAAATTAAATGAAGAAAGGGTAGCTATATGTAAATAAATTCAAGCGAAAGTTATCTGAAGACTATCCGACCTTAATGAAAAAAGTATATAAATGGGATATCGGTTTTATACTTGTAAAAATATAATCCAAGAAATTAAAAATAGCTTCCGTATAAAAAAAAGTAAAAACAAAAGCAGAGTGAATCCAAAATTAAAACAATGAAATTTTAATCGAAGAGAAGGAATTGAATCAACTCAAAAGAGAATAAAAGGGAATAAAACTTGTAAGGCCGAAATCTCGGACCACCCTACTGTGCATTCATTGCAATCAAATACTTAAAACTTATTTTTCTTAAGCGGTCTTTTTAAATAAAAAAAAAAATGAGTTTTGGGAAGAAAAATGAAAACTGAGAAAAATCAGTAAAACCGGTTTTTATAAATTAATACCGGGCAAAAGTAAAACAACAACTAAACTCTTTATTTCAGTGGGTCAGAGTGGGTAATTGTGTATCGGTATGTATGCAGGTATGTAAAGCTCTACTCACCTTCAGCCCTCCAGCGTTTTGGTACCAGCGCGCGGATTCTGCAAAAGAGTGGGAGAAATTGCCAAATATACGTATTACATACATAAATACATACTCCTATAAATAATCACTCAGACTTGGTTATTTTGATCTCTGATCACTCGCTCGCGTTTAGGGGCAGCGAGCGGGTCACAAAAAATGTCAGTCGCGATAATCTCGCACCTCAAGGAAATCATGCGCTGAATCAATAATGATCTTGGGATTCTATCCCTGATGCAGATTGACTGGTATTAACGAACTTAAATAAATAAATGGTTACGGAAATAAAAAAATTACGAGAAAAGAAAAAAAAAGGTGGAAAGATAAAAAAAATTATATAAAAGCGAAAAGTAACATAGTGATTGCAGGCAATAGTGGCATTTGCCAAGTGTAAGACAAGCAAAAAAAAGGGAAAGAAATCAAAAGCGAAAACGAGGAAGATTTCAGAACTGAAACAAAACAAACTAAGCGTATAAGTGTGCCAAGCAAAATTGCACCAAATATCAAAATAATTAAGAACCCAAAGGTGTTACAAAAAAACATAGGTATAGATAAGGTACGGGAATTTAGTTAACTTAATTTAAACTCAAATGAATTTTGAATTTTTTCTGGGCTGCATTTTCCCCACGTTCTTTGGAACGTGAAAAGGAAGAAGAAGAAAAGAAGAAAAACTGTCAAGGAAGAACAAAATATAATGGTAAAGATAAAGAAGAATTGAGGATTCCACAAAGTAAATGAAATAAGGAAAACAAACAAGATTTTTCAAAAAAAGTTAAGTCTAATGTACAAAAAAAATTGGCGAAAAATGTTGGATTTTTTTTTTCTTCTTTTGGGGGTTTATTTCAACACAGAAAAAAATCCAAAAAAAATGTGGCTAAAGGAAATTTTTACAAAAACTAATATGGATTCAAAGAAAATATCGAATAAAGAAAAGGGAATCAAAACGCAAATAGGGGAAACTAACGAAATAAAGTAAATGATTCTTACAATTTAAAAGTAATAAGAACAAAGTAAGATATTACAAGATGTATAACTATAAAAAAAAAACTGAATTTCAAGTAACAAAAAAGAAACCCAGTCTAATGCCAAAATTAAAAGAAAACAAAACAATACCTTTGTCCTCCTTCTTGGGACTTCTTTTGACAAAAGAACAAGAACTGCCCCAAAAAGAAAAAAAACTAAGGAAAGCTAGTGATAATAAAATCGAAAATAACTTAAAATTGGAGTAATTAAGCAAAATTATGTAGATATATAAAAATTAAAACTCAAAACTGCGGTTCTCCGTGCTCTGCCGGTGCCGGCTGCGCGAGTGCCTCCCAACACTCCGGGAGCGAATTCGCCGTGTGCGCTCCAAATCTCCTTTTCGTCTCTTTATTCCACTTCCACTATGCCTGCTCTGACGCTTGCAGCGGTCATTCGCCCACTTTTTGCCTTCCAGTAGATCAGCTGTGCTCCTTGGATGGGATCTAGGTCAGTGTTCGTTGGTTGTTGTTGTGCCAAAGCTTGTATCTGCGCGGATGCATAGGCGCCGGGCTTATCTTATGCCTTACTTGGTGTGTTGGTTGTCTCACAAAGCTCGTTGTTGTCGTTTGCTGCTATCCCTTTTACTAACGCTCTGTGTTGTTGTTGGTGCTACTAACGCTCTGTGTTGTTGTTGGTGTTGTAGCTTAGCTCTCACTGAGGTTGTTAATGCTGCTGTTTCAGCTTGGGATTCAATATCTACGTCCTATGGGTGTATTTGATGAACGCGTTCTGCTGTAGTTGTTGTAGCTGTTTCAGCTTGGTATTCACCCGCTGTCCGGTCGGCTTGCGCCCAGGATTTGGTTGCAGTATCGTTTCCTTCCTGTAAAAGTGTATACAAATTAGTTGTATTTCACACACACATATAGGTACACATAAACACATCCACCAACATATTGAACAGATAAAACGCTGTTGACAACAGTATGATAAAGCTTACCTTCAAAAACGCTGCTTGACTTTTCCGTGGGATTTCCCTTTGTTCTTGGAGTTATTCCTGAATAGTTACAGCTCGCTATGATAACAAAAGGAATTTGACTTGGGGTTAACGGGGGTACATACTTGTTGGACATACATATACATATGTACAGAAAGATTCTAGGGCACATTTCACTGCAACTCACCTTGGATAAAACCTTTCAGCTCTTGTGAGCTTACGCTGCCAGAAAAAACCGCTCGCGTTTTAAATTATAACGCTAGTTAATTAAACTAAAATGTTCACTTATCTATTTTTTCTTCTTTAAATTCACTTTAACTTCTTTTTTTTTTTTCACCGTATAGAAAAAAAGGGATTTGAACGAGATGATCACCGACCGCCCTTATTGAAACTTTGCAATGACCGATTTGTCCCCGTCAGCACCCTTTTTACCCTCGGATTCGTTCTGTTAGTATAACTGACATCCTTGTTGTTCTTGTCCTTAACCGCTGAATTTTCTTCTACTTTCGCCTAGCAACCGATCCTCACACACAGACACATTCTGCACTGCATTATCGCCCCACAGAGTTAGCCAAGTTTCTCCCCAATATCGTTTCCTCTTCATATCTACTTTCACGAGCTTTCTCATATATACACACACAGATATGACTATACCAACATGTAATGGCCAGTACAGATAAGGAAAGGCTAGCGTTACATAACCCCTAACGAGATTTTTTCCGAGCTTCTCTTCCAACTTAAACTACAAGCTGGCGGGACCTACGTTTTTTTACCAATTGAGAAATCTATGACTATTCAATCAACAGTTGAATACAGTTACTTCAACTAAAATTACCGTTCAAACAACCAAAATTTGGTCAAATCAACAGAATTTGGTCAACTTCAGGGTAACAGTACGAGATTGTTGATTTTACCAGTGCCTTTTCTCTGTGTATATACACCAAAAATATAGCAGTTGATATACTAGATAATTAGATATATACATCAACATCATATTTGTTTTTACCCAAACACGAAAAAGTTTTATATTCATAAAGTAAGCTTTTATATTAAGAAAATTACAATTCATATTCAGATTTTTCATTTGACATTGAGAAACATACAATTGACATTCAGAAAATTACAATTGATATTCAGAAAACTTTCTGAATATAAACTGAAAAAGGTGTATGATTTCAACCAGAAATTCATACATACTTGCATACTAGTACGAACCAGGAATTTTCTGACTAGGGTGATTTCGCCCAGCAAATTATAGCTGTATACTAGTATGTTTTCTGATTAGTTTGGCATTGATTGGTTTAAGGGTAATCAGCAATGAACTAGTATGAAAACACCCACAAAATGTATAGTAAACGAGCTAGGTGTCGGCTGAGTAGTTTGGAATTGATTAGTTTAAAGGTAGTCAGAAATGAACTAGTATGAATACACCACAAAATGTATAGTCGAAGAACTATAATGTTGCTGAGTAGTTTGGCAGTGACTGGTTTAAAGCTAATCAGAAATGAACTAGTATGAATACACCAGCTACGATGCCCTGTAGTATTTCTATAAATTATTTCTATAAATTATGAATGTTTCTTATTGGAGCTTAGCTCGAAAATTGTTTTTACCTGCTGTACTTTTTACTAGTACGAGGGTATTCTAATTTTTGATGTTACGAAATTTTATGAATTTTGATACTTAGAGAAAATTGACAAAGATTTACACAGCGATGGATACCATGACGTGTTTCGGAGTTTTCAGGCTCCACATCAGATGGCTTTTCGGACACAGAACTACTGTGTCTGCACCGAAGCGGTTAAAGCAATTGCTTATAACAAATCTGCTACGATGCCCTGTTGTACTTCTAAGTCAACTTTCTTATAAGGGTGCCAATTTCATACCTTTAAAGGGAATATGAGTTTATTATGAGGCGTGCATATTTATGTAGAAGCACACTGAGGTTTCTATTTGCATTCCTTCATACCACTTTTTTTAATTTATATTGTTGTTTTCAATAAACTCAAGTTTATGCCGCAACGTAAAAAAAATGGCGGCCGCCGTGGTGTAGCGGTTAAGTGTTCGGCCTTCTACACCAAGTCGTGGCGGTTCGATGCCTGGCAAATGTAACATCGAAAATTATTTCGAAAAACAAATTTTCTAAACGGGGTCGCCCCTCGGCAGTAGTTTGGCAAACTCTCCGGGTGTATTTATGCCATGAGAAGCTTCTCAGCAAAAAATTAATTTCAGAAATGAACTAGTATGAATTCACCACAAAATGTATAGTCAATGAACTAGAATTTTCGCTGAGTAGTTTGGCATTGAATGGTTTAAACCTAGTCAACAATGAACTGGTATGCATATGCCACAAAATGTTTAGTCAATGAACTAGTGTGTTTGCTGAGTAGTTCGGATTTTGACTGCAGGGGATAACTAACCATGTAGAATATCAATAAACAAAATTTAGTAAAAATATTTGATCAAAAACACCAAAAAAAGACGGAAATATAAATTTTTTTAATTTATGTAATACTAAATAAGTTTTGAAAAAGTAACTTTACAAAAAAAAGTTGTTCAACCTTTTTTGTAGCCCACTCAATTTCCTTTAAGAATCTGTATCTATCTTTGTTGAACATGGATATTTGCATTTTTGACAATTTTTGAAAGAAAAAATGGGAAATCGAAAAAACATGCTAATTTTTGAGGCTAGAATACTAGAAAACGGCTAGTCTGAAAAAAATTTTAGCCAATGCAAATTTTGTATGGAATTCGATTTCCTTCGAAAATATGTTCGGGTAAGTGTTGTTTTACAACAATGGTCTGTCGTTTTTATACCAAATATGGGGTAGTCTGTTAAATCTAAACTAGCGATAATAGACCTGTAGACTTTAATTTAAAAACCTGAAAAAATTACAGTAATTTTTTTCACCTTTCTTAAAAAGAAAATCAATATAATTTTGAAAAAAAACAAAATTTTTTATTTTTGGCCCAGTCTAATGGACATAAATTGGCATGTACGTTGTAAAGGGAGGTGAAATTAGTACAATATATATACGTTGGTTCACAGTCCAAATCGTCCGCCATGAAAATTGAAAATATTCTAGCCGACCATGCGCGTGATCTTCCATATGTACAAATTTATAAGCGCCTTTAATGGTGGACAAATGGCAACCTGAGCCACTGTATGTAAATCTTAGGTCTCATATTGTAAGAACATTCATCAAATGAAATAAAATTACTGCGGTGCGAAAATCAACAGTTACCTTTTTCACTGAGCGAGATCTGACGATATCACCGACTAAATCTAAGGCGCCACTCTTTACGACATAGACGCACCAAGTGAGAAACGAATTAGACATTTACGTTGATGGCACTGAGCTACCAACTGTCAGCCACCAAAAGTTACTGGGGGTGACATTGGATAATACTTTCTCATTTGCTTGTCATGTGTCTGCAATGGTCTCAAAGGTACGAGGTTGCAACAAGATCCTCAAGTCACTTGCCCGAAGTACTTGGGGAAGAGACAAGGAATCGTTGCTGACTACATATATGGCCATTGGCCGACCAGTCTTTGACTATGCTGAACCCATATGGTCGCCTAACGTGCGTAACACCAACTGGACGAAGTTACAAGCCTGCCAAAATACCACTTTCATGTCTCCTTAGTCTCACCACCATCAACAGGCAAAACTACTCAATGTAAGAGAGCACGCGGAAATGCTTAGCAGGCAATGCCTACTGAACTGCCACAAGCCAGGACATCGAAACCGTCATCTTTTGGACACAGATCCACCCCCGAGAGACATAAGGAATCTTCTCCGTAAGCATTATGACGAGATCCGGCACCATATTACCTTGCCGTTTGATCTCCGGAATCATAAGCGGGCTCTAACCGACATCCACACCGAGTCGGTTGACACTTTTGTCAGATCTCTACCTGTGAACCCCGTTCTACAGTCTTCCACCCGATATTGCTGAAGAAGAATGCACCTTACCAAGGGAGACAAGAGTCACCATGGCACAGCTTAGGTCTGGATACAGTGTGAGGTTAAACTCTTACTTGTCCAGACTGAATGATACAATTTCAAACACATGCCCTGCATGTGGTAGGCCCCCATGACACCCTACATCACTTCAATTGTCCAGCTGAACCTACTCTTCTAACCCCTCTGTCCCTCTGGCCAACCCTGTTGAAACTGCGCGTTTCCTTGGACTCCCGTTAGAAGAGCTTGATGAAGATCTTCGGAATTTTCCTGAATTTTCCACAAAGTTGTAAACCTTAACAAGCAGTAGTTGTGTTGTATTTTTACACATACTTGAATAAAACTGTTTTTTTTTTTATTTTTTATTTTAGTGGTCTTGCATTTTTACATATAAGTAAGAATTTTGTGAGCTATAGACCGGAATAATAATTCGTATTGAAACTTCATGTTGAATTATTATGTTTTTGTAATTATAGGTATTAGAAAGAATTGAATGCAAAATTTTATACAGCGGAATGGTAATTCACTGACTAGCTTCCATGCGACCAAGCATTTAGACGTAGTGTTTTATCCGGTCTGGCTGGCATCGAACCTACCAGACTGCATTGGCATTGCGTTTTCTTAACGCTTTGAGCCATATGCCCTGCATACAATCTTGCATTTATATTCTTACTAATATTTGCCATGTGTTGTCCTTACTTTATAGACTTCTTGTACATCCTATGATTCAAGGTGATAACAGGAAGCAAGTAAATTTGTATATGGCGAGCTTTTTGAAGCTATTTCCTTCCTTCCATGTGAACCACGGGTGTATATTTCCGGGTTTTTGGTTCTTGTACATGGGGAGCGGAAATGTTTGTATGTATATGAAGTTTTATTTGTGGATTGAATCCAATGTATATATTTATACGTTAATTTTGTAAATATAGGTATTAGAAAGAATTGAATGCAAAATTTTATACAGCGGAATGGTAATTCACTGACTAGTTTCCATGCGACCAAGCATTTAAACGTAGTGTTTTATCCGTTGCATGCGGGGAACATGGCTCAAAGCGTTAAGAAAACGCAATGCCAATGCAGTCTGGTAGGTTCGATGCCAGCCAGACCGGATAAAACACTACGTCTAAATGCTTGGTCGCATGGAAACTAGTCAGTGAATTACCATTCCGCTGTATAAAATTTTGCATTCAATTCTTTCTAATACCTATAATTACAAAATTAACGTATAAATATATACATTGGATTCAATCCACAAATAGAACTTCATATACATACAAACATTTCCGCTCCCCATGCACAAGAACCAAAAAACCGGAAATATACACCCGTGGTTCACATGGAAGGAAGGAAATAGCTTCAAAAGGCTCGCCATATACAAATTTACTTGCTTCCTGTTATCACCTTGGATCATAGGGTGTACAAGAAGTCTATAAAGTAAGGAAAACACATGGCAAATATTAGTAAGAATATAAATGCAAGATTGCATGCAGGGCACATGGCTCAAAGCGTTAAGAAAACGCAATGCCAATGCAGTCTGGTAGGTTCGATGCCAGCCAGACCGGATAAAACACTACGTCCAAATGCTTGGTCGCATGGAAACTAGTCAGTGAATCACCATTCCGCTGTATAAAATTTTGCATTCAATTCTTTCAAATACCTATAATTTCAAAATTAACGTATAAATATATACATTGGATTCAATCCACAAATAAAACTTCATATACATACAAACATTTCCGCTCCCCATGTACAAGAACCAAAAAACCGGAAAACACATGGCAAATATTAGTAAGAATATAAATGCAAGATTGCATGCAGGGCACATGGCTCAAAGCGTATAGAAAACGCAATGCCAATGCAGTCTGGTAGGTTCGATGCCAGCCAGACCGGATAAAACACTACGTCTAAATGCTTGGTCGCATGGAAACTAGTCAGTGAATTACCATTCCGCTGTATAAAATTTTGCATTCATTTCTTTCTAATACCTATAATTAAAAAATTAACGTACAAATATATACATTGGATTCAATCCACAAATTAAACTTCATATACATACAAACATTTCCGCTCCCCATGTACAAGAACCAAAAAACCGGAAATATACACTCGTGGTTAACATGCAAGGAAGGAAATAGCTTCAAAAAGCTCGCCATATACAAATTTACTTGCTTCCTGTTATCACCTTGGATCATAGGGTGTACAAGAAGTCTATAAAGTAAGGAAAACACATGGCAAGATTGCATGCAGGGCACATGGCTCAAAGCGTTAAGAAAACGCAATGCCAATGCAGTCTGGTAGGTTCGATGCCAGCCAGACCGGATAAAACACTACGTCTAAATGCTTGGTCGCATGGAAACTAGTCATTGAATTACCATTCCGCTGTATAAAATTTTGCATTCAATTCTTTCTAATACCTATAATTACAAAATTAACGTATAAATATATACATTGGATTCAATCCACAAATAAAACTTCATATACATACATGCATTTCCGCTCCCCATGTACAAGAACCAAAAAACCGGAAATATACACCCGTGGTTCACATGGAAGGAAGGAAATAGCTGCAAAAAGCTCGCCAAATACAAATTTACTTGCTTCCTGTTATCACCTTGGATCATAGGGTGTACAAGAAGTCTATAAAGTAAGGAAAACACATGGCAAATATTAGTAAGAATATAAATGCAAGATTGCATGCAGGGCACATGGCTCAAAGCGTTAAGAAAACGCAATGCCAATGTGTATAAAATTTTGCATTCAATTCTTTCTAATACCTATAATTACAAAATTAACGTATAAATATATACATTGGATTCAATCCACAAATAAAACTGTATATACATACAAACATTTCCGCTCCCCATGTACAAGAACCAAAAAACCGGAAATATACACCCGTGATTCACATGGAAGGAAAGAAACAGCTTCAAAAAGCTCGCCATATACAGATTTACTTGCCTTCTGTTATCACCTTGGATCATAGGGTGTACAAGAAGTCTATAAAGTAAGGAAAGCACATGGCAAATATTAGTAAGAATATAAATGCAAGATTGCATGCAGGGCACATGGCTCAAATCGTTAAGAAAACGCAATGCCAATGCAGTCTGGTAGGTTCGATGCCAGCCAGACCGGATAAAACACTACGTCTAAATGTTTGGTCGCATGGAAACTAGTCAGTGAATTACCATTCCGCTGTATAAAATTTTGCGTTCAATTCTTTCTAATACCTATAATTACAAAATTAACGTATAAATATATACATTCGATTCAATCCACAAATAAAACTGTATATACATACAAACGTTTCCGCTCCCCATGTACAGGAACCAAAAACCCGGAAATATACACCCGTGGTTCACATGGAAGGAAGGAAATAGCTTCAAAAAGCTCGCCATATACAAATTTACTTGCTTCCTGTTATCACCTTGGATCATAGGATGTACAAGAAGTCTATAAAGTAAGGAAAACACATGGCAAATATTAGTAAGAATATAAATGCAAGATTGCATGCAGGGCACATGGCTCAAAGCGTTAAGAAAACGCAATGCCACTGCAGTCTGGTAGGTTCGATGCCAGCCAGACCGGATAAAACACTACGTCTATATGCTTGGTCGGTTGGAAACTAGTCAGTGAATTACCATTCCGCTGTATAAAATTTTGCATTCAATTCTTTCTAATACCTATAATTACAAAATTAACGTACAAATATATACATTGGATTCAATCCACAAATTAATCTTCATATACATACAAACATTTCCGCTCCCCATGTACAAGAACCAAAAAACCGGAAATATACACCCGTGGTTCACATGGAAGGAAGGAAATAGCTTCAAAAAGCTCGCCATATACAAATTTACTTGCTTCCTGTTATCACCTTGGATCATAGGGTGTACAAGAAGTCTATAAAGTAAGGAAAACACGTGGCAAGATTGCATGCAGGGCACATGGCTCAAAGCGTTAAGAAAACGCAATGCCAATGCAGTCTGGTAGGTTCGATGCCAGCCAGACCGGATAAAACACTACGTCTAAATGCTTGGTCGCATGGAAACTAGTCATTGAATTACCATTCCGCTGTATAAAATTTTGCATTCAATTCTTTCTAATACCTATAATTACACAATTAACGAATAAATATATAGGTTAGGTTCAAGTTGCTGCCGCAGAGGCACACTTAGGCCAGTTTTGAAAGGCCCGTTGTGATACCACCAACACAAGGAAAGTCAGTCCCGGGACCCAGCCAAATGGAAAATCCCTGAGTTGTTGGGATTTTCCACATAGCAGAATCCCGGGACTGACACTCCTAAACCGACACCGTTACTCCCCCTCGAACCACTTAGATGACTTTATGAAGGCCATCAAGTCCTTTATGTCCAGTTCCGCGATCTGGCTTAGGCTATCCAGGAACGGAGCTCCCAAAAAGCGTGTTCTCGCGCCGCTTAAAGCCGGACAGTTGCAAATGAGGTGTTCCACTGTTTCTTCCTCCTCATCATCTTTGCAACTCCTGCAGCATCGTCGGTAGGGCACACTTGGCCTTTCTGCATGCCTACCAATGAGGCAGTGACCGGTTAATACCCCTATCAATATGCAGATTTCCCTCCTAGTTAGGGCATAAATGCGTCTAGACCTTTTAAGATCCCATTTTGGCCAGGTTTGTTTCGATATCCGACACCCTGGGGATTGCAGCCATCTTTCGTTGGCTTGACGGAGTGTGTGCTCCTTCAGCATTAGTTTGCATGTGGCATACCTAAGCGTTCTTTATCCTGAAGAACCTGCTTGGTCGTGCCCTGCCTGGCAAGCTCGTCTGCCTTACAGTTTCCCTCCATGTCCCTATGTCCCGGGACCCATATGAGGTTTACGCGGTTCTGTTGGGCCATCTCCTGAAGAGATCGACGACAGCTGAGCGTCAGTTCAGAGTTGAACGTGTATGAGCCAAGGGATTTGATGGCCGCTTGGCTATCGCTGAAAATAGCGATATCTTCTCCGATAACACGTTTGCTTAACCAGGCCGCGGCGTCTAGGATTGCCGAGACTTCCGCCTGGAAGACGCTACAATGATCAGGTAGTCTGAAGGAGAGCTCAAGGTCCAAATCCCTTGAATAAACCCCTCCTCCAACTCTGCCGTCCAACTTCGAGCCGTCGGTGTATATGGAAGTGCCACTATTTGTTTCGGGACACCACTCCGTCCTCTCCCAGTCTTCTCTGCTGGGAATGTTTATTTTGAAACAGCTATCGCCGACTGTAGTGGTCGCACAACGATCTGTGCTTAGAGGGAGAAAGCTGTAAGATTCCAGAATACTGGAGTGTCCAATAGTACCCGCACCCCAACTGAAGGTTTCTCTTAGGCGCAGAGCTGATGGCGCTGCTGACCGAAACCCTTCCAGATCAAGTGGCAAATTGCCCAGAATGACCTGGAGGGCTTCGTTGGGCGTTGTCCTTAGCGCACCGCTTATACAGATCATATTGGATCTATGGACTTTCCGCAACAGATTCAGGTATGTTGCCTTGCTCAGCGCAGGCCACCATACGACGACTCCATATAGCATGATTGGACGAATGATGGCCGTGTAGATCCAACTGCATACTCTAGGGCTGAGCCCCCATTTTTTGCCAATGGCTCTTTTGCATGTGTAAAGAGCGATGCAAGCTTTCTTCTGGCGCTGAAGAACATTCTCCTTCCAATTCAGTTTCCTGTCCAGAACTATGCCTAGAAACTTGGACTTATCCGACGAGCCCAGGCGCGTGCCATCTAGTTCTGGTAGGCTTAGTGGCGGTATTTTGTACCGGTTGGTGAAGAGGACAAGTTCCACTTTCCCCGGGTTGATACTAAGTCCGCAGCGAGAGGACTACGTCGAAACCTCTCGCAGTGCTACTTGCATCAGGTCACACAGAGTTTGTGGGAACTTGCCTCTGAATGCAATAGCTAAATCGTCTGGCTCGTAGTGGGATGCCTTCCCAGCCTTAGGGATAAACACTACCGTGGCGCTCTCCAGGAGCCCGGAATGTGGTTGAGAGCCAGGCAGGCTGTGAAGAGAAATACCAGCCATTTAGCTGATCTCTCCAACGTGTTTATAAGTTGCGCGGGGATAATCCCGTCCGGCCCGGCAGCCTTATACGGTTCAAAGCTCTTAACTGCCCACCTTACCCTTTCCTCAGTGATGGGTATTTTTACTGCCAGGTTTGTTGCAGGTACTAGTGATGCGTCATGCAGATTCCCCGGAAAATGTGTATTCAAGAGCAGCTCAGGGGTTTCCTCTTCCGTGCTGGTGCAGGATCCGTCAGTTTTTCGCAAACAGCTGATGGCTGTTTGACTTTTCGAGAGGACTCGTCTAAGTCTCGCTGTGTCGTCGACCTTTTCGACACCAGTGCAGAAATTTCTCCACGAAGTTCTCTTCGCCTGTCTCAGAGCTTTTTTAGAGGCCCTAAGTTTAGCTTTATATTCGTGCCAATGAGGCTCAGAGCCGAGGCTCTTGGCTTTGTTAAATTGTTTCCGGCATGATTTGCGGAACGAGTCCAAATCGTAGGACCACCAATGTGGCCTGTGTTTACCGCGTGGTTTTGGCACTGGACAAGCCTGTCCTAGAGCATTTGAGAGCGCCGATGTAAATGTAGTAACAAGATCCTCCAGCTCCTCTACTGATGAGGGGGCTTGTGAGGGCAGTACTGGGAGGTCTCTGTCTAATATTTCATTGTGTAACTGCCAATTTGTGTTACGTGGATTGCGCTTCATGATTGGTTGTTCTACAATAAAGTCTAAAACCATTTCTATGTAACGGTGGTCGGAGAATGAATGTTCTTCCAGAACCCGCCATTTTCTGACCCACCCATAAGCGCCTTCACTACAGATAGTGAGGTCTATGACCTCCCTACGGGTCTGTAGTGTACATTGCATGCAGGGCACATGGCTCAAAGCGTTAACAAAACGCAATGCCAGTGCAGTCTGGTAGGTTCGATGCCAGCGAGACCGGATAAAACACTACGTCTAAATGCTTGGTCGCATGAAAACTAGTCAGTGAATTACCATTCCGCTGTATAAAATTTTGCGTTCAATTATTTTTAATACCTATAATTACAAAATTAACGTATAAATATATACATTGGATTCAATCCACAAATAATACATACAAACATTTCCGCTCCCCATGTACAAGAACCAAAAACCCGGAAATATACACCCGTGGTTCACATGGAAGGAAGGAAATAGGTTCAAAATGCTCGCCATATACAAATTTACTTGCTTCCTGCTATCACCTTGGATCATAGGGTGTACAAGAAGTCTATAAAGTAAGGAAAACATATGGCAAATATTAGTAAGAATATAAATGCAAGATTGCATGCAGGGCACATGGCTCAAAGCGTTAAGAAAACGCAATGCCAATGCAGTGTGGTAGGTTCGATGCCAGCCAGACCGGATAAAACATTACGTCTAAATGCTTTGTCGCATGGAAACTAGTCAGTGAATTACCATTCCGCTGTATAAAATGTTGCATTCAATTCTTTCTAATACCTATAATTACAAAATTACCGTATAAATATATGCATTGGATTCAATCCACAAATAAAACTTCATATACATACAAACATTTCCGCTCCCCATGTATAAGAACCAAAAAACCGGAAATATACACCCGTGTTTCACATGGAAGGAAGGAAATAGCTTCAAAAAGCTCGCCATATACAAATTTACTTGCTTCCTGTTAACACCTTGGATCATAGGGTGTACAAGAAGTCTATAAAGTAAAGAAAACACATGGAAAATATTAGTAAGAATATAAATGCAAGATTGCATGCAGGGCACATGGCTCAAAGCGTTAAGAAAAGGCAATGCCAATGCAGTCTGGTAGGTTCGATGCCAGCCAGACCGGATAAAACACTACGTCTAAATGCTTGGTCGCATGGAAACTAGTCAGTGAATTACCATTCCGCTGTATAAAATTTTGCATTCAATTCTTTCTAATACCTATAATTACAAAATTAACGTATAAATATATACATTGGATTCAATCCACAAATAAAACTTTATTATGTTTTTGTTT
Organism: Campiglossa producta; assembly: GCA_964058755.1. Lineage (NCBI taxonomy): Eukaryota > Metazoa > Arthropoda > Insecta > Diptera > Tephritidae > Campiglossa > Campiglossa producta. The sequence goes on along the minus strand of CAXKVI010000018.1, from coordinate 8,312 downwards.
TGAAGAAAAACTTAAAGAAAAGCTACAATAACAAATGTTATAGTACTATTTCACGCTGGCGAAAGAGATCTACGGACTAAATCGTAATGATTTTACTAGAAGTGTTTTGCTTCCGAGCGGGCTTTGAACTCGGGTGCGTCAACTTCTAGTGACGGCAGTCTAACCACTAGGCTGTACCGTGTATATTTGTATGCTGGCTTAACTAGAGTTTTCCATCAATTTGTTTTTGTTGGTGTTCTTTGCCCATTGCCTACTAGCGAAGAAACATTCTGTTTCCAACAATGCTATTTGTATTAAATGCCGCGTGCTCTCGGCTGAACTAAACTTTTTTTTTTTTTTGTTTTAGTGGTCTTGCATTTTTACATATAAGTAAGAATTTTGTTAGCTATAGACCGGAATAATAACTCCTATTGAAACTACATGTTGAATTATTATGTTTTTGTTTTGAAGAAAAACTCAAAGAAAAGCTACAAACAACATTACACGCTATAGTTATAGTACTATTTCACGCTGGCGAAAGCGATCTACGGCCTAATTCGTAATGATTTTACTAGAAGTGTTTTGCTTCCGAGCGGGCTTTGAACTCGGTTGCTTCAACTTCTAGTGAAAAAGTAGATTTCGGTTGAGCATGAAGAAACATGCCCATTAGAGCACCCGCCTAATATATGAAAAAGACCAACATATCTGTATGTTCGCTCCCCGCGCATTTTCGGATAGCTTGAGCAAAAAAAATAAGATCTGCATTAAAAAAAAGTTACCCCTAGTGGGTAAATCCCAGGCCGCCGGGACCTAAAGGTCAAAAATGGGGTAAAAAAAGATACAAACAGAAAACTACTTCTAACTCTTTATTATGTGGACCTATGTAAAAAATGCATATAAGCAATATGCTTCAAAAAAGCAGGGAATATTTCTTGGGCAACAACTTTTTACCACTGATGCACTTTGTTGCACTTGGTAACGTTGAATGAAGAATTGAATGCACTTTATCCCATGCTAAACATTTTTTTAAAATATTTATTTTTGTAGTTCGGAAAATCAAAAGAATAAAGTTTTTTGTTATATTATGGTAAAAAATAGTAGAATTGATAGTGTGGCTGGAAGTACCTTGGGAAGTTCGAACATTTTAAATGTACTCGTATTTTATATAATATGGATATTCGTGAATATTTTTGGATTAACACTTTTGACCACTGATGCACTTTATTGCATTTTAATGCAGTTGAGTTCAAATTTGATAGGAATAAGTTTTTAAATATTTTTTTTAAAACCTAATCTATATATTAATAGGTTAACACTCTCCGCATACACACTTTCCTAAACCAATTTCGTATAGTATTTATGGATATACCCCTATAAAATTTATATTGGAAACTTAGAATGGACTAATCTGCTGTCTCACCAAAATATTTTGAAAATTATTCTTAGTTTATTTATTATTAAACAAAAAATAGGTCTCCAAACTCTCCAGCTATTTTATTATCTCCACATTCTGTTATACCCGAACTATACATCACTATTCAGCATACATCACTATTGAGCACTCTTATAAAACTCTCAAAGACACACCCACCATCCGCTTATTCCCTTACACACACACGTACATATCTATGCAATGATCCAGCGGCTGCCACTTGTTTTTATTTTTGTGCAAAAAAAAAAACAACAATATGTTCCAAGTCATATCATCTTCGGCATCTAAACACCATTTGTAAGCTAAGAAATCCAGCTTCACTTCTGGTTTTATGTATTTAACTTTTTGCCATTGGTAAAGTTTATTTCTTAACGATATGATTTTGTAAAAAAATTCCACAATCTTAAGATCGAAATTTTGCAAAAGGCTAGATTTTTCCCGACTTTACCACCTTAGAATAGATTTTTTTAAAATCAATATAACTAAATTTTTTTTCGAAAATCAAATCAAAAATCAATATAAAATGTCTTTTTAAATATTTCTAAGTTAGGTTAGGTTCAAGTGGCTGCCGCATAGGCACACCTAGGCCAGTATTAAAAGGCCCGTTGTAATACCACCAACACTAGGAAAGTCAGTTCCGGTACCCCGCCATATGTAAAATCCCGGTATTAACGGAATTCTCCACATAGCAGAATCCCGGGACTGACCCTCCTATACCGACACCGTTACTCCTCCTCGAACCATTTAGATGACTTGATGAAGGCCATCAGGTCCTTTATGTCCAGCTCCGTGACCTGGCGTAGGCTGACCAGGAAGGGAACTCCCAAAAAGCGCATTCTCGCGCCACTTAAAGCCGGGCAGTTGCAGATGAGGTGCTCCACCGTTTCCTCCTCCTCATCATCCTTACAACTCCTACAGCATCGTCGGTAGGGCACACCAAGTCTTTCTGCGTGCCTACCAATGATGCAGTGCCCAGTTAATACGCCTATTAATATGGAGATTTCTCTTCTCCTTAGGGCATAAATTTGTCTTGATATTTTATGATCCCATTTCGGCCAGGTTTCTTTGGATATCCGGCATCCTGGAGATTGCAGCCATCTTTCGTTGGCTTGGCGGAGTGTGTATTCCTTCAGCATAAGCTTGCATGTGGCAAACGGCATACCTAAGCGCTCTTTATCGCGAAGAACCTGCTTGGTCGTGCCCTGCCTCGCAAGTTCGTCTGCCCTACAATTTCCCTCAATGTCCCTATGCCCCGGGACCCATGTGAGGTTAACTCGATTCTGTTGGGCCATCTCTTGTAGAGATCGACGACAGCTGAGCGTCAGTCCAGAGTTGAACGAGTAAGAGCCAAGGGATTTGATGGCCGCCTGGCTGTCGCTGAATATAAAAATGTCCTGTCTGATAGTGTGTTGGCCTATCCAAGCCGCGGTATCCATGATTGCTGATACTTCAGCCTGGAAGACTCTGCAGTGATCAGGTAGTCTGAAGGAGAGCTCAAGGTTCAGATCCTTTGAATAAACCCCTCCCCAACTCTGCCGTCTAACTTCGAGCCATCAGTATAAATGGAAGTGCCGCCATGAGTGACGGGACTCCGATCCGTGCTCTCCCATTCTTCCCTGCTGGGAATGTTGATTTTAAAACCGCTATCTCCGACTGTTGTGGTCGCACAGCGATCTGTGCTCAGCGGAAGAAAGCTATAGGATCCCAAAATACAGGCGTATCCAGTAGTGCTTGCGCCCCAGCCGGACGTTTCCCTTAGACGCAGAGCCGATGCTGTTGCTACTCGGTGCCCTTCCAGATCGAGTGGCAAAATGCCAAGAATGGCCTAGAGTGCTTCATTGGGCGTTGTTCTTAACGCACCGCTTATACAGATCATGCAAGATCTGTGTACTTTACCTAGCAGATTAAGGTTTGTTGCCTTGCTCAGCGCAGGCCACCATACAACTCCATAGAGCATGATTGCAGTGTAGATCCATTTGCATATTTTGGGGCTGAGCCCCCATTTCTTTCCAATGGCTCTTTTGCACGTGTAGAGTGCAATACACGCTTTCTTCTGGCGCTGAAGAACATTCTCCTTCCAGGTTAGTTTGCTATCCAGAACTGTGCCCAAGAACATGTCTTTGTCAGCCAAGTTAAGGTGCACGTTATTCAGTTTTGGTAGTATTAGCGGAGGTATCTTATAGCGATTGGTGAAAAGGACCAGTTCTACTTTTCCCGGGTTGATGCTCAGTCCACAGCGCGAGCACCATGGAGAAACCTCTCTCAGTGCTACTTGCATCAAGTCGCACAGGGTTTGTGGGAATTTGCCCCTGTATACTATAGCTAAGTCATCTGCATATGCCACTACCTTCCCGCCCCCCAGCTTGTGTCTCGCAGCATCGAGTTGACAGTGAGGTTCCATAGAAGCGGGGAGACAACACCACCCTGAGGCGTTCCCCTTGTGACACAGCGTGATAAGTCAACCGAGCCCAGTGATGAAACTATTCGTCTACCCCTTAGCAGTTGATCAATAAGTCCAATAAGAGACCTGCTTATGCCCAGACTTGTCAAAGCGGTGTTTATAGCATCAGGGCTTATGTTGTTGAAGGCTCCTTCAATATCTAAAAAGGCCACAAGACAGTACTCCTTCTCATACAGCGATTTTTCAATAACAGAAACAAGGCTGTGAAGCGCAGTTTCTGTAGATTTCCCTTTGGTGTATGCATGCTGATAGCTACAGATAAGGTTGCTATCAATAGTAGAGGAGAGGTAGTCATTTATTATCCTCTCGAAGGTCTTGAGCACAAAGGATGAGAGACTGATCGGCCTATAGTCCTTGGGCTCGTAATGAGACGCCTTCCCCGCCTTATGAATAAACACTACCGTGGCACTTCTCCACGAGCACGGAATGTATAGAGAAATACCAGCCATTTGGCTGATGTCTCCAGCGTGTTTATGAGTTGTGCGGGAATAATCCCGTATGGCCCGGCAGCCTTGAACGGTTCGAAGCTTTTAACCGCCCACCTAACCTTTTCCTCTTTTCCTCCGTGATGGGTATTTTTACTGCCAGGTTTGTTGCAGGTACTAGTGATGCGTCATGCAAGTTCCCTGGGAAGTGCGTATTCAAGAGCAGCTCTAGGGTTTCCCTCTCCGTGCTGGTCCAGGATCCGTCAGGTTTGCGCAAATAGCTTGTGGCTGTTTGAGTTTTTGAGAGCACTCGTCTAAGTCTCGCTGTATCGTCGACATTTTCGACCCCAGTGCAGAAATTTCTCCACGATACTCTCTTCGCCTGCCTCAGAGCTTTTTTGTAGGCCCTGAGTTTAACTTTATATTCGAGCCATTGAGTCTCCGTGCCAAGGCTCTTGGCCTTATTAAATTGTGTCTTACATGATTTACGGAGCGAGTCCAGGTCGTAGGACCACCAATGCGGCCTATGTTTACCGCGTGGTTTTGGCACTGGGGAAGCCTGCTCTAGGGCATTCGAGAGCGCCGTTGTAAAGGTCTTTACCAGATCCTCCAACTCCCCTACTGATGAGGGGACTTGTGGGGGCAGTGCTGGCAAGTCCCTAAAAAGTATTTCATTGTGTAGCTGCCAGTTAGTGTTACGTGGGTTGCGTTTCATAACCGGCTGCTCAACAGAAAAGTCTAGATCTAATTCTACGTACCGGTGGTCGGAGAATGAGTGTTCATCGAGAACGCGCCATTTTCTGACCCACTCATAAGCGCCTTCGCTGCAAATAGTGAGATCTATGACCTCCCTACGGGTTTTAGTAATAAACGTAGGTTCGTTACCCACGTTGCAAACTACCAGGTTAGTTGTTAACAAATAATCAAACAACGACTCTCCTCTAGCATTGATATCGGAGCTTCCCCACTGGACGTGATGAGCATTGGCGTCAGTTCCGATAATAAGATGACCCATGGAAAAATTTACCTCCCTCTTTGGCGGAGGTTCTTCGGCGTGCAGGTTTATCTGAATCACCACCAACATGAGAGCGCTCAGACTTCCCTGCCACCGCCGTATCGTCGAGTTCCACCTCGTCTGAAGGCTTATCTTTCAACGACAATTTGTTCAGACCACAATTTGGCGTAGCCGAGATTCTACTAACTGTGGCAGTATTGACTTTGGTGCGCTCAGGACTAGCTGCTATCACTGTGACGTTGAGGTCTTCCCCGTCCAGCAGGCTGTCTCCCATCTCCGAGCTGTTCACTGCTCCTTCGCCATTTGACGTGGCAGATACCATACTTTCCGACTCCTCTACCGGCACTGCGATGTCTGAGCCCTCCTGTGCAGCCGAAATAGCAGCGCGCTGTGCATCGGCGCGGTATACGCGGATCACGATCTGACCCATGCCATAGTGCACTCGTCCATTGCACCGTTTAAGGGGCTCGAGTGCTTCCTTAGTCAAGGTGAAGACCACTTGCCTGTCAGGCCCTACCGCATCCTCGACCAGATTGACACCCCAGTCCTGCGTCGGGAGAGACGGGTTCATGATCCTCAGCAGGAATCCACGCTCTGGCCCTTGGCCGAGCCGGGATGTCCTTCCAGTCGACAACCTCGATTCTTGCCCCTTGGTAGATCTCACCCAGTCTTGCAGCTGCTGCCTTGTACAGTGCAACAGTTTTTGCATCCTCTCAAGCCAATACCTTGATTCGGCCCTGGTGCCATCCCGCATCAGAACCCATCGGCGTGGCACCCGGAGACTCATCCATAATGTCGAGAAGGGCATTACCGATAGCGTTCCGGACGTACCGCCACTGGTCCCTAGGGATGGCCCAGCTTTCGTTACCTCGGTCAATGACGCCTATGAGGATCCTATCCTTAATTACTTCAGCAAAGCTGAGTTTACCCACTACGGGGGCGTGTTGCTGCCGCTTCGGGTGAGGTTTTAAATCCACGTCCGATCTCTGGCGTTTGAAGGGATTTCCATTAACCTTCTTTGGCGCGTAATCGCTTTGGAAGTTCGGTAAGATAGCTTCAGCCATCTCCACCGTCTTTCTAGCATTCGGTCATAGCGTCTCTTGTGAAATACCCTCGTATTTCTTCAGGATCCTCGCGGCCGCTCTTTTGTCCAAGTACTCAGAGCGACTGGGAGATGACTTTTGGTGTAAATTTCGACCCGTAGTTGCCATCGCGGTCGTTCCTTTATTTGGATCTCTGTGGCCAGGTCTTGAGACCACTGCCACAGACGTTAAAGACTTGGTTTCGGTACCGGCACTTACTAGGACTTTAGCATCAGCCGTTGTTGGCTTCACTGTGTTTGCACCGGTACTTACTTTGGGGATTGCCCCCTTGTTATCCAGAGCTAATCGACCCGTAGTTGCATCGCTGTCGATCTCTCGGCTGATAAGGAAAGGGAGTTTATCCTCCGACGTTGCGTTCTCGCTTGCTCCAGCATTTTCCTCCTCTGCTGTGCAGTATACATTGTTGTATCTTTAGTTTTAGGGTTTTTGTTATTATTTATCATCTTGTTCGTACGACCCCTCGCCGGGCAAGGCCAGTTTTGGGTCAAGGGAAGAGTAAGGGGAATGTGTCGTCCGCCGCGGCAGAGCCCCATACCGCGGTAAGGCCATTGTTACTCTCCGAGGCGGCCCAGTATCAGATAGGCTCCGTTCGATTACAGCCATGATTTGCCTCCCGGCTGCAAACGTCCAATGCGACCACGTGCATAACACCCTGGATTGGGAGGGGGAAGAACTTAGTCGTCGCGCCAGAGAGGCTTGGCTTCTCTCGTGATGTAGTACCGGTGGCGCTATGATCACAAGGGCAACGTAGCCCTGTGGCTATCGACTTAAGCCCTCGTACCGTGGCAAGGTGTCCACCCTTCACGAGGGCTTTAGGTAGCTATGGGATCACTTTAAGACCACTTCGGGGTCAATATGGGACAATTTCGGGGCCAATTTGGGAACATTTTGGGGCCACTTTGGGATCCGTTGTGGTCGCTTTATATCACTATGGGATGACTTTAAGACTATTTCGGGCCCAATTTGGGACCATTTTGGGGGCATATTTGGGAACATTTTGGGGCCACTTTGGGATCCCTTGTGGTGGTTTTAGGTCACTATGGGATGACTTTAAGACCATTTCGGGGCCAATTTGGGACCATTTTGGGGCCAATTTGGGAACATTTTCGGGCCACTTTGCGATCCCTTGTGGTGGCTTTAGGTCACTATGGGATCACTTTAAGACCAATATGGGACAATTTTGGGATCCCTTGTGGTGGTTTGAGGTCACCATAGGATCCCTTGTGGTGGCTTTAGGTCACTATGGGATCACTTTAAGGCCATTTCGGGGCCAATTTGGGACCATTTTGGGGCCAATTTGGGAACATTTTGGGGCATATTGGGGAACATTTTAGGGCCACTTTGGGAGCCCTTGTGGTGGCTTTAGGTCACTATGGGATCACTTTAAGACCAATATGGGACAATTTTGGGATCCCTTGTGGTGGTTTGAGGTCACTATAGGATCCCTTGTGGTGGCTTTAGGTCACTATGGGATGACTTTAAGACCATTTCTGGGCCAATTTGGGACCATTTTGGGGCCAATTTGGGAACATTTTTGGGCATATTTGGGAACATTTTGGGGCCACTTTGGGATCAATTGTGGTGGGTTTAGGTCACAATGGGATGACTTTAAGACCATTTCGGGGCCAATTTGGTACAATTTTGGGTCCAATTTGGGACGGGTTGGGGTCAAAATTCTGCTTTTTTGGAAATTCTGCATTCATAATTCCGGAAGTCGAAACACCGGAAATCAAAATTATGGAAGTCAATATTCTGGAATCCAAAATTCTGGATAACGAAATTCTAAATTGCAAAATTCTGGAAACCAAAATTCTGAAATTCAAAATTCTGTAATTAATGATTAAAAATGGTCTTAAAGTGATCCCAAAGTGACCTAAAGCCACCACAAGGGATCCCA
>CAXKVI010000017.1:486857-554317 GCA_964058755.1 Campiglossa producta | reverse complement strand
ATGCTTTTTGTAAACACCTTTTAAAAGAAAGTTTGATAAAAAAAATTTGAGCTTATGTATGTACTAGCTAAATCACCTCATAGCACACCGGTGTGTCCGATAAGCTCTGATGGGACATGGATAAATACTGGGGATGAAACGCTGCAACTACTCCTTAGTAGCCACTTTCCAGAAGCAGAAAGCGATCTTAGGATTCAACCGAATTTGAGTCTTGGTGTACACGACATAGTGTAGTACCTAAATAATAAAAGAATTGAATGGGCCATCAGGTCATTCAAGCCTTTCAAGCACCGGATATCTCCCGTACAACTCCAGCAATCAATGGAATTGAGCATCCCTTGGTTGTTAGCTATATAAGGGGGGTCGTTACTCTTAATGACATTCCCAAAACTTGGAGAAATTCCAGGGTAATTTGTGTACCTAAGACAGGTAGAACGTAGAGGGCAAAATCGCACCATCGCAGCATACATATCTATATGAAAGGTAGATCCATAGAAACAGCGCTACATGATATTGTTAAGCACATCGAAAAATGCTTATCTACTACGGAATTAACACTAATAGCCTTTTTGAACATTGAAGTGGCTTTAAATAACGTCACGCCGCTGGGCTAGTGTCAATCGTGCACCATATGCTGACGAGCAGGTGGGTGTACGCTGTTTATGCCGGGATGTCGGTGAACAAGGCCCTATACTCTTGTAGAGGTGCCATAGGACAAAGTTAAGGGTTGTCCCCCAAAGATACACTTTGTCCAATTCTTCTATATGGGGTTCTGGCCTGGTGGACGGGCCTGTAGAAGAGCTTCAATCATATCATAATTCAAAGAGTACAGTGAAGCGCGCTCATATCTGTTAGTGGGGCGCTACGCACAAAAGCAGCAGAGGCACTGAATGCAGTCCTGAACATTCGACCGGTTGACTTATACGGTAAACTATCTGCGGCATACTCCGCATTGCGACTCAGGAATTTAGCAGGATGGAAAGCCCTTGGTGAAGGCCCCTATTCCATCCTTAAACAGCTCGCTGTGCACAAGTCGGACTATTGTAAACTGTAATCATAATAACAGAAAGAGAATATTGGGAGAGAAGCTCTCCTTCTGACAACGGTTCAATCCATCTCTACACAAATGGTTCAAAACTTGATTATAAGGTAGACGGTGGGGTTTTCGCCGCTCAGTTGGTACTTAAGTTTGTCTTCTGACTGCCGGACCATTGCAGTGTTTTGCAGGCAGAAGTGGCAGCTATACAGGAAGCTGTAGATTTACTGAGGACTGTGAACATCAACAGCGGTGATGTATACATCTTCTCCGATAGGCAAGTAGCCCTAAACGAGGGGGCCTTCGCATGCAAGGGGCACATACGCTCCGCTTTCACAGTCCTGTAAGCGTTTAGGCATGCTTCTCACAGGTAGACATGCAGAAAGGTTGGGGTCTGGTAAGCCAGAGGATATTCTGCGCTTCGCGCAATCTACGAAATGATTTGAGTAGGGGGTCATTCAGATCCATGTGGTATCACAACGAGACCTACGGGGTCTATGTATGCTAGTCTGTATGGTAGTCAGCCTACCTACCTACCATGTACTAGCTGAATTAGGAAACACTATATGTACTTCCTCAATATTACTGGGTTGATCCTGTTCACATTTATACAGCGTTGTACCTAATATACTCCTTTCTTTGTTAATGTTTTATTTAACAAAAAAAAGCAGGAAATACATATATAAATTTAATCAAAAATAATCATTTAATGGCATTAATCATATTAATTATATAATTAAAATTAATCAGAAATAATCAATTAATTACGTTAATCACATTAATCACATAATTAAAAATAATCAAATATAATCATTTAATTACGTTAATCACATTAAAAATGCAATTAAAAGGCATTAAAAATAATTCGAAATTTTTATATTAATCATGTAATTAAACCTTTTTTAATCATTAATTAATACATTTTTTTTAATTAATTAATAATAATCATTAATATTGTGCAGCTACTGGCAATTAATGATTAAAAATATTTCTGATTACCTCACCATGTAATTAATAATGATTAAAATTTTTAATCATTATTTAACAGGTCTGGTTCAATGTAACCTGGCTCATAACACTTTTCGACGCGCGTTAGCGCAGAGACGTGACCAAGTTTTATCTTTTTACGTGAGATGACATAATCAGCTGATTTTTCCTTTCGGGCTTGCGCGGTTTTTACAAAGTTATAAGTGTCACGCAATTTCGCTGTATCTGTTTACCGCTTTATGGTCTGGCCAGACGATAACGCTAAGATGTGACAGTAACAATTTTACGAAAAAATAAATACATAAATTTGCAAATTTTTTTTTGTGAATTTCCCTTTATCATATAAAGGGAACCTAAACTTGAAAAGTCGCAAAAACTTTTCACAATCGGGTGGGCTGCTACAAAGTTATTCATGAAAATAAAACCGTCTCGTCTAGCCACACGACATAGTCAATCGGAGGGTTAATGTTAAAATTAAATGCTTGCACAATAATGAGTCATACAAGCTATACACCGTTTGTTAGGATATTAACCACAGTTTCATTTAAACATTGCCTTCTAATTTTATTAACATTTTTGCAATGGTAGGATGGCATAAAACTGAGCATAAACAGTTTTTAAATTTTTAAAATTATACAATATTAGATAATTGAGGAGCAATTCGCACCATATGCATTTTCTGAAATTTTAAGGCTAAGAGACAGGAATTACGTTTCTGTAGTTTTTCGTTAAATTAACGAATTTCTTTTTTTCGCATGGCTCATAACGATTTCGTTATGAAAAGTGTTTCTGTATGAAAAAAATTCACCTTGTGATAGATTCGTGGTGTGTGTAAAAATGGTAAAGCAGTGCTATGTAAAAGTGGTAATGCAGTGCGCTACAAGCGCTAGGTGACAAATATGGCAATTGACGAGCACCGCTCAATGCTTTATGAGGTAACGTCGCGGTAGTAACAGAGGGTTCGAGTGAATAACTAATTTTTAATAAGATGTTAATAAAATTAAAAATGTGCAAATAATGCAATTATTTTTAATTTTACAGTTGTTATCACTACCGTTACAGGAATCGTGAATTTTATCGATGCCCATGACGAAAATACATTTTTATCACACTTATAGAAACACTAGTGAGCGATAGCTTGAGATCAGGGTTGCACTTTGCGTTAAAATGCTGATCGAAAGGATTCAGAAACGACCTAAAGATATGCAAAAAATCTAAACATTTGTAGTGAAAATGGTAAAATTGCATCTCGTAAAAAATGCAATCTCGTGGTCAAAAAACTATAAAATAAAGTGTTTAACATAAATATAAAATAACTAAAGGGTTTTACTTAAATATAAAGGAACCACACGCATTGTGCGTTTGCACATATTTCTGCACCCAGCAGAAAAAGGGAGTCACTCAGCTATAAAGGCCGTGCAACGAGGCGCAAAAATGGCGGCCAAGTGAGCCCAAAGTTCCAGAATAAAAACTAAGCCTAACTAAAAATACAATTTAAAATAAAGAAAATTAAAAGTTTATTAACTAAAAAAAAAATGAACTGAAGTAATTTTTATTTTTTTTTTCATACCGATATTTACCTAAATACGTAAGTACATTTTATACGCACTAATGCGCTATTAAACAAAAACAAGTAAGGAAGTCTAAGTTCGGGTGAACCGAACATTATATACCCAGCGGTAATTTTCGGATAACAAAGATATAAGCACTAGGAGGATTTACCTAAAGTTTTTACTATCTTAGCTATTTACCATACCGAATTATGTCAATTTATTTTCCATATCGAAAGTGGGCGTGGTCGGGAAGAGATCTCTCCAGTTTCACCACCTATATTGCTAGTATATGTTGTGCCAAATTTCATGAGTCTGAAGTAATAAGTTTAAAAGCTTTGACCAGTCGAATATTCCAAAAGCCTCCCTTAAAGGTGGGCGTTGCCACGCCCACATCTAAAAATTTATCAAAAATCATAATAGATTGATTGAGGGGTTCACTCTACCAACCTATATCATTTTAGCCATTTTCGTTACCGAATTATGTCAATTTATTAGATTTTCGAAATGCTCCATATCGAAAGTGGGCGTGGTCGGGAATCGATTTCGTCCAATTACATCAGGTATGCTCCCTATTATGGTATTATACCTTGTACCAATTTCATCGTGCTACGACGGAAATGCCTTAATCAACTCCTCTTTTAATCCTAAGAACTTTCATATATGGAATTCTATATCTATCTCGATTATTTTGTGCCGTTACATACAACCGTTATCTGAACAAAATTAATATACCCTTGTACTAGTACTAGTACGCTGGGTATAAAAAGAGGAACAAGTAAGGAAGTCTAAGTTCGGGTGGACCGAACATTATATACCCAGCGGTAATTTTCGGAACGGGATAACAAAGATATAAGCACTAGGAGGATTTACCTAAAGTTTTTTTTTTTTTTAACGGAGGAACGGAGCAACAATCCAGAGAAGAGGACGAACCCGACCCCACAATCGAAGACGATGGAATCGAAGTTCCACAACCCGACTATAATGAGGTGCGAGTAGCTATATCACGGCTAAAAAACAATAAAGCGGCGGGTTCTGATGGCCTGCCCGCTCAGTTATTTAAATGCGGCGGCGAAGAGCTGGTAAGGTGCATGCACCAGCTCTTGTGCAGAATATGGTCGGATGAATGCATGCCTGAAGATTGGAACCTCAGTGTTCTCTGCCCAATCCATAAGAAGGGTGATCCCGCAAACTGCGTCAACTATCGTGGAATCAGCCTTTTGAGTATCGCATATAAGGCCCTATCAAACGTATTGTGCGAAAGACTGAAGCCTGACGTAAATCGACTGATTGGACCTTATCAGTGTGGCTTCAGACCTGGTAAAGCTACCATCGACCAGATTTTTACAATACGCCAAATCTTGGAAAAAACCCGTGAGAAAAGGATCGACACACACCATCTCTTTGTTGATTTTAAAGTCGCCTTCGACAGCACGAAAAGGAGTTGCCTATACGCCGCTATGTCTGATTTTGGTTTCCCAGCAAAACTTATACGGCTGTGCAAAATGACGCTGAACAACACCACCAGCTCGGTTAGAATTAAAACTAAACGAGGTTTCAGGCAGGGCGACCCCCTATCGTGCGATTTCTTTAATTTAATGCTGGAGAAAATAATAAAAGCTGCAGAACTTAACCGCGCTGGAACAATATATTACAAGAGCGTACAACTGTTGGCGTATGCCTCAACAACCGCGCCGTAACTTCTGCTTACTCCAAATTAGAAAGGGAAACGGAAAAAATGGGTTCGGTGGTGAACGAAGGTAAAGCGAAGTACCTGCTGGCATCAAGCAAAGAGTCAGCGCATTCGCGCCTTGGCAATCACGCCACTGTTGGCAGCCATAATTTCGAGATAGTAAGGGGCTTTGTATACCTGGGAAGCATCTTTACTACCAACAACAATGTAAGCCTGGAAATCCATAGAAGGATAACTCTTGCAAACAGATGCTACTTTGGGCTGAGTAGGCAGTTTAGAAGTAAAGTCTCTCTCGACGACCAAAAACAACACTCTATAAGTCACTTATCGTACCCGTCCTGCTATATGGTGCAGAAGCATGGACACTGACAGCATCTGATTAGGCGGCTCTGGGAGTATTCGAGAGAAAAATTCTTCGAAAGATATATGGACCCCTAAAAGTTGGCGACGGCGAGTACCGAAGAAGATATAATGATGAGCTTTACGCAGACGTGGACATAGTTCAGCGAATTAAAACCCAGCGGCTCCGCTGGCTAGGACACGTGGTGCGAATGAACGAGGACGCTCCGGCCCAGAAGGTATTTTTATCGGCACCCGCCGGTGGAAGTAGAGGAAGAGGGAGACCACCACTTCGATGGCAGGACCAAGTAGAGGCAGATCTGCGAGCACGCGGTGTCTCTAATTGGCGCCAGTTGGCTCAACAAAGAACCGCCTGGCGTAACATGTTGGACCGGTCAAAATCGCCTAGGCGTTTAAAGGCTATTTTAAGTAAGTAAGTAATAACTTTGTAAAAAATTAACCGATTCTCCTAATTTTTTTTAAATGTTCGTGATTACTATTACTTTTATATAAATTAAATAAATATTATATAGTTTAAAAATTATTTTTTTTTTCAGTATTTAGTAAAAATTTATGACTTTTTTCAAAAATTTATATCTCAAAAAAGGTTATTTTTTTGTTTTTAAATTTTTTCTATATTGAGTAAACAGTTTATATTTCAACTTGGCTAAATGCCTATTAGCCAAAATTCGTTGTTTTCGAGATATAAATTTTGGAATATTAAACATTTTTCCCCCCATATATGGATGCAATGCATATTATCTTAGTCAAAAATTAACCCATTCTCATGATTTTTTATTTTAAATGTTCGTTTTTACTTTTACTTGAATAGAAATTCATAAACAATAGCATATAGTTAAAAAAAGACAATTTTTCTAGTATTTAGTAAAAATTTATGACTTTTTTCAAAAATTAATATCTCGGAAACGGTAATTTTTTGTTTGTTTAAACTTTTCCTGTATTAAGTGAACAGTTTACATTTCAACTTGGCTTAATATCAACTAGCGAAAATTAGTTGATATTTAGCCAAGTTGAAATATAAACTGTTCAGTCAATACAGAAAAAGTTTAAGTTTCTATTCAAGTAAAAGTAAAAACGAACATTTCAAAGAAAAAATCATGAGAATCGGTTAATTTTTGATAAACATAATATGCATTGTATCAATACATGGGGGAAAAAATGTTTAATATTCAAAAATTCATATCTCGAAAACAACGAATTTTGGCTAAAAGGCATTTAGCCAAGTTGAAATATAACCTGTTGACTCAATATAGAAAAAATTTAAAAACATAAAAAAAAACTTTTTGAGATATTAATTTTTGAAAAAACTCATAAATTTTTTACTAAATACTGAAAAAAAAAATAAATTTTTAAACTATATAACATTTTTTATAAATTTATATAAAAGTAATAGTAATAACGAACCTTTAAAAAAAAAATTGGTTAATTTTTGACAAAGTTATTATGAGTTAAAAAAATAGGCGAAAAAAATGTTCATTGCATTTTAACGATTTCAACGGCCGATAGACACGTGCTTCTTTATTTCTACCAAAGACCAACATATTAAAATTTCATCGAAATCAAAAATCATGTCCCGCGCGGACCGGTTGTTTTGAAATGGAATGAGCCTTATATACATACGCACAGTACAATGAGTCATTACTGCCAGGCGGAATATAAGAGGCACAGATAAAGAGATTATCAGATGATCCACTAATAGAAACACAGAGTTGGTCAAGTAAAGAGTCCCTATTCGATAGCAGAACAAGTGCAGAGGGAAGGGAACGCTTTACTGCAATTAGAACCCCTCCGCCTCTAGTACATCCAGTTTTGATGGGATGTCTGTCCTTACGATAAGTGTTGTATAGATGTTGGTCAAAGAACTCAGCGTCAAAGAAATCACTATTGAGCAAAGTTTCAACAATAACATATACATCATGTTCACAACGTGGTGAAGCTAGAAAAATGTCTTTAGCTTTGGTTCTCATACCCGATATATTTTGATAATAAAAGCCATTATTAGAGTGTTGCTTTTCTACGACCTGCCGGGTTGGCTACCCCGCCTTTGAAAAACGAAAAGGCTTAATTTTGACATCTGTTGTCCAAACCGAGGAGTCAAGCAACATATTATAGATTGAGTTAGAGGCCCCAAGTTTAAAATTACATTTTAACAAAGAATTTGGATCAATGTCTTTTTTAACTAACTTATACCTAACAGTGAATTAGAGATTGAGATACATTAATAGTTATTCAACTGTTATTCAACAATTTCGATAGCATTAACCGTCGGCTTAAAGGACGACAAGTGTAACCACTTCAATCGAACAGCTACATTAAGATTAGCATTCGAATTACTACCAACAATGATATTAGGCGCTCTAACGTGCTTGATATTGCTGTCCGAATTTTCATATTGTTGAGCAGCAAACACCGCAACATTAAGATTAGCATTAGAATTACTACTACCAACAATAATATTAGGCGCTCTAACGTGCTTGATGTTGCTATTCGAGTTTCCATACTGTTGAGCAGCAGACAGCGCAACGTCAGCATATGAGCCTTCGTTAGTCCCACCAGATGGTACATTATTAATATTATTATCATTACCCTCTTCGATAGCAGCAGCGTCAAAATTCGACGTCAGTTGCGACGCCGGCTTCGATGTTATCGTGTTATTACCCTGCAGGAAAAGTATCTAGCGTAAAAGTAACTTTAAGTTGCTTACCAATCAACTAGTGCTTTATATTTACTGTAAATTTTCATATGCTCGGACTAACTATTTTTTTTCGACGATGGCTGGAATCCGGTCAGTTATGGTTACCTCTGCATGAGATGTCAACCAACTACTAACTAACTACTTTTCAACCAAAAAATAGCCAAAAGATAAATTAATTTTTTTTTATAATTTTTATTTATTTACTTTAAATTTTATTTTATCTTTTCCATTCCTTTTTTAAATCCCCAATTTTACTCTATGTGTATCAAATTTATTCTTTAAAAAGCAGCTACTATTTGTATTTACCCAATACCGAAAAAGCACCTGGAAATTACAAGCTAAAAGGCGGAAGCAAACGAAAAATTTAACATATTTTCGGACTCCTGTGGTTAGACGTTAGTTATTCCTCAGTGTGCTTAAAATGCACTATTTCCTACAAAATGCACTATTTTCAGCAAAATAGTTATTTATAGGCTAGATGTTTTTTTGCAATTGACATTTTTTTACTCCAGGGTAACAAGCTTGGCGAGACAATACTACTGCATAAAGTGGGCGATAATAAATCAATGAGAGAGTGACTAGTTAATTAGTCTTCAATGCGTCCAAACTCTCTCACTCAGGAAGCTCATTGAACGGCGTATTGCACACTGGCCCAACTCTCCAAAACGACTTCATGCTAATTATTTTAAAATGGCGCCTCTACAAGTTCGTTTTTAATGGCGACATCGAATAAGTAGAGTAAAAACGAACATTTCAAAGAAAAAATCATGAGAATCGGTTAATTTTTGATAAAGATAATATGCATTGTATCAATACATGGGGGAAAAAATGTTTAATATTCAAAAATTCATATCTCGAAAACAACGAATTTTGGCTAAAAGGCATTTAGCCAAGTTGAAATATAACCTGTTGACTCAATATAGAAAAAATTTCAAAACATAAAAAAAAACTTTTTGAGATATTAATTTTTGAAAAAACTCATAAATTTTTTACTAAATACTGAAAAAAAAAATAAATTTTTAAACTATATAACATTTTTTATAAATTTATATAAAAGTAATAGTAATAACGAACCTTTAAAAAAAAAATTGGTTAATTTTTGACAAAGTTATTATGAGTTAAAAAAATAGGCGAAAAAAATGTTCATTGCATTTTAACGATTTCAACGGCCGATAGACACGTGCTTCTTTATTTCTACCAAAGACCAACATATTAAAATTTCATCGAAATCAAAAATCATGTCCCGCGCGGACCGGTTGTTTTGAAATGGAATGAGCCTTATATACATACGCACAGTACAATGAGTCATTACTGCCAGGCGGAATATAAGAGGCACAGATAAAGAGATTATCAGATGATCCACTAATAGAAACACAGAGTTGGTCAAGTAAAGAGTCCCTATTCGATAGCAGAACAAGTGCAGAGGGAAGGGAACGCTTTACTGCAATTAGAACCCCTCCGCCTCTAGTACATCCAGTTTTGATGGGATCTCTGTCCTTACGATAAGTGTTGTATAGATGTTGGTCAAAGAACTCAGCGTCAAAGAAATCACTATTGAGCAAAGTTTCAACAATAACATATACATCATGTTCACAACGTGGTGAAGCTAGAAAAATGTCTTTAGCTTTGGTTCTCATACCCGATATATTTTGATAATAAAAGCCATTATTAGAGTGTTGCTTTTCTACGACCTGCCGGGTTGGCCACCCCGCCTTTGAAAAACGAAAAGGCTTAATTTTGACATCTGTTGTCCAAACCGAGGAGTCAAGCAACATATTATAGATTGAGTTAGAGGCCCCAAGTTTAAAATTACATTTTAACAAAGAATTTGGATCAATGTCTTTTTTAACTAACTTATACCTAACAGTGAATTAGAGATTGAGATACATTAATAGTTATTCAACTGTTATTCAACAATATCGATAGCATTAACCGTCGGCTTAAAGGACGACAAGTGTAACCACTTCAATCGAACAGCTTCATTAAGATTAGCATTCGAATTACTACCAACAATGATATTAGGCGCTCTAACGTGCTTGATATTGCTGTCCGAATTTTCATATTGTTGAGCAGCAAACACCGCAACATTAAGATTAGCATTAGAATTACTACTACCAACAATAATATTAGGCGCTCTAACGTGCTTGATGTTGCTATTCGAGTTTCCATACTGTTGAGCAGCAGACAGCGCAACGTCAGCATATGAGCCTTCGTTAGTCCCACCAGATGGTACATTATTAATATTATTATCATTACCCTCTTCGATAGCAGCAGCGTCAAAATTCGACGTCAGTTGCGACGCCGGCTTCGATGTTATCGTGTTATTACCCTGCAGGAAAAGTATCTAGCGTAAAAGTAACTTTAAGTTGCTTACCAATCAACTAGTGCTTTATATTTACTGTAAATTTTCATATGCTCGGACTAACTATTTTTTTTCGACGATGGCTGGAATCCGGTCAGTTATGGTTACCTCTGCATGAGATGTCAACCAACTACTAACTAACTACTTTTCAACCAAAAAATAGCCAAAAGATAAATAAATTTTTTTTTATAATTTTTATTTATTTACTTTAAATTTTATTTTATCTTTTCCATTCCTTTTTTAAATCCCCAATTTTACTCTATGTGTATCAAATTTATTCTTTAAAAAGCAGCTACTATTTGTATTTACCCAATACCGAAAAAGCACCTGGAAATTACAAGCTAAAAGGCGGAAGCAAACGAAAAATTTAACATATTTTCGGACTCCTGTGCATGACCTCTGCATGACTTGTGGCGTGGTTAGACGTTAGTTATTCCTCAGTGTGCTTAAAATGCACTATTTCCTACAAAATGCACTATTTTCCGCAAAATAGTTATTTATAGCTAGATGTTTTTTTGCAATTGACATTTTTTTACTCCAGGGTAACAAGCTTGGCGAGACAATACTACTGCATAAAGTGGGCGATAATAAATCAATGAGAGAGTGACTAGTTAATTAGTCTTCAATGCGTCCAAACTCTCTCACTCAGGAAGCTCATTGAACGGCGTATTGCTTACTGGCCCAACTCTCCAAAACGACTTCATGCTAATTATTTTAAAATGGCGCCTCTACAAGTTCGTTTTTAATGGCGACATCGAATAAGTAGAGTAAAAACGAACATTTCAAAGAAAAAATCATGAGAATCGGTTAATTTTTGATAAAGATAATATGCATTGTATCAATACATGGGGGAAAAAATGTTTAATATTCAAAAATTCATATCTCGAAAACAACGAATTTTGGCTAAAAGGCATTTAGCCAAGTTGAAATATAACCTGTTGACTCAATATAGAAAAAATTTCAAAACATAAAAAAAAACTTTTTGAGATATTAATTTTTGAAAAAACTCATAAATTTTTTACTAAATACTGAAAAAAAAATAAATTTTTAAACTATATAACATTTTTTATAAATTTATATAAAAGTAATAGTAATAACGAACCTTTAAAAAAAAATTGGTTAATTTTTGACAAAGTTATTATGAGTTAAAAAAATAGGCGAAAAAAATGTTCATTGCATTTTAACGATTTCAACGGCCGATAGACACGTGCTTCTTTATTTCTACCAAAGACCAACATATTAAAATTTCATCGAAATCAAAAATCATGTCCCGCGCGGACCGGTTGTTTTGAAATGGAATGAGCCTTATATACATACGCACAGTACAATGAGTCATTACTGCCAGGCGGAATATAAGAGGCACAGATAAAGAGATTATCAGATGATCCACTAATAGAAACACAGAGTTGGTCAAGTAAAGAGTCCCTATTCGATAGCAGAACAAGTGCAGAGGGAAGGGAACGCTTTACTGCAATTAGCACCCCTCCGCCTCTAGTACATCCAGTTTTGATGGGATCTCTGTCCTTACGATAAGTGTTGTATAGATGTTGGTCAAAGAACTCAGCGTCAAAGAAATCACTATTGAGCAAAGTTTCAACAATAACATATACATCATGTTCACAACGTGGTGAAGCTAGAAAAATGTCTTTAGCTTTGGTTCTCATACCCGATATATTTTGATAATAAAAGCCATTATTAGAGTGTTGCTTTTCTACGACCTGCCGGGTTGGCCACCCCGCCTTTGAAAAACGAAAAGGCTTAATTTTGACATCTGTTGTCCAAACCGAGGAGTCAAGCAACATATTATAGATTGAGTTAGAGGCCCCAAGTTTAAAATTACATTTTAACAAAGAATTTGGATCAATGTCTTTTTTAACTAACTTATACCTAACAGTGAATTAGAGATTGAGATACATTAATAGTTATTCAACTGTTATTCAACAATATCGATAGCATTAACCGTCGGCTTAAAGGACGACAAGTGTAACCACTTCAATCGAACAGCTTCATTAAGATTAGCATTCGAATTACTACCAACAATGATATTAGGCGCTCTAACGTGCTTGATATTGCTGTCCGAATTTTCATATTGTTGAGCAGCAAACACCGCAACATTAAGATTAGCATTAGAATTACTACTACCAACAATAATATTAGGCGCTCTAACGTGCTTGATGTTGCTATTCGAGTGCTTGATATTGCTGTCCGAATTTTCATATTGTTGAGCAGCAAACACCGCAACATTAAGATTAGCATTAGAATTACTACTACCAACAATAATATTAGGCGCTCTAACGTGCTTGATGTTGCTATTCGAGTTTCCATACTGTTGAGCAGCAGACAGCGCAACGTCAGCATATGAGCCTTCGTTAGTCCCACCAGATGGTACATTATTAATATTATTATCATTACCCTCTTCGATAGCAGCAGCGTCAAAATTCGACGTCAGTTGCGACGCCGGCTTCGATGTTATCGTGTTATTACCCTGCAGGAAAAGTATCTAGCGTAAAAGTAACTTTAAGTTGCTTACCAATCAACTAGTGCTTTATATTTACTGTAAATTTTCATATGCTCGGACTAACTATTTTTTTTCGACGATGGCTGGAATCCGGTCAGTTATGGTTACCTCTGCATGAGATGTCAACCAACTACTAACTAACTACTTTTCAACCAAAAAATAGCCAAAAGATAAATTAATTTTTTTTTATAATTTTTATTTATTTACTTTAAATTTTATTTTATCTTTTCCATTCCTTTTTTAAATCCCCAATTTTACTCTATGTGTATCAAATTTATTCTTTAAAAAGCAGCTACTATTTGTATTTACCCAATACCGAAAAAGCACCTGGAAATTACAAGCTAAAAGGCGGAAGCAAACGAAAAATTTAACATATTTTCGGACTCCTGTGCATGACCTCTGCATGACTTGTGGCGTGGTTAGACGTTAGTTATTCCTCAGTGTGCTTAAAATGCACTATTTCCTACAAAATGCACTATTTTCCGCAAAATAGTTATTTATAGGCTAGATGTTTTTTTGCAATTGACATTTTTTTACTCCAGGGTAACAAGCTTGGCGAGACAATACTACTGCATAAAGTGGGCGATAATAAATCAATGAGAGAGTGACTAGTTAATTAGTCTTCAATGCGTCCAAACTCTCTCACTCAGGAAGCTCATTGAACGGCGTATTGCACACTGGCCCAACTCTCCAAAACGACTTCATGCTATATATTTTAAAATGGCGCCTCTACAAGTTCGTTTTTAATGGCGACATCGAATAAATGTACCGCCAAATTCTTGTATACCCCGAAGATCAAGAATACCAAAGAATTATCTTTAGTAGAGCTCCTAACTCGAAAGTCGAAGACTTCAAATTAAAAACTGCCACCTACGGAGTTAACTGTGCGCCATACCTGGCAATTCGCACCCTCCACCAGTTAGCCGAAGACTCCCAAGACAAATTCCCTACCGACAAAAATGTACTTCTACAGTCCACACTTAGCTCAATGACCCAAGTTATCGAAGCGCTCAAATCAGCCGGCTTCCCCCTGAAGAAAATAACGGCTGATCACCCGGAAATACTAAAACCCATTCCAAAACCTGATCTTCTCGAAAAAGATTTTCTTAAATTCCATGACGTCAGTTCAACGAAAACCCTTGGGATAAAATGGAACGCTATCAATGACTCGTTTTCCTACTCATATGACTCTATACCATCAGCTAACTCACACACAAAGCGACAAATATTATCAGCAATTGCGAAATTGTTCGATCCGGCAGTATGGCTAGCGCCAATTATGATACCAGCCAAAATGCTTCTCCAACAACTCTGGTTAGAAGGAACTGGCTGGGACGAACGCGTTAAGCCCCTAGCCCTCTACAAATGGAACAAGTTTTGCGAAAATTTCTCCGCGATAAGCACCATCCAAATTCCCCGATGAACGAAAAACCCTACCAAGTGCATGGGTTCTCAGATGCATCCGAAAAAGCAATCTGCGCATGCGTTTATTTAAGAGTGCAGCAAAGAGCAGAGTAGCCCCCTTGAAAACAGTAAGCCTTCCCCGTCTAGAACTGTGTGGAGCAGTACTACTCTCTAAACTTGTTATTGAATTGGTGCTCTGGTCAGATTCTTCCATTGTCTTAGCATGGCTAGAAAAGCCCCCCCCCCCCCCCCCCACCTGGGAGGACCGACAAGGTAAATCGGACGGCTGAAATACTTTAAAACGTGAGTATTGATACCTGGCGTCATGTGATGTCAGTTTTTTTAAATTCAAAATGGCGGGTCCAATATGGCGGTGATTTTTTTGAAAACTAATTGGATTTTATTGAAACTTGGTTGTCGGGGTTTATGCGTTGTCTGATTACGAATCCGATTTCGGTTTTTTTAAATTCAAAATGGTGGATGCAATATGGCGGTGCATATTTTAAAACTAATTCGACTGTGTGAAACTCGTCACTGATGGATTTATGACATCGATTTATACCCTGCAGTCAACTTAACTAGTTTTATACTAATCAAATACCAGTCAGCTAGGCGGCTTCAACTAGTTCGAGTTCTGTAATTTTTCCATATTAGCAACTGGTATTTTTAACACGGCGATGTCCTACGAGATGGCAATTGTCCTTCTCTGCATCAGCACCATACCAATTGGCTGACTAGTCAGCCTCTGCATCAGGAATATACCAGTTGATATACTTGTTATTATACACATCAGTTTCATACCATTTAAAATACTAGTTCGTATATACGTCAGGATCGTACCAGTTGAAAGAATAGTTCATATATACATCAGAATCATACCAGTTGGCAGACTAGTTCATATATACATCAGAATCATACCAGTTGAAAGACTAGTTCATATATGCATCAGAATCATACCAGTTGACAGACTAGATCATATATGCATCAGAATCATACCAGTTGGCAGACTAGTTCATATATGCATCCGAATCATACCTGTTGACAGACTACTTCTTATATGCATCAGAATCATACCAGTTGACAGACTAGTTCATTAATGCATCAGAATCATACCAATTAACAGACTAGTTAAAAAAATCATCGGAATCATACCAGTTGTCATACTAGTTATATATGCGTCAGAATCAAACCAGTTGATATAGTAGTTCATTTATGTATCAGAATCATACCAGTTGACATATCAGTTAATTTATGCATCATAATCATATCAGTTGACATACTAGTTCAAATTTGCATCAGAAATATACCATTTGACATACTAGTTCATATATGCATCAGAATCTTACCAGTTGACACACTAGTTCATATATACATCAGAATCATACCGGTTGGCATACTGCGCAGTCTATGCGGCAGGACATACTAATCATTATGCCCATTCAGATCGTACCACTTGTCATACTAGTCCACGAATTTGACATTCATTCCAGTTGGTATACTAGTCGGTCTATGCACCAGTATCATAGTCAGCCTCTACATCAGCAATATACCAGTTTATTCTTTAGAAAGCAGCGACTATTTGTATTTACCCAAACACGAAAAAGCATCTGTGAATTACAAGGTAAAAAAGAAGCAGTTACAAGAGAAAAAGAAAAGCATTTGTCCTCTTCTGCATCAGCACCATACCAATTGGTATACTAGTCAGCCTCTGCATCAGCATTATACCAGTTGATATACTAGTTCATACACAGCCAAAAATGAGCTAAAGGCTCTGAGATCGATTCTCGGTAAAGTTAACACAAGTTTTTTTTTCTATATTTTTTAAATTATGTTGTTTATTGTATTTTTAATTTAATTATTGAATTCTACTTGCAATGGCTCCTTTCAAATTCCGCGTTCGTCAAGTTTGATTATATAGGTGAAGGCCCAATTGCATTCAACTTTGTAGGATCCACTTTCATAAAGTCTTATTTTTACATCAAAAAGAGTCAAAGTAAGACTGCTTTCATGCTGGGCCATACACTCGAGTTAAAGGAGCATTGGTAGAGTTAATTTATATTGTTGTTGCCAATATACTCAAGTTTATGCCGCAACGTAAAAAAAAATGGCGGTTATATACCAACAGGTTGTCATAACCTCTAACGAGACTTTTGCCGAACTTCTCTTCCAACTTATAGTGTGCTGCTTTGATTTTTTCCCTATGAGTTGGCGGGACCTAGTTTTTTTATAAGCTTTTATTTAGTTTCATTTTTAATTTAAAAATCTGTGACTGTTCAAACAGTTGAGTGCAGTTAGGTTAGGTTAGGTTAGTGGCTGCCGCAGAGGCACACTTAGGCCAGTTTTGAAAAGCCCGTTGTGATACCACCAGCACTAGGAAAGTCAGTCCCGGGACCCGGCCATTTGGAAAATCCCAGTGGTCTGGTTTAGACTAGAAGGGAACTTCTTCCTCATCATCTTTGCAGCTCCTACAGCATCGTCGATAGGGCACCCCTTCTGCGTGCCTACCAATAAGGCAGTGCCCAGTTAGAACATCTATTAATATTAAGATTTCTCTCCTTCTTAGGGAGTGAATGCCTCTAGATCTTTTATGATCCCATTTCGGCCAGGTTTGTTTGGATGTCCGGCAACTTGGGGATTGTTGCCACCTTTCGTTGGCTTGGAGTACACACTCCGTCAAGCCAACGAAAAGTAGCAACAATCCCCAGGGTGCCGGACATCCAAACAAACCTGGCCAAAATGGGATCATAAAAGATCTAGAGGGATCATAAAAGATCTGAATGCAGTTACAGAATTTCCATTTGATTTTCAGTAAAATACAATTGACATTCAGAAAATTACAATTGATATTCAGAAAACTTTCTGAATATAAACTGAAAAAGGTGTAGTATGATTTCAACCCGAGTTTCATACATACTTGCATACTAGTACGAACCAGGATTTTTCTGACTAGTATTATTTCGCCCAGCAAATTATAGTTGTATACTAGTATGTTTTCTGATTAGATTGGCATTGATTGGTTTAAGGGTAATCAGCAAAGAACTAGTATAAAAACATCCATAAAATGTATAGTAAACGAGCTAGGTGTCTGCTGAGTAGTTTGGAATTGATTAGTTTGAAGGTAGTCAGAAATTAACTAGTATGAATACACCACACAATTTTTAGGCGTAGAACTATAATGTTGCTGAGTAGTTTGGCATGGTTTAAAGCTAATCAAAAATGAACTAGGATGAATACAACACAAAATGTACAGTCAATGAACTACATTGTTTGCCGAGTAGTTTGGCAATGTCTGGCTTAAAGGAAATCAGAAATGAACTGGTATGAATACACCACAAAATGCATAGTCAATGAACTAGAATTTTCGCTAAGTAGTTTGGCATTGAATGGTTTAAAGCTAATCAACAATGAACTGGTATCCATATGCCACAAAATGCATAGTCAATGAACTATATTGTTAGCTGAGTAGTTGGACATTGACTGGTTTAAAGGTGATCAGCAATGAACTAGTATGAATACACTACAAAATGTATAGACAATGAATTATATTGTTTGCTGAGTAGTTCGACATTGACTGGTTTAACGCTAATCAGCAATGAACTAGTATGCATACGCCACAAAATGTATAGTCAATGAACTAGAATTTTCGCTGAGTAGTTTGGCATTGACTGCTTTTAAAACTAATCAACAACGAACTGGTAGGCATATGCCACAAAATGGTTAGTCAATGAACTAGTATATTTGCTGAGTAGTTCGGAATTTGACTGCAGGGTATGAACTAGTATCGCTTGTGATCGAAAATTCGACCAACAAAAACTTTAGATTGTCGTGGGGTGGCTAGCCCCGTACCCCATCCCTAAATTTCGGGGACGCCCCTGAAAATATACCGTCAGTTTATTCAATTTCCTTTCCATCGGTACATATTTCATTTATATATATTAATATATAATATATAAGATGCCAGTTTTGCAAAACTTGAATAGGAATCCGATGTCAATAAATACGCCACATGAAAACCTTTAGGAACCTCCTGTGAGCGAACCGTTTGACCGATTTGAAATAAATATGCACCGATGGAAAGAAAATTGAAAAAAAAACTGAGGTATAGGCAGTATATAAGTATGGGGGTACGGGGCTAGCGACCCCACGACCCTCTAAAGTTTTTATTGGGCGAATTTTCGATCACAAGCGATACTAGTTCATATAAATCGATGTCATAAATCCATCAGTGACGAGTTTCACACAGTCGAATTAGTTTTCAAAAATGCACCGCCATATTGGATCCACTATTTTGAATTTAAAAAAACCGAAATCGGATTCGTAATCAGACAACGCATAAACCCCCGAGTACTAAGTTTCAATAAAATCCAATTAGTTTTCAAAAAAAATCACCGCCTTATTGGACCCGCCATTTTGAATTTAAAAAAACTGACATCGGATTCATAATCAGCGATGTCATAAACCTTCTAGATGCGAAATATATCCAAAAAACCAATGCGCAATGGGATCAGTGTAGGCGTTTTAGTTGCACCGTTTTCTATTTCGAAACATATTTTCAGGAGTTAAACCCTTTCTACTCATCCAAGAAGGCTGTTGAATTGCAGGAATATTCGTGACCTCTAAACCACCTTAAAAAAAAAATAGCAGCCTCTTTCTTTGTCATAAGGAACAATAATTGGGGGTAGCGTTTTAGAAATTCCAAAAAGTCCATATTTATGAACCACTCTAATATATATTTACAAGAAACGTAGTGCTGGTGTTTCTGAATGTACTGGGCGTAAAACGAAAAAAGCGAAGCTGTCTGATGTGCTTTGTCATTTTTGTAAAAAATCCGAACATAAAATAGCTGAATGCAGAGCAAAGATGCGACAGAGTGCGGATACGAAGCGACAGAAGGAGAAGTCTAGCGTGTCATGTTATCGGTGTGGTCAACCTGAACATTTTGCTAACCAGTGTTCTAAAAATAAATAAATATATTAACAACGTTGTAATATTACGGGGAATCGGTGATGGGGGAATATACAGTACATCTCTTTTCCAGCGTGCAGTTATGAATGCGCTCGGAGATCTGGCTAACTCATATGTAAATGTTTACATGGATGACATGGTAGTGTCACCGATAAAGGAACTGGGTCTGGAAAGGTTTAAATTGTTTTAGATGTTTTAACTGGGGCTGGATATTCTTTCAATGTGAGTAAATGAAGCTCACTTAAAACTGCGGTACGGTATTTAGTGTATGAAATAAGAGCAGGTGAACTTAGACCGAATCCAGTTCATTGAGTTAGCTTCATATTTTAGCAAATTCGTACCTATTTTTTCTCAGATAATGAAACCATTATACTCTCTATCGCCACAAAAGAGTTCTTTTGAGTGGAATGCAGATCTGGAAAAGGTTCGAAAGGAAATTATTGCCATTCTCACAAGCGAGCCAGTTCTTGTAATTTTCGACCCACAATATCCCATAGAACTACACACGGATGCGAGTTCTTGCGGTTATGGTGCTATGCTCTTGCATAGATTTAACAATATTCCTCACGTAATTGTTTAGCAAAACGACTACCCCCGCTGAGTCTAGGTACCACTCTTATGAGTTGGAGACGTTAGTGGTATATGCAGACGATTTAGACATTGCATACACGGGCAAATTCCCACAAACTCTGTGTGACTTGATGCAAGTAGCACTGCGTGAAGTCTCGGCATGGTCCTCTCGTTGCGGACTTAGTAGCAACCCGAGAAAAATGAAACTCGTTCTCTACACCAACCGGTACAAAATACCACCGCTGGACCTACCAGAACTTAATGGCGTGAGCCTGAACTTGGCTGATAAAGCCAAATTCTTGGGCACAGTTCTGGACAGGAAGTTAAACTGGAAGGAGAATATTCTTCAGCGCTAGAGGAAGGCGTGTTTTACACTTTACACATGCAAAAGAGCGATTGGCACAAAGTGGGGTCTCAGGCCCAGAATATGCAGATGGATTTACACTGAAATTATCCGACCTATCATGCTATATGAAGTCGTGGTGTGGTGGCCTGCGCTGAGCAAGGCCACAAACCGGAATCTGTTAGTTAAAGTCCATAGATCTGGCATGATCTGTATAAGCGGCGCGCTAAGAACAAGGCCCAACGAAGCTCTTCAGGCCATTCTGAGCACAGATCGATGTGGGGCCACAACAGTCGGAGACAGCTGTTTCAAAACAAACATTCCCGCTACTAATGGCGGCATTACTGTTTACACTGACGGCTCAAAGCTAGACGGCAGAGTTGGAGGAGGGGTTTATACAAGGGATCTGGAACTTGAGCTCTCCTTCAGACTACCTGATCACTACCGCGTCTTCCAGGCTGAAGCCTCAGCAATCTTGGATGCCGCGATTTGGATAAGTAGGAGGACATCGTTTTTTTTCAGCGACAGCCAGGCGGCCATCAAAGCTCTTGGCTGTTATTCTTTCAACTCTGAACTGACGCTCAGCTGTCGTCGATCTCTGCAAGAGATGGCCCAACACAACCGCATGTCCCGGGACACAGGGACATTGAGGGAAACTGTAAGGCAGACGAACTTGCCAGGCAGAGTACGACCAAGCAAGTTCTTCGGGACAAAGAGCGGTTAGGTATGCCGTTTGCCACATGCAAGCTAATGCTGAAGAAGTGTCGGTTTAGGAGTGCCAGTCCCGGGATACTGCTATTTGGAAAATCCCAACAACTCAGGGATTTTCCATATGGCCGGGTCCCGGGACTGACTTTCCTTGTGTTGGTGGTATCACAACGGGCCTTTCAAAACTGGCCTAAGTGTGCCTCTGCGGAAGCCACTTGAACCTAACCCTAACCTATATGAACTGATAAGAAATTAAACAATATGTGTTTCGAAATATGTTTAGTACAAAAATAAATTGTAAAACTAAAATATTTAACGACAGTGGAGTGAAATGTTTTTAAATAAAGTTACAATAATGAAAATGCCTTGTTGAAGATTTATCTGATGGCCGTGTCGTATATGTCATAAATTTCTCACAGGGTAGGTTGATACAGAATGCACAACTCAATATGAATTGGAACACAGCAAATATCCAAGCTGTGGTCTCAATTACGAATCCTCATTTGTGTTCACCAACTTTCTATCCTACCTCCTCTAATGGTATCGCCTTATTTATTGAGTTTTGTGAGAGTACACTATATCATTTCACGAACCGAAAACTGTAAGAGTGAGACAAGCTGCGGCTGAATGTAGTCCTGAGTGTTGATGAGTGTTAAAGAGTGAGTGAAACAATAATATTTGTGTATGAAGGTGAAGTTCTACTTTCCGAGTGTATTGGTTGAATGAATACACTCGGCTGGAGAACAAGTCAGTATCCAATTGGTAGTTTGCTAGATTAAAGAACACTCAGGAATTCATTATTATACGACCAGTGCAGCACAATACCATTGGCATACAAAATGGAGGATACAAGTAGAAATACAGAAATGGAAGCTACTCCGGCACGATTGGACATGGAAAGTATCCTTCCACATCTTGGAGCTGCTCCGGCGATGGAGGCTGCTCCGGTTGCTATTCCGGCAGCACAGAATTTTCCGGCCATGGAGGTGAACCCGATATGTACTGAAACATTTTCAGCATATTCTTCTATTTTTGACCAACGTGCATTGAATGCATTACAAAAATTTCTTTATTATTTACGAACTCTTTTGCACACCAAAATCGACGCGGAAGTTCATTTGCACACTTGATAAATGTATACGTTTACACGCTTTATAGGGTGTTTGTTGACTTTGATGAATCCCTCAATAATAATAAACTTTTTTCTTGAGTCTACACAGAGCCAAAAGTGCATAATAAAATTAAAAATATTGTCTTCATGAACAGTTTTTGCGCAAAGGGGTAGTCGAAACGGTGGAAACGAAGAAAAAATATACGGAAATCTCTATGAGAAAGTTCTATTTGATAAAACTAAGTGCATTTGTTCTTACTCTTTCGCGATTTCCTTCTTTTTCGTTATTTGGTAGAACAACTTGTAATTTCCTGCCAAGATTTCCGTAGAAATTTGGAAAAAAAATAAAAGAGAGAAAACTTCTTAACTTTCGAAGATATCTCTTTGAAAACATTGATAAGATTTTCACTACAAATATATAAAGCACATTTTCTGAAAAACTATACATATATCAGTAATTAGAAGCTGGCAAGCATAAGTATTAGATGGCCTAATGGTAAACAGCTGGGTTTAGCATTCCAAAAATTGTAAGTTCGATTATCGATGAAGGCAACAGAATTTTTTTTTTTAATTTGAAATGTTAAAAAGATTTCCCTTTGAAAACATTAATACGATTTTCTCTACAATAACACAGTGCAACAAAATTGACCAAAGTTAAAATACCATAATAATAATAATAACAGAGCTCTTAATTTTGATTAGTAATTAGTAATTGATTGATTAGAAAATTTTTTTAATTACTAATGATTATTTTAATTGCTTTCAAGAAAAAGCAATTACTAATTGATTACGATTAGAAAAAATAAAATAAAAATAAAAAAAAAATTTAAAAATCAAGAAAAAATAAAAAAAATCAAAAATAATCAAAAGTAATCAAAAACGGCTTTTTTTGATTACTTTTCATTTTTTTAATTTTTTCTTGATTTTTTTTAATTTTTTTGATTTTTTTTGATTTTTTTTTTTGATGTTTTTAAATTTTTTTGATTTTTTTTGATTTTTTTTGGATTATTTTAAAGTTTTGTTGTTAAAAGTATAAACATCTGTGTATCTTTGTATGCAAATATATACACCTACTTACACTTTGGGGCTCATGGATTTCTCGAATGAACCTTCATCGCTAAGTATATGTACATATGAGAAAAAATGCCAGGTTTGATGGTTATATGCGTTGTAGTGGTGAAAATTTGTCCCTTTTATATCTAAACGGGTAGTGTCGTGCATTTCTCGTTTAAAACCCTATGGGT
Organism: Campiglossa producta; assembly: GCA_964058755.1. Lineage (NCBI taxonomy): Eukaryota > Metazoa > Arthropoda > Insecta > Diptera > Tephritidae > Campiglossa > Campiglossa producta. Next base: position 530,771 of record CAXKVI010000017.1, on the reverse strand, counting down.
ACGGTCGGATGGTTCTATTCGAACACTTATAAGTATGCTACACAAAGTAAAACGTGGGCATACCAACTACATATGTATGACCAAAAGAGACTAGTAATGATCAATTGATCAAAAATTAAGTGGTTATTATCCATAGAGAGAGGTCCGGGATTAATAACTTTTGGACAAATTTTCGCCGTTCACTCATATAAAGTATTTGTGTTGAGCGTTCGGCAGATACAGCACGCCAATACGTAGGAGTTAAAATTTGATTTTAACAATGTAAGTGCTTCAAAAGAAATGTCAGATAATGACCCACGCTTTGGAGCATTAATAATTTCAGCAAAAGAAAACAGCCTTTCAACCGGACCGGACGATATTAATGGTGTGTTGAAAAATAGTGCAGCCTCTTTTAGAACACCTCTAGTTTGCCATATGTCAGCTCCAGTTGCTGAATCACCCATATAACTATATAATTGTGTTTGCACAACATATTTCAACGCCTCCGTCGTTGTTGTTGGGATTACACCGTTATACCCCTTTTACATTATTCAAGTCTTGAATTCAATTCTGCCGCGACATAGGCGAAGGGGGTGGGAAGCGAGGGGAAGAGTACACTTGAAAGCGTACCGTCAACTCGTTTCAAGTTTTTCTTGCTATCTGTTTCACTCCTCCTTGTACCCCCATATTTTGTTTCATAATTGCTTTCAAGAAAAATTGACAACTGTAGACACGGATAGAAAAAACAAAAGAGAACGCCAGCAGAGTTGAAAGCAATACTTGACAAATATAAAACCGGAGTTACTTCTTTTCTCAAAAAATTTTAAAACTGACGAAGTTATTAAGATTTCCATGAAGGTAGATACATTAAAAAAAAGTTATTTTGCCATATAAGTAATTTGCAAATGTATGTACGTATACCGAAATGTAGATGCTAACCTTCATTCAACTCAAAATTTGTTAGAAAATCAGATACTGCATATTTTTTATGTAAAAGCGCAGGAAACCTATCATCAAAAGTCTGAGAAAACTTTTTAATAACGCAGTATCTACAAATGACAGAGCAGTCCGTCGTTTTTGATTAGGAAACCAGCCCTTATTTCACTTGGTTTCCTATTGAAAGTGTAGATACGGCGGAAGTTTGTGGAAAAATTACGTAGATACTGCAAAAGACAAAATTGAATTTAGCAATAACTTTATATTCATTTGCCTATTACAAAATATTTTAGCATGAATAAATTTGAATTTTCAAAACGAGAACACCTATATAAATAACTCATCATCATCATTTATTGGCGCTTAACCGCTTGAGTGATTTTTGCCTTTGCATATCAAAGTACGCCAGTCATTCCTTTTTAGCGATAAATGCCCTGCAGTCAACTTAACTAGTTTTATACTAATCAAATACCAGTCAGCTAGGCGGCTTCAACTAGTTCGAGTTCTGTTATTTTTCCATATTAGCAACTGGTATTTTTAACACGGCGATGTCCTACGAGATGGCAATTGTCCTTCTCTGCATCAGCACCATACCAATTGGCTGACTAGTCAGCCTCTGCATCAGGAATATACCAGTTGATATACTTGTTATTATACACATCAGTATCATACCATTTAAGATACTAGTTCGTATATACGTCAGGATCGTACCAGTTGAAAGAATAGTTCATATATACATCAGAATCATACCAGTTGACAGACTAGTTCATATATACATCAGAATCATACCAGTTTAAAGACTAGTTCCTATATGCATCAGAATCATACCAGTTGACAGACTAGATCATATATGCATCAGAATCATACCAGTTGGCAGACTAGCTCATATATGCATCAGAATCATACCTGTTGACAGACTACTTCTTATATGCATCAGAATCATACCAGTTGACAGACTAGTTCATTAATGCATCAGAATCATACCAATTAACAGACTAGTTAAAAAAATCATCGGAATCATACCAGTTGTCATACTAGTTCATATATGCGTCAGAATCATACCAGTTGATATAGTAGTTCATTTATGCATCAGAATCATACCAGTTGACATATCAGTTCATTTATGCATCATAATCATATCAGTTGACATACTAGTTCAAATTTGCATCAGAAATATACCATTTGACATACTAGTTCATATATGCATCAGAATCTTACCAGTTGACATACTAGTTCATATATACATCAGAATCATACCGGTTGACATACTGCTCAGTCTATGCGGCAGGACATACTAATCATTGTGCCCATTCAGATCGTACCACTTGTTATACTAGTCCACGAATTTGACATTCATTCCAGTTGGTATACTAGTCGGTCTATGCACCAGTATCATAGTCAGCCTCGACATCAGCAATATACCAGTTTATTCTTTAGAAAGCAGCGACTATTTGTATTTACCCAAACACGAAAAAGCATCTGTGAATTACAAGGTAAAAAATAAGCAGTTACAAGAGAAAAAGAAAAGCAATTGTCCTCTTCTGCATCAGCACCATACCAATTGGTATACTAGTCAGCCTCTGCATCAGCATTATACCAGTTGATATACTAGTTCATACACAGCCAAAAATTAGCTAAAGGCTCTGAGTTCGATTCTCGGTAAAGTCAACACAATTTTTTTTTTATTCTACACTGCGGAGCTCCGGTCCCACATATGTATATATAGATAAAAGTAAGTCTTATTTTTACATCAAAAAGAGCCAAAGTAAGACTGCTTTCATGCTGGGCCATACACTCGAGTTAAAGGAGCATTGGTAGAGTTAATTTATATTGTTGTTGTTTATGCCGCAACGTAAAAAAAAAATGGCGGTTATATACCAACAGGTTGTCATAACCTCTAACGAGACTTTTGCCGAACTTCTCTTCCAACTTATAGTGTGCTGCTTTGATTTTTTCCCTATGAGTTGGCGGGACCTAGTTTTTTTTTTAAATTTAAAAATCTGTGACTGTTCAAACAGTTGAATGCAGTTAGGTTAGGTTAGGTTAGTGGCTGCCGCAGAGGCACACTTAGGCCAGTTTTGAAAAGCCCGTTGTGATACCACCAGCACTAGGAAAGTCAGTCCCGGGACCCGGCCATTTGGAAAATCCCAGCGGTCTGGTTTAGACTATCCAGGAAGGGAACTCCCAAAAAGCGCGTTTCCGCGCCGCTTAAGGCCGGGCAGTTGCAGATGAGGTGCTTCACCGTTTCCTCTTCCTCATCATCTTTGCAGCTCCTACAGCATCGTCGATAGGGCACCCCTTCTGCGTGCCTACCAATAAGGCAGTGCCCAGTTAGAACACCTATTAATATTAAGATTTCTCTCCTTCTTAGGGCGTGAATGCCTCTAGATCTTTTATGATCCCATTTCGGCCAGGTTTGTTTGGATGTCCGGCAACTTGGGGATTGTTGCCACCTTTCGTTGGCTTGGAGTACACACTCCGTCAAGCCAACGAAAAGTAGCAACAATCCCCAGGGTGCCGGACATCCAAACAAACCTGGCCAAAATGGGATCATAAGAGATCTAGAGGGATCATAAAAGATCTGAATGCAGTTACAGAATTTCCATTTGATTTTCAGAAAAATACAATTGACATTCAGAAAATTACAATTGATATTCAGAAAACTTTCTGAATATAAACTGAAAAAGGTGTAGTATGATTTCAACCCGAGTTTCATACATACTTGCATACTAGTACGAACCAGGATTTTTCTGACTAGTATTATTTCGCCCAGCAAATTATAGTTGTATACTAGTATGTTTTCTGATTAGATTGGCATTGATTGGTTTAAGGGTAATCAGCAAAGATCTAGTATAAAAACATCCATAAAATGTATAGTAAACGAGCTAGGTGTCTGCTGAGTAGCTTGGAATTGATTAGTTTGAAGGTAGTCAGAAATTAACTAGTATGAATACACCACAAAATTTTTAGGCGTAGAACTATAATGTTGCTGAGTAGTTTGGCATTGACTGGTTTAAAGCTAATCAGAAATGAACTAGTATGAATACACCACAAAATGTACAGTCAATGAACTACATTGTTTGCCGAGTAGTTTGGCAATGTCTGGCTTAAAGGAAATCAGAAATGAACTAGTATGAATACACCACAAAATGCATAGTCAATGAACTAGAATTTTCGCTAAGTAGTTTGGCATTGAATGGTTTAAAGCTAATCAACAATGAACTGGTATCCATATGCCACAAAATGCATAGTCAATGAACTATATTGTTTGCTGAGTAGTTCGACATTGACTGGTTTAAAGGTGATCAGAAATTAACTAGTATGAATACACCACAAAATGTATAGTCAATGAACTATATTGTTTGCTGAGTAGTTTGGCCTTGACTGGTTTGAAGCTAATCAGCAATGAACTAGTATAAATACACCACAAAATGTATAGTCAATGAACTATATTGTTAGATGAGTAGTTGGACATTGACTGGTTTAAAGGTGATCAGCAATGAACTAGTATGAATACACTACAAAATGTATAGACAATGAATTATATTGTTTGCTGAGTAGTTCGACATTGACTGGTTTAAAGGTGATCAGAAATGAACTAGTGTGAATACACCACAAAATGTATAGTCAATGAACTATATTGTTTGCTGAGTAGTTCGACATTGACTGGTTTAAAGGTTATCAGAAATGAACTAGTATGAATACACCACAAAATGTATAGTCAATGAACTATATTGCTTGCTGAGTAGTTTGGCCTTGACTGGTTTGAAGCTAATCAGAAATGAACTAGTATAAATACACCACAAAATGTATAGTCAATGAACTATATTCTTTGCTGAGTAGTTGGACATTGACTGGTTTAAAGGTGATCAGAAATGAACTAGTATGAATACACCACAAAATGTATCGTTATTGAACTATATTTTTTGCTGAGTAGTTCGACATTGACTGGTTTAAAGGTGATCAGAAGTGAACTAGTATGAATACACCACAAAATGTATAGTCATTGAACTATATTGTTTGCTGAGTAGTTTGGCCTTGACTGGTTTGAAGCTAATCAGCAATGAACTAGTATAAATACACCACAAAATGTATAGTAAATGAACTATATTGTTTGCTGAGTAGTTTGGCATTGACTGGTTTAACGCTAATCAGCAATGAACTAGTATAAATACACCACAAAATGTATAGTCAATGAACTATATTGTTAGCTGAGTAGTTGGACATTGACTGGTTTAAAGGTGATCAGCAATGAACTAGTATGAATACACCACAAAATGTATAGACAATGAATTATATTGTTTGCTGAGTAGTTCGACATTGGCTGGTTTAAAGGTGATCAGAAATGAACTAGTATGAATACACCACAACATGTATAGTCAATGAACTATATTGTTTGCTGAGTAGTTCGACATTGACTGGTTTAAAGGTGATCAGATGTGAACTAGTATGAATACACCACAAAATGTATAGTCAATGAACTATATTGCTTGCTGAGTAGTTTGGCCTTGACTGGTTTGAAGCTAATCAGCAATGAACTAGTATAAATACACCACAAAATGTATAGTCAATGAACTATATTGTTTGCTGAGTAGTTTGGCATTGACTGGTTTAACGCTAATCAGCAATGAACTAGTATGCATACGTCACAAAATGTATAGTCAATGAACTAGAATTTTCGCTGAGTAGTTTGGCATTGACTGCTTTTAAAACTAATCAACAACGAACTGGTAGGCATATGCCACAAAATGGTTAGTCAATGAACTAGTATGTTTGCTGAGTAGTTCGGAATTTGACTGCAGGGTGACGCCATTTGGAAACCACAAGGGAGTTCAAGTCGTCCTCCACCTGTTGTTTCCATCTCAGTCGAGGCCTCCCCCTTCCTCTGCTGCCGAATTCAAGCGACGATAGGAAAACCTTCTGTGCTGGAGCTGCATTGTCCATTCGCATAACATGGCCCAGCCAGCGGAGCCTTTGCTTTAATTCGGTGGACTATGGTCAGATCTGCGTAGATCTCGTACAGCTCATCGTTATATTTCCTTCAATACTCGCCGTTGCATCACGGGACGGACCATAAATCTTCCGGTGAACTTTTCTCTCAAATACTCCAGGGGTCATCTCATCTTCTCTTGACATTGTCCATGAAACTGAGCCATACATCAGGACAGGTATAATGAGAGAATTATAGAGCGCGATCTTTGTTCTTCGAGAGAGGACTTTACTTCTCAATTGCCTACTGAGTCCAAAGTAGCACTTGTTGGCAAGAGTGATTCTCCGCTGGATTTCTAGACTGATATTATTTTCGGTGTTGATACTGGCTCCCAAATAGACGAAGTCCCTCACAGTTTCAAATTTGTAACTATCAACAGTGACATGGCTGCCAAGGCGCAGCCGATTCTTTCTTTGATGACAGCAAATACTTCTTCTTGTCCTCGTTCACCGCAAGACCCACTTTTTTCGCTTCCTTATCCAGTCCAGAGAAGGCAGCGCTTACGGCGCGGTTGTTAAGGCCAATGATATCAATATCATCTGCATACGCCAGCAATTGCACGCTCTTGTAAAAGATTGTACCATTGCGGTTTAGCTCTGCTGCTTGAATTATCTTCTCCAGCATCTGGTTAAAGAAATCGCACGAAAGGGAGTCGCCCTGTCTGAAGCCTCGTTTGGTTTCCAATGGTCCTTCCCTATTCTGACGGAGCTGTTGGTATTGCTCAACGTGATTTGGCAAAGCCGTATAAGCTTTGCAGGAAAGTCAAATTCAGACATGGCGCCAACTCCTTTTTGCGCTCTCAAAAGCGGCTTTGAAATCGACAAAGAGATGGTGAGTGTCGATTCTTTTATCATGGGTCTTCTCCAGGATTTGGCGTATCGTGAAAAACTGGTCGATGATAGGCTTACCAGGTCTAAAGCCACACTGATAAAGTCCAATCAGTTTATCTACGATAGGCTTCAGCCCTTCACACAACACGCTAGAAAGAATCTTATACGCGATATTAAGACGACTGATTCCGGTAGTTGGTGCGGTTAGCGGGATCGCCTTTTTGTGGATTGGGCAGAGCACACTTAAATTCCAATCCGGGGGCATGCACTCGTCTGACCATATTCTGCATAAGAGCTGATGCATGCTTTTTACCACGCCTTCGCCTCCAAAATTTAAGTACACTTTGTACGTCGGTTACCAGGTCACCATTAGTGTCCTTACCCTTTATGTGTTCAAAGAAAAAGTCTTACACTCATGTACACCCGTGGTACCCGGGTACCATACAACAATGAGCTTGAGCTGAACAATGAAGATTACTATTCTTGAGCTGAACAATGAAGATACAATTCGTAAGGCTTAGAAAAGATATAATTGATGTATATTGGAACGATTTCTCGTCATCCCTTGTCAATTTTGGTTTTGTAACAAACCGGTTTCGGCGATCCACCATCTTCAGTGTTTGATTTCGTTCTCGATAATAATTAGGTGGATAACGGTGAATATAGATTCCTTAGTTGTAATTTTTTGTTATTTTAATGACCTGTGTAGGTATACCAATAAGTAATTTTCGCTACATTTATGAAATTACCTTGCATGTCAAAAATGCGACTTAATATAACTCAAGTACTCAGACGACAGGGGCTCAAATATGATGTATTGAAGGAAAACAAAGCTGGGAACATCAACACATTGATGAAAACCTTCGCAGGACTCCAAGCAGGATTTTCGTTATAAAGTGGTACCAATCGGGGATATATTCACTTCTGTAAAGTTCCCAAAAGTTAAGTACGAGTGGCTTAGGTCATATCAGACAGGTCATGGATATCAACGAAATTATTAAGAAACTATAGAAAAGCATGTCAACGTCAAGTGTAGATTTCGTGAGATACCTCACAAATTTTGGTGACGGGCGAAAACATGTGACCAGGCAGTCAATGTGTTATCCATATATAGCAATTTCAGGTCGAATGAAACCTTTTTCAAGTAAAATTCAACTTTTTTTCAAATGTAGTGAAACCTTTTTCAAATTAAATGAAACTTTTTTCAAATGAAGTGACTTGAAAAAAGTTTATTTTCTCTTGAAAAAGGTTTCACTTCATTTAAAAAGGTTTCATTTGACCTGAAAAAGGTTTTATTCGACCTGAAAATGCTGTACCTCAAGCTAAGACTAGTACGCATAACATTTTGCAGCAGAAAGCGTCGAACAGCGTGAACTCTGCCAATATATGGTCAATACAGTTATACGACAGACGAGTCAATTTATGACTGCATAATTGATGCTATAGAGCTCGTAAGAGATTCGACAAGTCGTTTACCAATTAATTTTAACTAGTTATTTTCTTTAATGTTTTGATGGCAGTTTCGAGTGCAAAAATTGTGATATTTAGTATAAAAAATCCATTTAAATGTAAATAAATTAAATTTAATATTGGTTATCTGTTAGATTTATCGTTCTTTAATATTTTTCACAGAAACCAGCAAAAGTTAATCTTAAACGCTCATACTAAATGTACAGGTACCCGGGTACCAGGGGTGTACACTTAGAGGGGAAAAATAAAAAGCAGCTAAAAAAATTAAGAAAATATTAAATAAATAATATTTTTTTAAGCGTTTTATGAGCAAATTAGCTAGCTTAAGGCATATAAGAAGTATCGAACTTATTTGACAACATCTTATAGGAGAAAAACTTAAAATAAAACCATTTGGTTACCCGGGTACCACGGGTGTACACATAACGGGTGTACACATAGCATCATTCCTGTCAGCCAGCATCTTAAGCTCCTCACTCTCATTCCTTTCGGGGTCACTTTTATTTTTTCTGAAAAGGCGTCTCTCTTCCTTCTCTGTCTCACAATATTGTTGCCATACACTGCGGGTTGCGCCTGTTCGCAACGTCTCCTTGTAGGCAGTGTCCTTTTTTTCGAGGCGGTGCGGCATTCCTCATCGTACCAGTTGTTCTTGCGGGTTCGCTGGAACCCTACGGTTACATCGTTAGGTCGAGGATTGCCCTCTGCTAGCAGATGTGAGAGTCGAGTGGTGAAATTATCAGCTGTCTGTGTCATGCACAGCTTGTCGACGTCAAACTTTCCCCTATGTACAGTCACTTCTCAGAGCAGAAAACCCAGGACATGGCCATGGATCTCTGCGCTGAGGAACCACCCGCGGTTTTACCCCGGCCAAGGACTGTAACTTTCAAAGTAACATTAAGCGCCGATCAAGGGGGTGTAAAAGTAGGTCGCCTCCCAGTTGGTGCACCCTGGGTAACGCTAAATGACCTACATAGCCTGCACGGCTAGTTTAGTTTCTTGTATTGCCGGATCTACGAGAACGGTACCAGTAATTGTGCTGTACCCATCGTGCCGAAACGACCCGGGCCGTTTTCTTATATCGACCCGGCCAAGAGCAATACACTCGAGGTGACCCTGTCTGACATTTAGGCAGGGCTACACCTCGTTACAACAACAACAACAACAAGCGCCGATCAAGCGCACCGCTATCGCCGCTTTCTAGTAGCAATACTAATAATAATGTCTTAACGACTAGCAGCACACACAAATTCCAGACTGTAGCTCGTGCCTTATGGTGTCAACATCACGCGCAGCAGCTCAACACTCTTGCTCCCACCGGAGCAGTTTAGACATGAGCAATGGCGAGCACCAGTCTCTCTCTGTTTCTCCATCACACACCCAAAAATACCCCCTGTCTCAAGTTGTCCCACCGGTTATCACGTCGACATTAGCTTGCTACTACGAAGAGATAACCGCGTGATCCTGGGCGACTTCAATACGCACCACGACATGTGGCACTCAAACCTGCCAGCAGACAATAGGGGGCATACACTTGCAGAACAAATAGATGATACGTCTTTCTGTACACTGAACGGAGACGCCCCAACGAGAGTATCGGGTAATTGCTATAGTTCGCCAGATATTTCTATCGTAAGCGCAGGACTACTTAACAACACAAATTGGCGACCCATATTCACGTTTGCGTCTGACTATCTCCCAATAGTCATTACCATCGAACGACCGACGGACTTTATTACACCTGAGCATGGTGCATACATTAACTTTACCAAGGCCAATTGGAACAGTTTTCAGACATATACGGATGAATCCATTCCTACAGACCTATGCAAAGGCGAACGAAACTTCCGCAACATCATTGACTCGGCCGCTAAACGGTTCATTCCTGCGGGTCGAATATCCCAAATAAGACCAAAATTTCCCCGCGGAGGCAACGGCCATGGGTAGAGAGAGATGAAGTGCGAAATCTCAACTCCGCAGACCCCCGCATAAGGGATCTCAACGCGGAATTTCGTAGGTTGGTTGATAAACATAAACTGGCCAAATGGAAACAACACCTAGAGCAATGCAACCTCTCTGATGGTGTTGGCAAATTATGGACTACGGTCAAAGCTCTATCCAATCCAACGAAACACAAGGATAAAGTAGATATTACTTTCGGTGACAGGTTGAAGAAGGACCTTAGGGGATGTGCGAACTCCTTCTGTAGACAATTTGGACCATGCGACAGGTGCGTAAATACAAAAACCAAAACACACCCATTGCCATCACTGCCTCAGAGGTCAAGGAAGCCATCAGACAAGCTAAGCCCTCAAAATCCATTGGCCCCACAAGTATTGCCATGAAGATACTGAAACATCTAGGTCAGGAGGGACACAAGGTCGAGGAGGGCTCTATTCAGTCTTTCACTGAACACTTTCGTCATTCCTAAAATATGGAAAAAGGCGAGGGTGATTCCACTACTAAAACCAAGAAAGCCGTCAAACATAGGCGATTCATATCGCCCTATATCACTTTTGTCGCCTGTAGTGACGACGCTAGAGTCCATTTTGCTCCCGTATTATACTGCAAATCTGCGCCTGGCTAGTCATCAACATGGCTTCCGTAAGCTACATAGCACCACCAATGCACTCAATGCCATTACAACGCAGATAAATAGCGGCCTAAATCAAAACCAACCAAATCACAGGACTGTGTTAGTGGCACTTGACCTGTCAAAAGCTTTTGACACAGGCAATAATGCCACTCTTATACAAGATCTTTTTGAAACACAGATACCTGATGGGTTAAAGAGATGGACCGCTAATTATTTGAATGGACGGCAGGCGTCGGTCAACTTTAGAAACGCAACATCAAAACCTAGACGTATTAGACAGGGGGTGTCGTATCCCCGCACTGTTTAACTTCTATCTGTCGAAGATGCTCCCATCACCAGAGGGCGTCACCGTCGTTTCATATGCCGACGACTGTACAATAATGGCAACGGGGAAGGGCCCCTATATTGATGAACTCTGTGCGGAAATCAACAGTTACCTCTGCGACCTTTCCAGGTTTTTCACTGAGCGAGATCTGACGATATCTCCGACTAAATCCACGGCGACGCTTTTCACGACATGGACGCACCAGATGAGAAATGAATTAAGTGGCCGAAACATTACAAAGGACAATTTGTTCACGACCTTGCCAGTTGCAGAACTGCTTCTCACCTGGAAACTGATGATCGTTGGAACTTTGCGCAAAAACAAATCATACATTCCTCAAGAAATGAAGCCGAACAAAAACAGGACAATTGGTTCAACGGCACTTGGCTTCAAAAATAATGTGACAATGTGCTCTCATGTTCCCAAAAAAAATAAAGCAGTAATTTTGCTTTCGACCATGCATAATGATGCTGAAATAGCTGACAGTGGGAAACCTGAAATAATTGAATATTATAATCGTACCAAAGGTGGTGTTGATCGAATGGACCAAATGTTTGCGGAATATCCAACACAAAGACAAACAAAACGATGGCCACTAGCGATATTCTTCAAAATGTTGGACATTACAGCTCTTGCAGCCTACATTGTCTACGATTTGAATAACCCTATGTTGACTTGGATATCAAACAAGCATAAGCTGATCCTGCGCAGCTTGGCTGAAGCATTGTGTATGCCCATTATTGAAGCCAGAGCCATAAATCGTCAAGTGACGCGAAATTTTTCGACTAAAATTGCTATTGAAGCATATTTCAACCGACCGGTGGAATCAATGGAGTCAACAGCAGCATCAACATCCGCCGCAGCGCGCACGGCAAAACCTGTGTGCGGATCTTGCTATTTATGTTACGCACAAGAGGAAAAACGCCGTAGAAAAACCAGAAAGCTGTGCGCCAAATGTATGAAGCCAATGTGTCTTGAACATTCGGTCACATCAACAAATTGCTCTATTTGCCATGATTTTCCTTAGATATAAGATGCATTTTTATAATTTTTATAATAAAAGTCAATAATCTAATGTGTGAAATGAATATTTTTAATTTTTCAAATAAAAAAATAATATAAAAAATGTTTTTTTTTTTATTATTATGAGGATTTTTACTATTGGGGTACAAACGTGTCCCGGCTGTGTGTTTACGTATATAATGTGTTTGGAAGGCTGTAGCTCCTGAACCAATGGTCCGATCTGGTTCAAATTTTGAATTTGAACTCAAAAATAAATAATCTTCCTAGATCCGAAGTTAGCGTTATAGAGGTATAGCGGTTCAAAAGTGACAACACTTCAAAGTTGAAAGTGGATAAATTTGTACCCGGGTGTGTGTTCTAGGGTTAACAGGCAATTCCTTCTGAACTGCCACAAGCCAGCACATCCAAACCGTCATCTTTTGGACACAGATCCGCCCCAGAGAGACATAACGAAACATCTCCGTAAGCATTATGACGAGATCCGGCATCATATTACCTTGCCGTTTGATCTGCGGAATCATAAGCGGGCTCTAACCGACATCACACCGAGTCGGTAGACACTTTTGTCAGATCTCTGCCTGTGAATCCCGTTCTAAACAGTCCTCCACCGGATATTGCTGAAGAAGAACGCACCTTACCAAGGGAGACAAGAGTCACCATTGCACAGCTTAGGTCTGGATACATTGTGAGGTTAAACTCCTACTTATCCAGACTGAATGATACAATTACAACCACATGCCCTGCATGTGGTAGGACCCCCCCTGATACTCTACATCTCTTCAATTGTTCAATTGAACTTACTGTTCTAACCCCTCTCTCCCCCTCGACCAACCCTGTTGAAACTGCACGTTTCCTTGGACTCCCATTAGAAGAGCTTGATGAAGATCTTCGGAATGATCATACACTCCTGGCAGGGCAATGCATTGTTAACAACAACAATAACAACGACACGTCAAACTTCCTTCCGTTACTGTGCTCATTTTCTTCGTTGCACATAGGCGTATGCGTATGTTGGCTGCGACAAGATAATGGTCCGAGTCGATATTGGAACCAGGCAGGGTACGCACGTCCAGAACGGTGGAGCTATGTCTGCCGTCAATCATGACATTATCAATCTGGTTTCTTGTTCTTTGATCAGGAGACAGCCAGGTAGCTTGGTGTACTCGCTTATGCTGGAACCTAGCACTACTGATGACCATATTGCGAGCAGCGGCGAAGTCAATCAACCTATTGCCGTTGGGTGATGTTATATCGTGGAGACTAAATTTTCCAACTGTAGGACCAAAGACTCCGTCCTTACCTACCTTAGCATTAAAGTCACTAAGCACGATTTTGATATCATGTTGGGGGCAGCGATCATAAGTTTGTTCAAGTTTATCCTAGAAGGAGTCCTTCTCTGCGTCGTCCGTCTCCTCAGTCGGCGCAGATAAATGTTATTTTGAAAAACCTCGCCTTGATGCCGATCGCAGCGAGTCGCTCGTCCACAGGAGTTAACGCTAGTACTTGGCGGCGAAGTCTCTTTCCAACCACGAATCCTGCACCACGCGCTTTGCCGCCTGTCTGGCCACTGTAGTATACGTCACAAGGTCCGATGGTTGTCTTTCCTTATCCCGTCCATCGCATTTCCTGCAGGGCGGTGATGTCAGCCTTCGCGTTTACGAGGACATCAACCAGTCGGGCAGCGGTACCATCCCTTGAAAGGGTCCGGACATTCCAGGTACATGCCCTGATATCCTTCTCGTAGTCCTTGTTTCGTTTTGACGGGTCGTCAACATTAAAGGGGGTTTACATCCGAGGCTTTTCTTTGCTTTTCATTGGAATTAAGTTTTTAAAAAAAATATTCACACATTTAGTCGCACCCTGCGGTGAGCAGACGCTGCGAAAAAGACCTCGGTGAGCCCTTAAACCGAATTTGTCACAGTGGCGCCACCGGGGCTCCCTCTCTTTCTGCCGCGAGCCTAGGTAGCTCACGTTGCCCAGAGTACGAGGACGCAAGAGTCGGGATTGAGCAAGGTCCCTTAGCAAGCACATTTAGTTATAAATGACTAATTGAAGCATCTTCTCGAATAACGTTCTAAGTGCCATTTTTTTCAAAACCGGTTTTATTGCATATAACATTTTGTTTTGCTCTCTTGCATTGTCCAGATAACAAATTTTCTAAAATTTGACACACCAAAACTGTAAAAATTCATTTAAAAATAGTAGGTGAATTTAAAGTGACATACAATATATTACATAGAAGCGTCGAAAGTGAATCGTAACGGCACTGGAAGGTCATAAGGAAGGTGTAAAACTGATAATATGAAAGAAATAAAAGAAAAACTTAAGGAGACAGATGAGAGAAATGAATTTAAAAAATATGACTTTAGCGTTTTTTTGCTCTCCTGACAAATTCTGATTTTGTAACTTAGAACGTTATTCGCGATGATGCTTCAATTTTCCAAAAAAAAATATATAGATACCCACCTTCTTAAATTGGACAGCAGTATAGGTACTTGGTTAACTGCACGTATCGGCGTAATTGCAAACTTTTTTTTTTTGTATGGGCACCGACCCGGTCTAGGACACCTTGCCGCGGTACGAGGGCTTAAGTCGATAGCCACAGGGCTACGCTGCCCTTGTGATCATAGCGCCGCCCGGTACTACATCACGAGAGAAGCCTAGCCTCTCTGGCGCGACGATAAAGATCTTCCTCTCCCAATCCAGGGTATTATGCGATCACGTGCCCATTGGACGTTTACAGCCGGGAGGCATATCGTGGCTGTAATCGAACGGAGCCTCTCTGATACCGGGCCGCCTCGGAGAGTAACTATGGCATGGGGCTCTGCCGCGGCGGACGACACAGTCAATATCAGCCGAGAGATCGACAGCGATGGCAACTACGGATCGATTAGCTCTGGATAATAAGGAAACAAACCCAAAATCAAGCACCGGTACAAACACAGTGAAGCCAACAACGACTGATGCTAACCCTCCATTAAGTGCCGGTACCGAAAGCAATTCCTTAACGTCTGTGGCAGTGGTCTCACGACCTGGCCCCAGAGATCCAAATAAGGGAACGACCGCGATGGTAACTAAGGGTCGAGTGTAATGGGGCGTGGTCGTATAGTTAGCCAAGCAGCTGCAATTGTGCGACCTTGCTCAACCCCGACTCCTGCGTCCTCGTTCGTGAACTCTGGGCAACGTGAACTACTTATGCTCGCGACAGAAAGAGAGAGAGCCCCGGTGGGCCACTCTGATATATTCGGTTTAAGGGCTCACCGAGGTCGTTTTTAGCAGCGTCTGTTCACCATGTGGTGCGGCTGCAATCGGGTGTCTGTCGTGTAGCAAGCGGCTCGCTATATAAATATGTGAATATTTTTATTAAAAACCCCGGAGACGGGTTGTGCACTGGATTTGGGACCCGCTACGTAAAAAAATCTAGTCCAATAAAAAGATCGAAAAAGCCTCGGATGAGAACCCCCTTTAATGTTGACAACCCGCCAAAACGAAGTAAGGACAATGAGAAGGATATTAGGGCATGTACCTGGAATGTCCGGACCCTTTAAGGGAAGGTACCGCTGCCCGACTGGTTGATATCCTCGCTAACGGAAAGGCTGATATCACCGACCTGCAGGAAATGCGATGGACGGGACAAGGAAAGACAACGATCCGACCGTGTGACTTATACTACAGTGGCCAGACACGCAGCAAATTGCGTGGTGTAGGATCCGTGGTGAGAAAGAGACTTCGCCGCCAAGTAATAGCGTACACCCTCGTGGACGAGCGCCTCGCTGCGATCCGCATCGAGGTTTTTTGCAACATAAGATTTATCTGTGCCTATGCGCCGACTGAGGAGAAGGACTCCTTCTGCGATAAACTGGAACAGACCTATGATCGCTGCCCCCAACATGATATCAAAATCGTGACACAGACAGCTGATAATTTCTCCACTCGACTCTCACACGGCGGCCGCCGTGGTGTAGCGGTTAAGTGTTCGGCCTTCTACACCAAGTCGTGTCGGTTCGATGCCCGGCAAAAGTAACATCAAAAATTATTTAGAAAAATATTTTTTATAAACGGGGTCGCCCCTCGGCAGTAGTTTGGCAAACTCTCCGGGTGTATTTCTGCCACGAGAAGCTTCTCAGCAAAAAATTCATTTGCTTTGCAAGTGCCGTTCCGAGTCGGCAAAAAACTGTAGGTCTCAAAAACCAACACACCACAAGTTGGAAAGAGAAGCTCGGCTAAAAATCTCGTTAGAGGTTATGATAACCTGTTGGTATATCGCCGCCATTAGTTCTTTTTTTTTTAGACTCTCACACCTGCTATGGGGGAGCAAACCTCGACCTAACGATGTAACCGGGCAATGGAAGCATATCTCTCACTCATTACGTACCGCTGCAGAGGCCACTATAGGGTTTCAGCGCACTGTCTCGGAAAAAAGGACGCTGCCTGCAGGAAGACGTTGCGAACGGGCGCAACCCGCAGGTTATGGTAACGATATCAATTCAATTCAATTCAACTCAATTTATTAATCATTTTTTCATATTTACATAGTGAATAAAATTTCAAATACAAAAGAAAACAATATTACAGCGAATATAAAATTACTATAGGTTAAGGCGCCTCACGCTCCATACAAAAAAAAATGGACACCCTGTTTCCATCGGAATTATAAACTGGAGCTAAACCGCGTTAAAAAAACGCTAAAAATATCCTTTTTTATGTATAAAAAGAGTATGAAAATATATTTTTTAATAAAAAGCACCTGAGATGATGAATTAGCTGGAGTACAAAAGGTAAGCATAAAAAAGTTTGAAAATTTTATAAACGCAATCCAAATATTGAGATGTATGATGCTGTTTTTGGTCATATTTCGAGGGGTAGGTTTGTGGAAAACTTTAATAACTCAGCCAATTATTGACGTATTTGGACGATTGGGGTATCATTTGAAAGGTATTTTCGAGACGTTGTCATTTCTGCAAAATTTAACCCTTTTTGGCTAAATTTTCCACATTGCGAATATTAGCACACAGTTATACAGTTACCAAATTTACAAACTTTTTTATGCTTACTTTTTGTACTCCAGCTAATTCATCATCCCATGTGATTTTTATTTAAAAATATATTTTCATACTCTTTTTATACATAAAAAAGGATATTCTTAGCGTTTTTTTAACGCGGTTTAGCTCCAGTAAATCCTTCCTTAGAAAAGAGTGAATTTTAAAATTCCGGTGGAAACAACTTTTTTTGGCGAGGCGCCTTACTATAGGTATAAGAAAAAGTTAAGGCATTTTATATGTTAAGATTAACATAGCGCTAAATGCCGATATCTATTTAGTAAAAAAATTTTAAGTGGGGTGGCTTTAGAAATTAAATATATTGTAAAAATGATGTCTTAATTTAAAGTAAAAGGGGGAAAAAATATTTAATAAATGAATAAGAGTTAAGGTGAGCTATTACAATAAAAATGTACATCGGGTACGTTGGTAAGATTTTTAGGCAGATTAAAAGCAGGAAAAAACATGTAAGGAAAGCTGTCTTCGGCTGTGCCGAAGGCTATATACCTTTCATGAATAAGCGTCACGATTTTCACTGTTCGATCCCCAGTACAGCCTGTTTCAATTTAACTATATTTACTATACACATTACACATCTTTGTTATAATTTAAAAAAACTTACAAAATAATAGGATCCGAGTTATCGGAACAATCGATTGTATGGAGGCTATATATTATACGTGTTCAATTGTACTGACTTACACTATACACATTACATATGTAGAAAGTACTAAAGGTGCAATATTTTACGTTCCTAACTTTTTATGCGGAAGTATTGGCCAAAAAACCTTATATCGGAACAACCGGTTGTATGGGGCTACATATATGTTATATTTACCCGATCTTCTTGATTTTCCTCTACACACTACATAAATTGAAAATACTCAAGTTGCAAAATTTTATGTTCCTAACTTTTTAATTGCAGAAGTTTTGGCCAAAAAACCTTATATCTGAACAATCGGTTGTATGGGGGCTATATGTTACATTTGCCCGATCTTGTTGATTTTCACTATATACACTATATAAATAGAAAGTACTCGAGTTGCAAAAGTTTACGTTCCTAACTTTTTAATTGCAGAAGTTTTGGTCAAAAAACCTTATATCTGAACAATCGGTTGTATGGGGGCTATATGTTACATTTGCCCGATCTTGTTGATTTTCACTATATACACTACATAAATAGAAAGTACTCGAGATGCAAAATTTTACGTTCCTAACTTTTTAATTGCAGAAGTTTTGGCCAAAAAACCTTATATCTGAACAATCGGTTGTATGGGGGCTATATGTTACATTTGCCCGATCTTGTTGATTTTCACTATATACACTACATAAATAGAAAGTACTCGAGTTGCAAAATTTTACGTTCCTAACTTTTTAATTGCAGAAGTTTTGGTCAAAAAACCTTATATCTGAACAATCGGTTGTATGGGGGCTATATGTTACATTTGCCCGATCTTTTAGATTTTCACTATATACACTACATAAATAGAAAGTACTCGAGATGCAAAATGTTACGTTCCTAACTTTTTAATTGCAGAAGTTTTGGCCAAAAACCTTATATCTGAACAATCGGTTGTATGGGGCTATATGTTACATTTGCCCGATCTTGTTGATTTTCACTATATACACTACAGAAATAGAAAGTACTCGACTTGCAAAATTTTACGTTCCTAATTTTTTACTTGCAGAAGTTTTGGCCAAAAAACCTTATATCTGAACAATCGGTTGAATGGGGGCTATATGTTGTTCTGGTCCGATCTTACCAGTTCCGACAAATGATTCCTATATTACAAAATGGTGACCACATACAAAATTTCAGCCAGATATCTCAAAAATTGAGGGACTAGTTTGCGTTCAAACAGACAGACGGACAGACGGACATGGCTAAATCAACTCAGCTTGTCATCCTGATCATTTCGGTATACTTATTGATGGGTCCATCTCTTCTTCTTCTCATACTTACAAACATCGGACCAAAGTTATAATACCATTTCATGTTCATGAAAGGTATAATAAAACTGAGAAACATTCAAATGAGTTGATAATACATTAAGTAATGGTCCGTAGCAAAACTTCGATTTCGTTATGAGACTATTCTAAAAGGAAGAATTTCACAGACTTTAAAAACTGATTGAGATTTCTTATGGCACGAGTGTCTGCAGGTAGCGCGTTAAATAGCTTACGAGACAAGATAGTATAAAACCTACTATAATGTGTGGTTCTCCAAGAAGGCACTATTACGGTGTTGTGCGAGTTACGGTGAGGCGAAGAAGGAAGAGAGACGCATTTTCAGAAAAAAGAACGTGAGGCCGAAAGGCGTGAGTGTGAGGAGCTTGAGTTGCTGGATGCCATTAATGATGTCCGAAAATTTTATGAAAAGACGGATGACGGAAGGTTTTAAGACCGGGGCAAGTTCCTGTAAGGACAATAATGGCGACCTGGTAACCGACGTACAGAGTGTACTTAAATTATGTAGGGAGTACCTCTACTCACTGCTAAATTGCGAGGGAGACGTCGAACCCGATACCCCAAATGGAAAATTCGTCCCACAACTGACTATGAATAAGTGAGGATAGCTATATCCCGGCTCAAAAACAAAAAGCGCCTGGAAAAGACGGACTACCCGCCGAGCTGTTCAAACACGGAGGCGAAGAGCTGGTAAAAAGCATGCATCAGCTCTTATGCAGAATATGGTCAGACGAGTGCATGCCTCCGGAATGGAATTTAAGTGTGCTGTGCCCAATCCACAAGAAAGGCGATCCCGCTAACCTCACCAACTACCCCGGAATCAGTCTTCTTAATAGCGCATATAATGTTCTTTCTAGTGTATTGTGTGAAAGACTGAAGCCCATTGTAGACAAACTGACTAGACCTCATCAATGTGGCTTTAGACCTGGTAAGTCTACCATAAACCAGATTTTCACGATACGCCAAATCCTGGAGAAGACCCATGATAAAAGGATAGACACACACCATCTCTTTCTCGCTTTTAAACGCTTTTGACAGCGGAAAAAGGAGTTGCCTGTATGCCGCCATGTCTGAATTTGAGTTCCCTGCAAAGCTTATACGGCTTTGCTAAATGACGTTGAGCAATACCAACAGGTCCGTCAGAATCGGGAAGGACCATTTGAAACCAAACGAGGCTTCACACAGAGCGACTCCCTTTCGTGCGATTTCTTCAACCAGATGCTGGAGAAGATATTTCGAGCAGCAGAGCTAAACCGCAATGGTACAATCTTTTACAAGAGCGTGCAATTGCTGGCGTATGCAGATGATATTGATATCATTGGCCGTAAGCGCTGCCTTCTCTGGACTGGATAAGGAAGCGAAAAAAGTGGGTATTGCGGTGAACGAGGACAAGAAAGAATCGGCCCACCTGCGCCTTGGCAGCCAAGTCACCGATGATAGCTACATGTTTGAAACGGTGAGAAACTTCGTCTATTTTGGAACCAGAATTAACACCGAAAACAATATCAGTCTAGAAATCCAACGGAGAATCACTATTGCCAACAAGTGTTACTTTGGACTAAGTAGGCAATTGAGAAGTTAGTCCTTTCTCGACAAATAAAGGTCACGCTCTGATGTACGGCTCAGAATCATGAACAGTGTCAAGAGAAGATGATGATGGTTAGGACAGGTTATGCGAATGGACAAAGAAGCTCCAGCACCGAAGGTTTTCCTATCAACACCCGAATTCGGCAGCATAGGAAGGGGGAGGCCTCGACGGAAATGGAAACAACAAGTGGAGGATGACTTGAACTCCCTTGGGGTTTCCAATTGGCGCCAGTTATCGCTAAAAACGAATGACTGCCGTGCCTTGATACGAAGCGGCCAAAATCGCCTAGGCAGTTAAGCGTCAATAAATGACGCAAGCCAAGATTATAATTCGCCGCAGCGCCATATTTCATCCTAGGGGGGGTAATTGCAAACCTTTTTTTATGGGCACCGACCCGGTCTAGGACACCTTGCCGCGGTACGAGGGCTTAAGTCGATTTCCACAGCAGCGTAGCCCCCTTGTGATCATAGCGCCGCCCGGTACTACATCACAAGAGAAGCGTAGCCTCTGGCGCGACGACAAAGATCTCCCCCCTCCCAATCCAGGTGTTATGCGACCACGTCCCCATTGGACGTTTGCAGCCGGTAGGCAAATCGTGGCTGTAATCGAACGAAGCCTCTCTCATACCGGGCCGCCTCGGAGAGTAACCATGGCCTTACCGCGGTATGGGGCTCTGCCGCGGCGGACAACACACTCCCCTTACTCTTCCCTTGACCCTAAGCTGGCCTTGCCCGGTGAGGGGTCGTACGAACAAGTTGAATAATAATAATAAAAATAATAAAACCCATAAAACCAAAGATACGTCAACTACGTATACTGCACAGCAGAAGAGGACAATGCTGGAGCAAGGGAAAACGCAACGTCGGAGGGCAACTTCCATTTCAATATCAGCTGAGAGATCGAGAGCAATGGCAACTATGGATCGATTCATCATCATCATTTATTGGCGCTTAACCGCCTAAGCGATTTTGGCCGTTGCATATCAAAGCACGCCAGTCATTCCTTTTTAGCGATAACTGACGCCAATTGGAAACCCCAAGGGAGTTCAAGTCATCCTCCACCTGTTGTTTCCATCTCAGTCGAGGCCTCCCCCTTCCTCTGCTGCCGAATTCAGGCGACGATAAGAAAACCTTCTGTGCTGGAGCTTCTTTGTCCATTCGCATAACATGGCCCAGCCAGCGGAGTCTTTGGGCTTTAATTCGCTGGACTATGGTCACATCTGCGTAGAGCTCGTACAGCTCATCGTTAAATTTCCTTCGATACTCGCCGTTGGCATCACGGGAAGGACCATAAATCTTCCGGAGAACTTTTCTCTCAAATACTCCAGGGGCCATCTCATCTTCTCTTGACATTGTCCATGAATCTGAGCCATACATCAGGACAGGTATGATGAGAGACTTATAGAGCGTGATCTTTGTTCTTCGAGAGAGGACTTTACTTCTCAATTGCCTACTCAGTCCAAAGTAGCACTTGTTGGCAAGAGTGATTAGATTAGATTATTAGATCGATTAGCTCTGGATAATAAGGAATCAATCCTCAAATCAAGCACCGGTACAAACACAGTGAAGCCAACAACGGCTGATGCTACACCTCCATTAAGTGCCGGTACCGCAACCAATTCCTTAACGTGCCCTAGAGACCCAAATAAGGGAACGACCGTGTTGGTAACTAAGGGTCGAAATTCCTCCCAAAACACATCTCCCAGTCGCCTTGAGTACTTGGACAAAAGAGCGGCCGCAAGGATCCTGAAGAAATTCGAGGGAGTTCACAGGAGACGCTATCGCCGAATGCCAGAAATAGGGTGGGGATAGTGTAGTATATCGGAGCATGTCACTAACAACAGCAAAGCCACACGCCGACTTCTAAATGTTTGGCTGTGGAATGTAAACATTTTTCACTTTCTCACGAGCCCCAAATATAAGCGGCAATAGCCTATAGAGTTTCATATCGCCTTACATACGCTAGCCGCATATGTGTGAATGTGCGCGGCTGCATTGCTAGCAGCTCCACGCTTAGTACATGTGTGCGTACGTATGTAACGGCATTACTTGTAGCTGCGAGTTGTATATGCTTGTATGTATGTTACTGACTGCACTCAGCCACACAGCTTAGAAGTAAATATGTATTTAGCAAGTAAGAATTTTAGAGTTAAGAATTACTATAAATAAGACGAAATTTTATTGAATAAAAACAATTGTTATTCTGCCTTCATTACGGCAGAGTCCAAAACTATTTGTTTTATTATTTTGATCTCTTCATGGCGATCCTTGCCAGGTCTGACGGCAACTTGCTCTTACAATAGCAATTGCCTTATAATCCTGGCAGGATATACATTTTGAAAAATCCTTAAAAGTTTTTGTGATTTCAAAGTTCGCATCAAAGGACACATGAACCTTACGGCTGATCACATCGATACTTTCAATTTACGAAAACATATCCTTAAAAAGGACGAATGTCAAATATGCAACAAAAAGGACCAAGCGTGCATACAGAGTGGAATATTTAAAAAAGACGTTGCCAATCAGAGGAAGCAGATCTCGTCGAAATACGTAAAATTTAATTTAATTTATTTGAATGTACATACCAGTCTAACGGCTGCCTAAACTAGAAGGGCAAAATAATATTTGCCGTTTCAAACTATATTTTTTTTTGGAACTCTAAAATCTTGAATAATAATGCCAAATAATGATCCCATCGATGCAAATGTATTTTTGGACGAATTGTTAAAAGAATTAGATGAAGAATACAAAAGGCTTATTTTAATACAAAGAATTAAATGGTTAATAAATTTCAACAAATTAATCAAAAGACAACAGTAATCTGAAATTTTTCCTTTTGTTAGTTGAATTCAATAATTCAAATAGTTTTTTTTTTCTTTCTTGAACGTTGGTTATCTTTTCACATTGAACTATTGATATGTCCTCAGAGGAGGACATACAAACGAAAAAACAATTCCATAAAGTCTTTTCCCGTGTAGTCGAACTGGGTCTGGAAGCGAATAAAATAATTAAAGAAGAACAAGTCAGGCAAGGCCCTAAGCCGCTGACTTTGGAAGAATATAGAAAAAGAAATAAAAACAAAAAAGTAATTAAGCCACGCATTCCAGAGCCAGTGAGATATAAACGGAAAAGAGGAGGCAAGCAGTATAATAAAAGAAGAGAACTTGCCGAATTATATCAACAATTGAATTTATGTACAAATAAAAAAACAAAAATCAAATTAAAAAAGGATATTAGAAAATTAAGAAGCAATTTTGAACATTAAGAAAATTTTGATACTAATAAAAATTTAAAATATAATTTTGATGTCAAGTCGTAGAAATAACGGCCCACTTGCCTCAAGTGAGGAATTACAAATAGAAATAGATGAATCAGTCCTACCAATTGATTATGAAAAATAATTAGTTTGGTTAACTAAGTTTTGGAAACAGATAGGAATGACTAGGGAACCAACAGTGGAAGATGTAAAAAACCCCACTATTATTGGACAACGGGAGGACAAGAATCCAAAGTGTCTGATCCAAACGCTAACGTGGTGAACTCAGTTCAAATAATTGACCACACTGAAGCTTTGGATACAATAAAAATCTACCTTTTGGTCATTGTCATACTTAACGCTGTGAACTTGTTCTTGAGATTCTATTCAACACGTTATGTGTTGTTAATTTTTGAAGAAAAAGTATCAAAGTCGCGCCGTCGGCATATATAAAATTAAAAAAAAAAAATAAAAACTTTAAGAATTTTTTTCTAATTTCCCTACCTAAATGGGTCAATGGGAAGAAATTAATAAAATACTCATAGAAGAGAAAATTTTGGCAGAAAAGTCATATAAATGCATTACTAAAAATACGAAAATCAAGAATGAAACTGTGTTGAAGCATCTCACAACAATTTTGCAGTCGTTGAATAACATAGGCAAAGCTATTCGAGGGGTATATAACTAGTTAACTCCTAATCACAAGCTAGAGGCAAAGCAAACCTTTTCCGGTGTTAGAGATAAATTAGTATCCTCATTAGCAAGATATAATATTGAGGTACTCGTCCCAACATCTTTCGAGAAAGATATTGAAATAGATTTAGCCGCCTTCTTGACTGAACAAGAGGAGGATAATAAAATAGAGACCAAATCAGATACAAATTTTATTGATCTCGCGGAAAAGAATTCGCAGACTGAAACAATCATGGCGCAACCAATGGTAGCATTTATCAAAACTGCGTCATCGATCTTACCAGAGTTCGATGGCAAACCTGAAAACTTGTCTAGTTTTCTGGATGCCCTTGATATCCTCGAACAAATCAAGGAGGAACATGAGGCTTTGGCAGTGTCCATGATAAAAACAAAGCTAAAAGGAACAGCTAGAAATTTGATAAGCGCTGAAGAGTCAATACAGGAAATAAAACTAAAATTAAACAAGTAAGGAAAGCTGTCTTCGGCTGTGCCGAAGGCTATATACCTTTCATGAATAAGCGTCACGATTTTCACTGTTCGATCCCCAGTACAGCCTGTGTGAATTTAACTTTAGCTCATACCGAAATTATCGGAACTATCGATTATATGGGGGCGATGTGTTTCGTTGGTCCAATCTCATTGATTTTTAACATCGACATGCGACTTTCTAACAGAGCAATAGTTACGAAATTTCACGACACTACCTATATAATTATAGGAGTTATAGCTCAAAATCCGTTTATCGAAACAACCGATTGTATGGGGGCTACGTGAAATATTTATCTCATCTCAATGATTTTCAACATCGCTATTTCACATATAAAAACATCAATACCTACAAAATTTCACGTTACTAGCTCTTTAATTACAGAAGTTATAGCCCAAAATCCGTTTATCGGAACAATCGATTGTATCGGAGCTATATGAAATATTTATCCCATCTCAATGATTTTCAACATCGATATTTCACATATAAAAACATCAATACCTACAAAATTTCACGTTACTAGCTCTTTAATTACAGAAGTTATAGCCCAAAATCCGTTTATCGGAACAATCGATTGTATGGGAGCTATATGAAATATTTATCCTATCTCAATGATTTTCAACATCGATATTTCACATATAAAAACATCAATACCTACAAAATTTCACGTTACTAGCTCTTTAATTACCGAAGTTATAGCCCGAAATCCGTTTATCGGAACAATCGATTGTATGGGAGCTATGAGTAGTTTTGGTCCGATCTTGCTGGTTCCGACGAATGATTATTTTCATATAAAATAACGCCTCCATACCAAATTTCATCGATATATCTCTAAAATTAAGGGACTAGTTTGCGTACAAACAGACGGACCGACGGGCAGACGGACATGGCTAAATCGAATCAACTCATCGTCCTGATCATAACGGTATACTTATTAGTGGGTCCATCTCTTCTTCATCTCATACTTACAAACATCGGACCAAAGTTATAATACCATTTCATGTTCATGAAAGGTATAAAAATAAAGTAAAGGGTGAGTCAGTTGAAGTTATAACAGCAAAACTCCTGAACATCCAACAGCGCAGTAAGACTGCTAATCAGTATACTGCAGAGATTGAAAAATTGACAAAATCACTAGAGGGAGCATACATATCTGATGGCTTAACAACAGACCTAGCCACCAAATATGCTACATAAACTGCTGTTAAAGCTATGTGTAAAAATTGTTCCAATGATTAGGTGAAAAGAATTATGCAAGCTGGAACGTTCACTTCGATGAACGAAGCTATATCGAAATTCACCAATAGCTGTACAGAAATAACGGGTAACCCTAATTCATTGTTGCACATACGCCAACAAAATTACTTTCGCGGTAATTTCCGCAGAGGTTACCAAAATAACTCTTATAGTAATAATAATAGAAATAATAATAGAACCGGGAGAAATTTCGGAAGTCAAACACGCGGTTCTAATCGCAATAACACTAGAAATGTGAGAAATGTTAACCAGATGGAAAACCAGCAAACTCCACCTCAATAAATAAAAAATTATATGTTTTTAACCTACACCTCAACAGCTATATATCCTCCAAAACAACTCTGAATAATTCCATTTCAACCCTCCTGATCGATACAGGAGCGGATATTTCAATTATAAAAAAAGGTCAAATTGACAATGATGTCACAATTAATTATTCTCAAAAAACCGATTTAAAGGGCATTGGTCAGGGGTTAACAAGTACTATTGGCACAGTTACTGCAGATTTAAGAGATGATTATCTATTAATTAAACACAAATTTCACATAGTAGAAGATAATTTCCCAATCCCATGTGACGGAATTTTGGGACTTGATTTTATTAAAAAATATAATTGCATTTTAGATTACAATAAAAATGGAGACAGCCTAATACTCCATCCATATGATTACCCAGAAAACATAATAATAGAAATGACTAATAGACCAACGGTTAATTGCATAACAATTCCTGCAAGATCGGAAGTAATCCGACAAATCCATATTGAAAATGGAAGTTCTGAATTTTTAATCCGTCATCAAAAATTATCCGAAGGCATTTTTATTGCAAATACCTTAGTAACTGCAAACCAAACCTTTATTAGAGTCATAAATACAACAGATAAAAATGCAACCATTCAAAATTTCAAAATTAACACAGAAAATTAACAATAATAAATCACAAAACCGAAATAGTAGAAAATAAAATAGAAAAATTAGAAAGATTAAATAAAAATTTTCCAAAATTCGTTTCCTAACAGCTTAATGCACTATGTTAGTTTTAAAAGCAGTCAATGCCAAACTACTCAGCGAAAATTCTAGTTCATTGACTATACATTTTGTGGCGTATGCATACTAGTTCATTGCTGATCACCTTTAAACCAGTCAATGTCGAACTACTCAGCAAACAATATAGTTCTACGCCTAAAAATTTTGTGGTGTATTCATACTAGTTAATTTCTGACTACCTTCAAACTAATCAATTCCAAACTACTCAGCAGACACCTAGCTCGTTTACTATACATTTTATGGATGTTTTTATACTAGTTCTTTGCTGATTACCCTTAAACCAATCAAAGCCAATCTATTCAGAAAACATACTAGTATACAACTATAATTTGCTGGGCGAAATAATACTAGTCAGAAAAATCCTGGTTCGTACTAGTATGCTAGTATGTATGAAACTCGGGTTGAAATCATACTACACCTTTTTCAGTTTATATTCAGAAAGTTTTCTGAATATCAATTGTAATTTTCTGAATGTCAATTGTATTTTTCTGAAAATCAAATGGAAATTCTGTAACTGCATTCAGATCTTTTATGATCCCTCTAGATCTTTTATGATCCCATTTTGGCAAGGTTTGTTTGGATGTCCGGCACCCTGGGGATTGTTGCTACTTTTCGTTGACTTGACGGAGTGTGTACTCCAAGCCAACGAAAGGTGCAACAATCCCCAAGTTGCCGGACATCCAAACAAACCTAGCCGAAATGGGATCATAAAAGATCTAGAGGCATTCACGCCCTAAGAAGGAGAGAAATCTTAATATTAATATGTGCTCTAACTGGGCACTGCCTTATTGGCACCAATGCTCCTTTAACTCGAGTGTATGGCCCAGCATGAAAGCAGTCTTACTTTGACTCTTTTTGATGTAAAAATAAGACTTAATTTTATCTATATATCATATGTGGGTCCGGAACTCCGCAGTGGACGACTAACTTAACCTTAATTTACCTTACCTAAAAATACAACCCCAAAGCCCCAATTACATAAAACTTTGACAAATGCGCGCCTCGTTTTTGAGCATTTGCAAAAATTTCGCTTCGCTTTACGTTTAAAAAACTTTGTATGAAAGTGGATCCTACAAAGTTGAATGCAATTGGGCCTTCACCTATATAATCAAACTTGACGAACGCGGAATTTGAAAGGAGCCATTGCAAGTAGAATTCAATAATTAAATTAAAAATACAATAAACAACATAATTTAAAAAATATAGAAAAAAAAAACTTGTGTTAACTTTACCGAGAATCGAACTCAGAGCCTTTAGCTCATTTTTGGCTGTGTATGAACTAGTATATCAACTGGTATAATGCTGATGCAGAGGCTGACTAGTATACCAATTGGTATGGTGCTGATGCAGAAGAGACAATTGCTTTTCTTTTTCTCTTGTAACTGCTTCTTTTTTACCTTGTAATTCACAGATGCTTTTTCGTGTTTGGGTAAATACAAATAGTCGCTGCTTTCTAAAGAATAAACTGGTATATTGCTGATGTAGAGGCTGACTATGATACTGGTGCATAGACCGACTAGTATACCAACTGGAATGAATGTCAAATTCGTGGACTAGTATGACAAGTGGTATGATTCTGATGTATATATGAACTAGTATGTCAACTGGTAAGATTCTGATGCATATATGAACTAGTATGTCAGATGGTATATTTCTGATGCAAATTTGAACTAGTATGTCAACTGATATGATTATGATGCATAAATGAACTGATATGTCAACTGGTATGATTCTGATGCATAAATGAACTACTATATCAACTGGTATGATTCTGACGCATATATGAACTAGTATGACAACTGGTATGATTCCGATGATTTTTTTAACTAGTCTGTTAATTGGTATGATTCTTAAGCATTAATGAACTAGTCTGTCAACTGGTATGATTCTGATGCATATAAGAAGTAGTCTGTCAACAGGTATGATTCTGATGCATATATGAACTAGTCTGACAACTGGTATGATTCTGATGTATATATGAACTAGTCTGCCAACTGGTATGATTCTGATGTATATATGAACTATTCTTTCAACTGGTACGATCCTGACGTATATACGAACTAGTATCTTAAATGGTATGATACTGATGTGTATAATAACAAGTATATCAACTGGTATATTCCTGATGCAGAGGCTGACTAGTCAGCCAATTGGTATGGTGCTGATGCAGAGAAGGACAATTGCCATCTCGTAGGACATCGCCGTGTTAAAAATACCAGTTGCTAATATGGAAAAATTACAGAACTCGAACTAGTTGAAGCCGCCTAGCTGACTGGTATTTGATTAGTATAAAACTAGTTAAGTTGACTGCAGGGTTACCACTAATAATTTTTACAAGCAAAAATTAGGTATGAAAGATGATAATCCCGTTTATGTAAAAATTTTGGCAGAAAAGTCATATAAATGCATTACTAAAAATACGAATGAAACTGTGTTGAAGCATCTCACAACAATTTTACAGTCGTTGAATAACATACGCAAAGCTATTCGTGGGGTATATAACCAGTTAACTCCTAATCACAAGCTAGAGGCAAAGCAAACCTTTTCCGGTGTTAGAGATAAATTAGTATCCTCATTAGCAAGATATAATATTGAGGTACTCGTCCCAACATCTTTCGAGAAAGATATTGAAATAGATTTAGCCGCCTTCTTGACAAAACAAGAGGAGGATAAAAAAATAGAAACCAAATCAGATACAAATATTATTGATCTCGCGGAAAAGAATTCGCATACTGAAACAATCATGGCGCAACCAATGGTAGCATTTATCAAACCTGCGTCATCGATCTTACCAGAGTTGGACGGCAAACCTGAAAACTTGTCTAGTTTTCTGGATGCCCTTGATATCCTCGAACAAATCAAGGAGGAACATGAGGCTTTGGCAGTGTCCATGATAAAAACAAAGCTAAAAGGAACAGCTAGAAATTTGATAAGCGCTGAAGAGTCAATACAGGAAATAAAACTAAACTAAAACAAGTAAGGAAAGCTGTCTTCGGCTGTGCCGAAGGCTATATACCTTTCATGAATAAGCGTCACGATTTTCACTGTTCGATCCCCAGTACAGCCTGTGTGAATTTAAGTTTAGCTCATACCGAAATTATCGGAACTATCGATTATATGGGGGCGATGTGTTTCGTTGGTCCAATCTCATTGATTTTTAACATCGACATGCGACTTTCTAACAGAGCAATAGTTACGAAATTTCACGACACTACCTATATAATTATAGGAGTTATAGCTCAAAATCCGTTTATCGAAACAATCGATTGTATGGGGGCTACGTGAAATATTTATCTCATCTCAATGATTTTCAACATCGATATTTCACATAGAAAAACATCAATACCTACAAAATTTCACGTTACTAGCTCTTTAATTACAGAAGTTATAGCCCAAAATCCGTTTATCGGAACAATCGATTGTATGGGAGCTATATGAAATATTTATCCCATCTCAATGATTTTCAACATCGATATTTCACATATAAAAACATCAATACTTACAAAATTTCACGTTACTATCTTTTTAATTACCGAAGTTATAGCCCGAAATCCGTTTATCGGAACAATCGATTTTATGGGAGCTATGAGTAGTTTTGGTCCGATCTTGCTGGTTCCGACGAATGATTATTCTCATATAAAATAACGCCTCCATACCAAATTTCATCGAGATATCTTTAAAATTGAGGGACTAGTTTGCTTACAAACAGACGGACCGACGGACAGACGGACATGGCTAAATCGAATCAACTCATCGTCCTGATCATAACGGTACACTTATTAGTGGGTCTATCTCTTCTTCTTCTCATACTTACAAACATCGGACCAAAGTTATAATACCATTTCATGTTCATGAAAGGTATAAAAATAAAGTAAAGGGTGAGTCAGTTGAAGTTATAACAGCAAAACTCCTGAACATCCAACAGCGCAGTAAGACTGCTAATCAGTATACTGCAGAGATTGAAAAATTGACAAAATCACTAGAGGGAGCATACATATCTGATGGCTTAACAACAGACCTAGCCACCAAATATGCTACACAAACTGCTGTAAAAGCTATGTGTAAAAATTGTTCCAATGATTAGGTGAAAAGAATTATGCAAGCTGGAACGTTCACTTCGATGAACGAAGCTATATCCAAATTCACCAATAGCTGTACAGAAATAACGGGTAACCCTATTCATTGTTGCACATACGCCAACAAAATTACTTTCGCGGTAATTTCCGCAGAGGTTACCAAAATAACTGTTATAGTAATAATAATAGAAATAATAATAGATCCGGGAGAAATTTCGGAAGTCAAACACGCGGTTCTAATCGCAATAACACTAGAAATGTGAGAAATGTTAACCAGATGGAAAACCAGCAAACTCCACCTAAATAAATAAAAAATTATATGTTTTTAACCTACACCTCAACAGCTATATATCCTCCAAAACAACTCTGAATAATTCTATTTCAACCCTCCTGATCGATACAGGAGCGGATATTTCAATTATAAAAAAAGGTCAAATTGACAATGATGTCACAATTAATTATTCTCAAAAACCCAATTTAAAGGGCATTGGTCACACAATTTTCACATAGTAGAAGATAATTTCCCAATCCCATGTGACGGAATTTTGGGACTTGATTTTATTAAAAAATATAATTGCATTTTAGATTACAATAAAAATGGAGACAGCCTTATACTACGTCCATATGATTACCCAGAAAACATAATAATAGAAACTAGTATATCCCGTGGTCGAAATTCGACCAATTTAAAAAGTTGAACTTATTCAAACATCTGATCAACTTTTTGTCAATAGCTGCCTTTAGGACCCGTGGCCGAACCTCGACCAACTTAAATGTATACATTAAAAACTCATCTATAGGCAAAATGAGGCCATCAAAGAATTTAAAAAATAGCTGCTGTTATTATATAATAAAAATATTAAATTACAGCAGCCCTTTCCAAAATTATTTATGGCAAATGCCATGCAAATATTCGGTTTTCGAGATTTTATGTTGCACTTGAATAATCGGATGATGAGATTGTGCTTAACAAATAGCCACTAATTTATGCGATCGTTTTGAGCAGGTGAAGAACAAAAAAATATTAGGTTGAAAATTAAGTAAATTGTAATAGTTAAGATTAAAGGTTTTTTAATATAAAAAAAAACATTATTTAAGAAAAAAAAGGAATATTCCGCAACCGGGTCTTGCAACTGTGCACACCGTATTCTATACGCTCACCGCCGCGCCATTACCTTATGCACAAAGCAGTTGTCAAATTATGCAATTAGGCTTTATGAGAATCAGAATTTAAAAATTAACAATATACGAACAACAAAGTTAGACTATTAATATAAATAATGGACCGAAGTACTCAATGAGCGAAGGAGTGAAAATAATTTCTCTAATAATAGGAGGAGCTTATTGAGTGAAAGAATGAAATTCATTTTGTAGAAATACAAAACAGTTAAAGGTTTTTCTAGCTTTTTTCTTTATCCATAACTTAGCAATATTTAGAAGACATTTTAACTTGATTTTTGATTTGATTTAAAAAAAAAATGTAGGTATGTTGATTAAAAAAAAAAAATGTATTCAAAGTGGTAAAATCAGCCAACATCTAGCCTTTTGCAAAAACTGTTAAAGGTTTTTCTATCTTTTCTCCTTAACCATAACTTAAAAATATTTAAAAATACATTTCTTATTGATTTTTGATTTGATTTTTGAAAAAAATTGTACGTATATTGATTTAAAAAAAAAATTATTCAAAAGTGGTGAAACCGTTCAAAATGTAGCCTTTTGCAAAAATAGTTTGAGGATTTTCTAGCCTTTTTCCTAACTTAGAAATATTTAAAAAGACATTTCATATCGATTTTTTATTTGATTTTTGAAAAAAATGTGGGTATGTTGATTTAAAAAAAAAAGTTATTCAAAATTGGTTAAAGCAGGCAAAATCTAGCCTTATGCAAAAACAGTTTGAGGGTTTTTAAGCTGTTTTCCTCAACCCCAACTTGAAAATATTTAAAAAGACATTTTATATTGATTTTTGATTTGATTTTTGAAAAAAAAAAATGTAGGTATATTGAAACGGGGCAAAATGTCTTTAGTAATATTTTAGTTGACCTCTAACCACTTCGTTTGGTACAAAATTTATGGACCTGTGAAAAATTATGGATTTTTATATTTCAAAATTTATAGAAATAATCTACCGACGTCCGATAAACAGAACAATATCCCCCTTATTCATAAAAAATATAAAAGGTTTATTAAGCTCTTATTATTCAAAATTTATAAACCAATTCTATTTTTTATGAATATGAGGGCATTTTTAAAAAAATTTTAATTTTCGGAAAAACTTACCAAAAAACCCTAATTGTATAAGCGGTTATCTCATTTCTATAATGTGTGATATCTATATATATAAAAATGAAATGGTGTATAATTGTAACGCTAAAACTCGAAAACGGCTGAACCAAATGAAATACTTCCTTTGGGGGATTTGTTTGTTATTACCACGCGCAGGTCATGTCTTAAAATCAGAACAAAATATTAAGGGGGCGTGGCACCTCCCATACAAACTGAATTTTTCAAGTTGAATATCTTCAAAAGTGTTTAAGGTAGGAACATGAAAATTGGTACAGATCTACAGGATAACAACACCATTCTCACCCATAAAACTTGGGGTTATCGAAAAAGGGGGCCTGGTACCTCCCATACAATCTTTAATTATTTTGGTTGTTAATCTATATACATATATAAAAATGAAATGGTGTTCAGTCGTCACGCTAAAACTCGAAAACGGCTGAACCAAATAATATACTTCCTTTGGGGGGTTTGTTTGTTATTACCACGCGCAGGTCATGTATTAAAATCAAAGCAAAATATTAGGGGGGCGTGGTACCTCCCTTACAATCTTATTAATTCCACCATATTTTATATCTCATCTTATTAATTCCACCATAATTTATAGGTATCTCCTTTTTGTTTATTTCCCCCCTAGCGCGATATTTTCATTCTGTGTTGAATTGGTTTTTGTCGTAGCTGCGTACAAGCCAAATTTTTCAGAAACAGATGTCGCTGCATGGTTCAACGCAGTGTTCAAATTGGGTCGTTTTTTTTTGGGTTTCATACTAAACACATTAAAATGTTAAGAAGTTGCGTCGTTTTTTTAATTTTTTTTAACGTATTACCATCTTGAATGCATATATATTTTTTAATAATCAAAAAAAAGCATTGTATTTAAAACTGATTTAATGAAATTTGGTATTAAACGAAAATTCTTTGGGTATTTTTGTTTTAATTATGTGTATACCACGGATCTACGTGAAAGCGCACCGACTTCTGTTGGTGAAGTCTTAAGGTACGGGTACATCTAACGACACTACGCGACACGACCAAATAGTTGCCTATTTGATCAACATTGTTGTGTCGCGTCGTGTTGCGTGGTGCTGCTGTCGCTAGGTGTACTCTGCTCCATAAGAACACATGCAAAGAATACTTGGTCGAGTCGTGTCGTGTCGCGTCGCGTCGCTAGGTGTACCCTTAGCTTTATCTTTATAGTAACCGGACTGTTCCCGTGAGAAATGAGCGTAAGCCGGAGCGATATCTTCCAGAAGAATGCGGCTTTTATTTCAGGGTAAAAAATGCTAATTTTTTGCAATTTTCCATTGTAAATTTTTGGAGACGAACACACATTAAGTTTGAAGTTTTGCTTTGGTGTTACTCTTCGTGTTGCAATCGAACATGTAAAATTTAATGCGTCTTGGTTTATTGTGATATATCTTCTGTATATATAAAAATGAAATGGTGTTCAGTCGTCATGCTAAAACTCGAAAACGGCTGAACCAAATCATATACTTCATTTGGGGAGTTTTTTTGTTATTACCACGCGCAGGTCATGTTATAAAATCAGAACATAATCCCATACAAACTTTTTTCTCCAAGGTGAATATCTCTAAAAGGGACCTGAAAATTGGTACAGGATAACAACACCATTCTCACCAATAAAACTGGGGGTTAACCAAAATGGGACGTGGCACCTCCCATACGAATAAAATACTTCATAGTCCATATCTCTGGAAGTATTCATGTTAGACCACTGAAATTTGGCAAGGGGTTATATGGGATCGACCCGTACCGCATCCAAAAAAAAAACTGTGGGTAACGAAAAAGGGGGCGTGGCACCTCCCCTACGAATGAAATACTTCATAGTCCATATCTCGGGAAGTATTTAGGTTAGACCACTGAAATGTCATGAGCAGTTAAATAAGATTAATCCCTATCATCTCCAAAAAAACTGGAGATAAACAAAAAAGGCGCGTGGCACCTCCCAAACGATGGAAACATTTCATAGTCCATATCCCTGAAAGTATTTAGGTTAGACCACTGAAATTTCGTGAGGAGTTAAACAAGATTAATCCCTGCCACCTCCAAAAAAACTGGGGATAACGAAAAAGGGGGCGTGGTTCCTCCTATACGAAGGAGATAGGGACATGGATTAAAATTGATATAGGGATCGGGTTAGAGAAACATGCAGGTAAATAAATTTGTGGCAGGACAACGTCTGCCGGGTCAGCTAGTGTATGTATATTTATGAAAATATTCGCAGTAAGTTTTTTCCGAAAAAAGTGTCACAAATATAAAAATATGTCTTATGAAATTTTAATGAGCTTATAAAAAATCAAGATTAGAAATACTCATCTACCTAAAGATGCTTTAAAAAAGAAAAAACTATTTCAATGAAAAAAAAAATAAAAAATTGTAGCCCGGAGCTGTTCTCGAACCTACAACAGTTCGCTCGCTATCCGATGCGCTAACCACTGCTCTACTGCTTTATCTACGAATTTATGGTCAAATCACCAATTCAAGCTGTATGGGCAATGAGCGAGAGAATGAAAATAGTTTCTCTAATAAAAGGAGGAGCTTGTTGAGTGAAAGATTGAAAGGTTCATTTTGCAGAAAATGAGTTCTTTTTATAGAAACTTATTATACAGGCGTGTTTTTAAATCTTTTTAGAGGGGGTAAATTACAAATTCTGGTTAGGTCAAAAAAAGATTGAGGATTTTCTAGCTTTTTTCTTTAACCATAACTTAGCAATATTTAAGACAATTTATATGGATTTTTTATTTGTTTAAAGAAAAAATATATATTAATTTTTCTATTCAATTTGGTCTAGTCTTTTTGGGGCTCGGGTTGCAAATCTGCCCTTTTAAAAGTTAATACATATGTACATATGAGTAGAAATCAGTTGTTGCCTTCAGTAAAATTTAAGACGACCGCTAACCACTTGATTAGTTCAAAATTTAAGTACATATTAAATATTTTGTCGATTTTTATATTTTAAACTAGCTGACCCGGCAGACGTTGTCCTGCCACAAATTTATTTCCCTCTCTGTTTCTCTAACCCGATCCCTATATCTATTTTAAACCATATCCCTATCTCCTTCATATAGGAGAAACCACGCCCCCTTTTTCCTTATCCCCAGTTTTTTTGGAGGTGTCCGGGATTGATCTTATATAACTCCTCACAAAATTTCAGTGGTCTAACCTAAATACTTCTAGAGATATGGACTATGAAGTATTATATTCGTATGGGAGGTGCCACGCCCCCTTTATCGTTAACTCGAGTTTTTTGGGAGGTATTAGGGATCGATCACATATAAACCCTCACCAAATTTCAGTGGTCTAACATAAATACTTGCAGAGATATGGGCTATGAAATGTTTCCTTCGTATGGGAGGTGCCATGCCCCCTTTTTCTTTATCTCCAGTTTTTTTGGAGATGATGGGATTAATCTTATTTAACTCCTCAAGAAATTTCAGTGGTCTAAACTAAACACTTCCCGAGATATGGACTATGAAGTATTTCATTCGTATGGGAGGTGCCACGCCCCCCTTTTCGTTATCCCCAGTTTTTTTGGAGGTGGTAGGGATCGATCTCATATAACCCCTTACCAAATTTCAGTGGTCTAACATGAATACTTCCAGAGATATCGACTATGAAATATTTAATTTGTATGGGAGGTGCCACGCCCCCGTTTTCTTTATCCCCAGCTTTTTTGGAGGTGGTAGTGGTTGATCTCATATAATCCCTTACCAAATTTCAGTGGTCTAACATGAATACTTCCAGAGATATCGCCTATGAAGTATTTCATTCGTATGGGAGGTGCCACGCCCCCTTTTTGGTTAACCCCCAGTTTTATGGGTGAGAATGGTGTTGTTATTCTATAGGTCTGTACCGATTTCCAGGTCCCTACCTTAAACCCATTTAGAGATATTCACCTTGAAGAAAAATGTTTGTATGGGAGGTGCCACGCCTCCCTAATATTTTGTTCTGATTTTATAACATGACCTGCGCGTGGTAATAACAAATAAACCCCCTAAAGGAAGTATATGATTTGGTTCAGCCGTTTTCGAGTTTTAGCGTAACGACTGAACACCATTTCATTTTTATATATATAGATTGTATGGGAGGTACCACGCCCCCTTTTTCGATAACCCCAAGTTTTATGGGTGAGAATGGTGTTGTTATCCTATAGCTCTATACCAATTTTCATGTTCCTACCTTAAACACTTTTGAAGATATTCACCTTGAAAAATTCAGTTTGTATGGGAGGTGCCACGCCCCCTTTTCCGGTTACCCCTTCTTTTATGTGTAAGAAGGCTTTTGATACCATATAGGTCTATACCAATTTTCAGGTCCCTACCTTGAACCCTTTCACAGATATTCTGCTTAAAAAATTTGGTTTGTATGGGAGGTACCACGCCCCCTTATTGGATAACCCCCGGTTTTATAGGTGAGAGTGGTGCTGTTATCCTGTAGCTCTGTACCAATTTTCATGTTCCTACCTTAAACACTTTTGAAGATATTCAACTTGAAAAATTCAGTTCGTATGGGAGGTGCCACGCCCCCTTAATATTTTGTTCTGATTTTAAGACATGACCTGCGCGTGGTAATAACAAACAAATCCCCCAAAGGAAGTATTTCATTTGGTTCAGCCGTTTTCGAGTTTTAGCGTTACAATTATACACCATTTCATTTTTATATATATAGATAGGGCGTCTATCAGCAACTTTGTCTCAAACGGTAGAAATCAGTAAAATTTATAGAAGTAATCTACCGAAGTCCGATAAATAGACTACTGTGTTTGAAAAAATTTCGCAACTTCGATCTTATATCATCAAAAATTAGACCTAAAAACCCAAATTGAATAAGCGGTTATCGCATTTCTATAATGGGTGGTATGTATGCATATGCTTTCCGTCAACTAAAAATATTCAGCAATTTTTTTTCTCGAAAATAGAGATCACAAATATAAACATTTTAAAAAAGTCAAGATAAGAATTATTTATATATTGAAAAAATAAAAACAATTTCAATGACAAAAAAAAAAAAAAAATGTGGCCGATAGCTGTACTTGAACTATTAACCGCTCGACCACTACCCCCGACGCTTCCCACTGGGCTATCGCTTGATTGATTGTCAGATAACCAATTCAAGTGGCATGAGAAAGTTTCATTCGCTTATTACAGATAAATGAAGCAGGATTGGTTATATATTAGATAATTGTGCACTGCCTTAGAGGTATGCCAACAAATCCATATGCATTTCATAAATATTTATGCATATTTAGTATGGGTTTAAGCTTGGCAAATATTTATATGTAAAATTTGTTAGCCTATTAATATAATAGATGACTAATAGACCAACGGTTAATTGCATAACAATTCCTGCAAGATCGGAAGTAATCCGACAAATCCATATTGAAAATGGAAGTTCTGAATTTTTAATTCCTCATCAAAAATTATCCGAAGGCATTTTTATTGCAAATACCTTAGTAACTGCAAACCAAACCTTTATTAGAGTCATAAATACAACAGATAAAAATGCAACCATTCAAAATTTCAAAATTAACACAGAAAATTTAGATGATTACACAATAATAAATCACAAAACCGAAATAGTAGAAAATAAAAAAGAAAAATTAGAAAGATTAAATAAAAATTTTCCAAAATTCGTTTCCCAACAGCCTAATGCACTATGTGCAGAATATATAGACATATTTTCACTAGGATCAGAACCCATTACCACTAATAATTTTTACAAGCAAAAATTACGTATGAAAGATGATAATCCCATTTATGTAAAAAATTACCGAATCCCACAAGCCCAAAAAAGCGAAATTAGTAAACAAGTTGATAAATTAATTAAAGATGACATAATAGAGCCGTCTATGTCAGAATATAATAGCCCAATTTTGTTGGTTCCCAAAATATCTCTACCGGGAAAAAATGATAAAAGATGGAGATTAGTAGTCGATTACCGACAAGTAAATAAAAAATTACCCGCAGATAAATTCCCATTGCCACGGATAGATGATATGCTGGATCAATTGGGTAGAGCTAAATATTTTTCATGCTTGGACTTGTTGTCCGGTTTTCACCAAATTGAGTTACATAAAGACTCTAGGAACATAACATCGTTTACGGCAGACGATGACACATATCGCTTCAAAAGATTGCCATATGGCTTAAAAGTAGCCCCCAACTCATTTCAAAGAATGATGACTCTGGCATTTGCAGGTCTCAAGCGATCACAAGCATTTTTATATATGGATGAATTGATGGTATTAGGTTGCTTCGAAAAACACATGATAACAAATTTTAGAGACGTATTTTCAACTTGCAGAAAAGACAATTTAAAATTACATCCAGATAAATGTTTATTTTTAACCAAGAAGTCACTTATCTTGGCCATAATTGCACAAATAAAGGTATTTTGGCTGATCCTAGTAAATTTTAAGTTGTTCTATATTATCCAACCCCAAGAAATGCAGATGAAGTTAAAAGATTTGTAGCTTTTTGTAATTATTACCGAAGATTCGTTCCAAAATTTGCCGAACATTCTATGTAGAATTTTAACAAGATTATGTAAAAAGAATGTGCCCTTCGATTGGACAGAAGAATGTCAAAAAGCTTTTGTCTACTTGAAGGAAGCATTAATTAACCCAAATAAGGAATTTTGTAGAACAACAGATGCCAGTGGATTCGCCTGCGGCGAAGTTCTTAGTCAAGAATATGAAGGCAAACAATTACCAATTGCCTATGCGTCAAGAGCATTCACAAAAGCAACAAAGCAACAATTGAAAAAGAATTGGAGGCAATCCATTGGGCAATCACTTATATCAGACCATACGTTTATGGCAGACAATTTTTAGATAAAACAGACCCTAACATATTTATTCTGGATGAAAAACCCTTCATCTAAATTAACTAGAGTTCGGCTGGAGTTGGAGGAATATGACTTTGAGGTGGAGTACATAGCTGGAAAAGAAAAGTATGTTGCAAATGCAATATCACGAATAAATAAAAATGATTTAAAAGACTTATCAGTAAAAGCGTGCCAAATAATGAAGGTTACGACTCGATCGGAAAATAATAAAAATTCCAATGATAAAAATATTAACAATAAAGAAAAATGTCACAATGAGAATCCAAAAATATATGAAGCGCTAAATAAATGTGAAGTCAAAAGGCTAGCCCAGCTCGTTTTCGATCCTCCGAAATTATATTTCAGAAAAGGAAAGAAAATTTGTAGCGAAATAAATATTGAAAATGTGATTGTTGAGGCGAAGGTTGACTCAGGTCAATCCTTTGCCAGGCTTCCAAAAGAAGCCGGCAATTCAAATATTAATAACTCAATTGTTGAGGCGAAAATTGATTTAGGTCAATTCTTTGCCAGGATAATGAAAGAAGCCGACAATTTGAAAATAAGTAAAATACAGTTGTCCTTAGGAGACAAATTGTTTAAAGATAAATATACTCGAGTAAGCACATTTAAGGAAATTGGTACCAAAGTTCTCAAAAATTTAACAATTGCTTTAACTCCGGAAGTTATGCATGTGAGTAACAAAGAAACAATTAAAAATAGACTGCTAAAATATCACGTTGACCCTGTTAATGGTGGCCACCCAGAAATCAATCGAACACTGAATAAAATAAAACAGAAATATTATTGGAAAAATATGAAAAATTATATAAGAAATCATATTAAAAAATGCATAAAATGTAGTAAAAATAAAGTAAATAAAAACTTGAAAGCACCAATGATTTTGACTGAAACACCAGCAAAAGCATTCGAAATAATACAAATAGATACCATTGGACCACTACCCAGAACGTCGAATGGTAATGAATATGCTGTTACTCTAATATGTGATTTGAATAAATATCTGATTGCAATTCCCATACAGAGCAAACACGCAAAAACAGTAGGCAAAGCTATTTTCGAAATTTTCATTTTGGTTTATGGAAGTATGAAAACCATAAAAACGGATATGGGATCCGAATATAAAAATAGCGTATTTGAGGAACTATGTAAAATTCTCAATATTGAACACAAAACATCTACACCACACCACCATCAAACACTAGGCACTGTTGAACGCAGTTATAGAACTTTCAATGAATACGTGCGTTCTTACATATCTATCGACAGGGATGACTGGGATGAATATCTTAAATATTTCGCGTATTGTTACAATACAACCCCATCTACAGTTCATTATTATTGCCCATTCGAATTAGTTTTTGGTAAAAGCCCCCAGATTTACGAATTTTTGCAAGAAAGTACCGTAAGCCCGTTATACAATTATGAGGCTTACGACAAAGAAATTAAATACAGGTTGCAAATAGAACAACTACCCTGCAGCGAAAGCAACTAGTTGAAAACTACTTTACAACTAGTTGGTGCACCGGGCCCAACTAGTCAGTGTTCCGTCTTTTTTCCATATAAGCAACTGGTATTTTTTACGTGTTGATGTCCTACGAGATGTCAATTGTCAGATTTCGACCAGAATATACCAGTTATCTACTAGTCAGGAAATACCAGTTTCATACTAGTTGTAAAATACTAGTTCCATACTAGTTCAACCTGGACTAGTAAAATTTCCATAAAATGAACTAGTCCACATACTAGTCCAAAAATTACTAGTATAAAATATACTAGTCTCATACCAGTCCAAAAAGCATTAAACCTGGACTAGGGTGATTTCAACCAGAATTTTCCTGGCTTACCCTTTATTTTATCCCTCGACTTTATTTTCATGTTTATTCTTAAGAAAGCAGCGGCTATTTGTATTTACCCTAGCACGAAAAACATCTATGAATTATAAAAGAAAACGAAAGGAATGAATTTTGTATTTTGTAGTTATATACTAGTATGAAGTGGATATTTCCTGACTAGTATGAGTTCTACCAGAAAATTCTAGTTGTATACTAGTATTTTTCTGACTAGTTTCAGGTTTCGCTGCAGGGTAAGAGCTAATAAACTAGTTAAAGAAGCCAAAGAAAAACAAAAACTTAATTACGATAGAAATATTCAATTAGGGTACTCACAGTCCCATATTACCAACCCTGCTAATATTGCCAGCTGGCAATATCTTGACAATTTACCAGGTGTCAAATATTTTGTTTTTGTTTTGCCTGCAAATAGAAGATACCACTTTGTGGCAATATTGCCGGGCTGGTGCATATGTTTAAATTTTGTGGTAAAATTGAAAATTGTCATTTTGCTTTGTTTTCAAAAAAAATTTGTTATGAATAAATGAAGGGCTTAGAACCAAAAGGATCTAAGTGACATTTTTAAAAAAATTGAGTTATACCCATAATTGTATAGTTAAATATTGTGTCTATTTGCTGACAATGCGATCGAAGTCATTTTGCACATTTTAGTGCCATATATTTGCCGGGCCAAAAACGTACTAAATTTTATTGCACTAATGATTGGAGCAAAAAGGATCTAAGTGCGCTCCTCCAAGCAATAAAATTCAATTGCTCGGCCAAAAGAACATGCATAATTTTTCCGAATATGCAGTTTTATAGCCCATTTAATTTTAGTCTAACAAAGTGCTAAACTTAAGTTCGTAGGAAGTCTCGCTGATTTTTGG
Source organism: Campiglossa producta (assembly GCA_964058755.1). Classification (NCBI taxonomy): domain Eukaryota; kingdom Metazoa; phylum Arthropoda; class Insecta; order Diptera; family Tephritidae; genus Campiglossa; species Campiglossa producta. The sequence continues at coordinate 487,353 of CAXKVI010000017.1, read as the reverse complement.
CAATTTTTTTTCTGGATCCAAGCGCGCTTGGATCCAGAAAAAAAATTGCCAAAAATCAGGGAGACTTCCTACGAACTTAAGTATAGCACTTTGTTAGACTAAAATTAAAGGGGCTACAAAACTGCATACTCGGAAAAATTCTACATGTTCTTTTGGCCGAGCAATCAACGTTCGAAATGTTATTGCAATAATTTTTGGAAATTTTTGCAATAATTTTTTGAAATTTACAGTTATTTTCCATCTGCAGTAAACATCCTCTGAAATAGTTGACTAACCTGCATTCATTTAGACAGGAATCACTTCAAACGCATTTACCCATATTTTACAATAGGCAATTTACTTTAACCTTAATTATCTCAATTCAACTACGATGTTACTTAGATCCTTTTGGTTCTAAGCCCTTCAAATAAACAGAAAGAGAAAAAGTAAGTTTTTTCATATTTTGAGTTATTTAAATAATTTGAATACGTTTATTCATATTTTCAGATTGAATTCA